>CM076401.1:9880705-10115396 GCA_038363315.1 Mugilogobius chulae
TTCTCCTGTTCTTCTTCATTACATATCATATTGGTATTTTTATTCGACTTATTCTTTTTACTCATCTATTTATAGTGTTCTTTTTTTTACCCTTTTTATTCTTAACTTTTCTTGCTTTCTCTATTCATCTTACTATTCTCACTTGCTTGAAATCAATGGAAGATTCTACAAAATATGTTTTCATTATTATCTAGTTTCAACAACTCAAATCCAGATTAATAAGCAGTTTTTTCTTCGTGGTCCAGCCCTTTGCCACTTAAATAGACCCTCCTGGAAAAACAGTTGCCCACTTCTGTGACAGGTTTTTTCGGGTTGAACCTTTGCGTAACACCTTTGATAGTACAGGTAAATATCTCACTTGTTGTGGTTGGTTCCGGTGTGTAGACGTGGTCATTGACGTGGTCGGAGTCTGTGTAGTTGTTGGGAAGATGCCGAGTGCATCCGGTGGCAGTAGGTGTCCATAACCGGGCCAGTAGGCGGCAAATTGTTGTAGTCAGGAAAGTTGTAGTTGAAGGGTGAAGTCGTAGATGGAGCAGCTTAGACCAAAAAGAATATTATTAAAAACAGGTTTATTGTGAATGCAGCGTTATCTACAACAAGACTCCTAATAAAAACTCCATACATAAAAAGAGATATATTTTCTTACCTTTTACAAGCAGCACAAGCGTCAGAAGAGAATTTGTCCGTCATTGTGCGTTGTTGCAGACAGTTCAAGCTCTGAAGTTTGATGCTTCCGTGGGCACGGTCGACAATTATGGATTTACTCCGCCTTAATCTGTCCCCCGCCCAGAGAACCATCTTACTATTGACAGAACATTTTGTTCCTCATGAGCAAATGCTTCATTATTTCAGGTGTTGATGTCGTCAATAATTAAAATGAACTTCCGTAAATCGGTGTGCCTAAAACTGCCAAAATTGCAACATATGACAGTAAAAATCAATTTTAGACACAAACATGCAACTCTACAGCGTTGAACCTGCTCTACAAGAACATTTATCTAGAAGAAGATGCAACAATCGTGTATTTAGGCAAACAAATGATCCTCAACATAGTTTCTTTATTATTTTGTCCTACAACAGAATGATGGTGTCAGCAGTGGTGAGAATGACTGAGAGTAAACGGAGAGAAATTAATTTTTCCTGCAAATGTAACATGTTCATAGTGACAGTATAATTACACAAAATCGTATTATTAGGTTATTACTATTTATTACCTGGCATGCTTCGGACAGCCCTCTGGGTCTTTTTAGCACCCGGTATAATGTAAGCTCGCCCATTCTGGTCCCTTTGCTTATCCTTGGTTGAGTGGAGGTAAGCATCCAATTCAATCCTTGGTTTTTAATATATTTTGTTAATATGGCTCTTTATATGTCACTATTACAACATGGCAGAATTATTTAATGTTATATTTCATGGCAAGTTTCCTGTATTATCGATTATGGGCGTGAGGGTGGCGGAGCATATGCTAATTAGCTGTTGTGTTCCTTAGATGTGGGCCTGTCCGAACGGCACATGTGACTGTGCTTTCTTATTGTTAAACCAGGTATGTTAAATAGTTTCCCTTTTGCTTATCTCTTGGTTGAGCAGAGATGTGGGCTTGTCCGAACGGCACATGTGACTGTGCTTTCCTATTGTTAAACCAGATTAAACGAAGACTTCATTTCAAACTCCTCCCGTGTCCTGTGGCTCTCTGAAGCATCGCACCGCAAAATACACAACACAACGCAGAGCAGATACAGACAAGGTTACACAAAGCTAGAGGTGTTCAAGATCTTTTGTGATTTTTAGACTTTAGTCAAAAACAGAAGAGGCCACAGACATAAGGACATTTACAGGATTATTACTCTGACAGTGGCATCGAGTGGCAGAAGAACAGAGACGACACAGACTTGTGTGCATCACGTGATCGCACGCAGAGTGTTTTCTTTATAATTAATCATTATTAGTGATTATTCAAATAAAATAAATAATTTCTGAATGTTTAAATATCATGTACCGCGTTATAATCATGGAGACCAATGAAGTACTCATTCACAAATGTTTATTTGTCAATATAACATGTACAACACATTTAAAAACCATTTCCCAGACCCTTTTTTGTTTTTTTTGCTCCATACCTCCAAAAAATCTGAAAACAGTGGCTTCTTGTGGTGATGGAAAACTGCACTAAACATACACCCTGTGCTGTTCGCCTCTTTAAGTCAGCCACATCACTGCAGCATGATAGAGATAGACGCGACGTGGCAGTTAAAGAGTAAATTGTAGTTTTTTCCAGCAGCTTCCATCAGTTGGGACACAGTTTTTCTGCCGTTGAAGTTCTTGGTGCATATTATCTAAAATGAGAAACATCCAAACATAAATAACACTGACAGACTATGGAATGTCTTGTCCTTTGTTCACTTACCTTCCAGTTCTTCATGCTTCTGACTCTGGTCACCACTGTCTCGGATAAAACGCCATAATCAGGCCCTTTGTGGATGAGCCACTTGGAGCCGTCGCATAAGGTCACCCTGAAACACAACGTCGTCATATTATCAGAGCAATAAAGTAGAGAACTGTGCAGTGTCCCGGTCCTGGCCCACACACACACACAACTTTATTTTGTTACAATCAGAAAACTTTATTCATCCAGAAAGGCAATTCAGTTTGTAGTACTACCACCACTTAGAAAAATACAAGACCTAGAAATTGAACAATATGGGTTTTCTTTGGTTGATGCCAATTTCAATGGCCGATTTTCAAGACCAATTTCTGAGGCAGATTTTCTTATTTTAGATTAAAAGCAGAGCTGAGGTGAGATAGTATAACAAAAAAAATGTAAAACATAAACCAGGGGTGGCCCACCTTTTTCAGCTCGCAAGCTACTTTTAGTCTTAGCAATGCCAAAATAAGTGATTTTAGACTAGTCTATTATGAGACAGATTCTTTTAAATAGTGCAATAATAGTTATTAACATTTAAGTTATAAACCTGTTAAAAGGTAACACATTCACTTTGAAAATAAATTATTGTGGCTACAACAACAAAAAAGTCATTATTATCCTATTGTGTTTTTTTTATTATTTGGTAAGAAACTAGAACATATGCAGATCAGTAATTCACCTTTTGTTCATTGTAAAACACAAAGTTGATCTAAAACAACTTAAAATAGAACAGCTCTACTGACTTCCTGTTTAAAACTGCAGAACTGATAAGCCCGCCTCTTCATTTTAAAATGTAACTGTAAAAAGCAAAAGATTTTTAAAAACTATTTTTTTATTGTTGGAAAGTGTCTATGGGACAGTTTGAACCATACAATGTACAATACAATCAATTCAAATATAACTCTGAGTAAACTATTGGTGAAGGAAGGCCATTATAACAAGGTTAAAATCTTTAGAAAAGTGAATTTGACATAATAGGTCCCCTTAAAAAGTTCAAGCTATCATCACCTCGCTCACTTGAAGCACTTCAAACTACTGTATTATGAGTAGTTTGAAGTGAGGGGCGGGGCTTAAGAATGTCAGCTTTTGACTCGCATCAACAACAAAGAAACTGCTGTAGACTGGACAACAACACAGCTCACTGTGCGCTCCAGTGAGCCAACAGTGGAGAATTCTTGCTGCCATACGTGCTTAGTTTGCGCATATCCACCTTATTCCTGGGGCCGCTGATGTAAAACGGGTTATGGGCGCAACTTCCGGTATAGTAACCAGAAGTGTCACTGCGTTGTTGTTTCGATTGAGAGTTGGCGGTTTTATTAGCTTTAGTGGTGTAAACAAACTTTAGAAGCGTGTCTCACTTAATTCTCCGACGTTCACAAAAATGGCATTGCGCAGCTCGGGGACATGTTGTGCAGCTCGTGGTTGTATTAACAACCAAACAAAGTTAAATTTGTGACTTAAAGAGCGTTGTGTGGAACATGGGCTGCTGACGAAGCGGGAGTGTAGCTGCCCTGCAAGGTACACTTTTTACCGTCTACCAAAAGAGGAGGAAGTCAAAAGGATGTGGCTGAAAAATCTTAAGAAGCCACCGAAGACATTATATGTATGTTCTTTTCATTTTGTGGATAAAGTACCCACGGAGGATAATCCATATCCTACATTATGGTTGGGATACTCCAGACCACCAGAGAAGAGACGCCGGGTACTGCGAAGACCTGACAGCAGTGTTACACAACAGGTAAGATATGCATCTCCATGGTATCTCCTTGGTTATTCCAAAAGTAGCATGCAAACAATCACACGTGAGGTACTTTGAGGCTTTGACTTGGCACAACGTCTGCTTTTAGATACATTAGATTGTGCCCAACCTCTTTCAACAAAACCCGACCAACCTTATTTCTATGAAGGTACTGGTATGCCTCGGAGCTTTTAAGATTGTTCATAGCTTCGCCATCTGCCGCAAGAGAGCTGAGAAAGTAGCTAAAAATGCTACTATAGGTGATGTTCGGCCACTTTTTCAGGTCATCCTCCCATCCTTTAATTTTAGTAGGCAACGGAATTGTTATATCGCCTCATTTAAGACATGAAAGCTGGTGTTCCCACATTTTATGTAGTTATCGATCCAGAAAAAACAGGAATCGCGATCGGTTCAACATTTGTAATGTAAACCGGAAGTTTCGCCCATAATTCACGCAAAGGCTCATGGGGGCCAGGAATAAGGTGGATAGTGCTTGTTACTAGTTTGCGCTTGTAGTTTCGCGCCTGTGTCTCGCAGTTAAGGTTTGTATTAACAGACGGGGCTTTGGGATCGACTTCCACTGCCTCAAAAATCGACCGGTGGATCGCGATGGGTCTTTACCTGACTCCAGAGTGCGCCAGGATTCCCACAACGACCGGCAGAGGTCTCATGGGCCGGACCACCCACTCGGCGCCGTAGACCGGGGAGTTGAAGAGGTCAGTCAGGTCCTGCCCTGACAGGATTCCATTTCTGAACTTTTTGCATCTTTCTACAAACAGAAATAATAAACACATGAACACACAGTCACGTCATAGATGGTTTGCAATATATATATAGTATCCTTTATTCTTTTTATTATACTTTTTATTGTTATACTCCTTATTCTTTCTCTTATTCTTTCTACTAATCTATTTTTTGTTTTTCTTTTCCCCCTTTTTCTTCTTCTTATTTTTACTTTTTTATTCTTCTCTATTCATCTTGTATTCTCACTCTTTTTCTTTTTCTTCTACTTCTTCTTATTCTTACTATTGCTCTATCTTTTACTCATATGTTTTATGTCAAAACTCCTTTACCATTGTTGTCCATCTTCCAGAAGAATTATAAAAACAAAATAGTTTTAAAAAGATCTACATTATCTATTTTTTACTTTTGTCTATCTTTTTCCTATTATCTTTTTTCATTTGTATTCTTTTTCCTATCTTCAAACTGTTAAGGATTTGCTCTGAAACCAATGAAAGATTCTACAAAATATGTTTTCAATCTTATCTACTTTTAAACGACTCAAATCCAGATTACTATACAGTAGGGCTGCAACAAGTTAATCAACATAATATAATTTTCCTGTAGAGTGCATAAAGATGCTTTTTATGGGCGTGTTCCACTCACAAATACTCAGTGGGAGGAAGAGGCCTAGAGGGCGGACAGTCATTAAGCTACAGCATTACATTTAATAGAAATTCATCATTGAGGCCTCGTGGGCTTAAAGTCTTTAGGGTGAAGATCCAGTAGGCTTCACGTCTCTTTAAAACGCGATCGTGGTCCCACCCTGGGCGGGACAGGCACCTGCTCTATCCCGCAGAAGCGGAGGAGGACACGTCGTGGTTCAGTGAATTAAAATATCTTTGATCTTTATGCACTCTACAGGAAAATTGGCTGGGAGTCTGGGGAGGGCAGGGCTAGAGCTTTATAGCAGGGAATGCAAAGGCCTGCCTCCTCTATACCTGACGAAGGTCAGTCGACCGAAACGTTGTCATGCAATAAATATTTTTGCAAAAAAGAGTGAGACGGTGTGCGGGATTATTTTTTTTCTACAAGTATCTGCCACGTTCTTACGCACCTGTCGCCCCTCGGGTGTGCAGAGCTTCTCCTAATACAAAGAAATCAACTTAATTCTTGATTAAGGCTAATTATGATCCAACAATGATCAGTTGAAAATGCTCTCTATATGTCAGATTTATAAGTACAAATAAACTAGTTTTGAAAATCTTCTAAAACTCTGAAAGTGGACCGTTTTGACCATTGGTTATTTGACAGGTTTTCATTAAGTAAATAATAATAATTTTGTTTTAATTTTTTATGTAATATATACTACTAATGTGCCTCTAAAAGATTTTAAAAAAATTGATAAGATGGAACTTTTTTTTTTTTACAACCTGTTTTTCGAAAAAATAGCTTAAATCATGACCAAAAGTGTGACATTTTTATCCAGCAATAAACATGATGTAATGTCCTCATGTAAACTCGATAAAATACTGCATTGAAACACAAAAAAATGAAGAATATTGTTGGAAAATATGTTTGCATTTCGTTTTTCTACTTTTTGTATTCAGTTTTGTGAAAATGAAGCCGAAGTCCTGGGTATCCGAATGTAACTGTTGGTGTTTATATAAGTTACACACGGAACTGATCAGTTTTATCAGCAAGTGAAGACTTTTCAACGCTCAGGAACCTTGCAGCGGATAAACGCCACTAATGTGTTATTCAGGGATAATATCTCAAAAATCAACATTTTATTTAGTATATAGCAACTCTCTCAGCTAAAACATGTGTCCAGTTGGTGTCCAGTTGGTGTCCAGTTGGTGTCCATGTTACATGCGGAATTATGCTGGATTGAGAGCAATTGAAATTGAAATGGCTATATTGGAAAAAATAGTTGTGCATCTTTCATGACCATTATAGATCCTGTCAGTACACTTCTCAAAGATGGAAATTCACCTAAAAATACAACAATTGCTGCAGTTTGAATTTTCAGCCTGGATGTCACACTTTATAGTCCCACTTTCAGAGAATGACTCATTTACATTTTTCTTTCTGATGGTATTTTTATAAATACTTTATCAATGAGTTTTGTTTTCAGTTTTAGTGTTGATCAGTATCAGACTTTCAGATACTTCTGACGACTCTAAAATCTAGATCTCCAGGACGTCCTCAAGCGACGTTAAATTTGCTCAAATTTGGCAAAAAATCTTGTATTCAAGTCACTTTTGCATTCCAAACAACTAATAAATTAATCAAAAGAATGATCGCCCAACCAATCGAAATAACCAAATAATCGTTAGTTGCAGCCCTAATATACGTTTTTTCTTCGTGGTCTGGCCCTTTGTCTGGATTTGAATATGACCCTCCTGAAAAAATAGTAGTTGCACACCTCCGAGGTTTAATTTTCTGGATTGAACCTTTGCTGTAACCCCTTTGCTAGTACAGGTAAAATACTCACTTGTTGTGGTTGGTTCTGGCGTGGTAGTAGGTGTGGTCGTAGCCTGTGTTGTTGTCGTGATGCCGAGTGCATCCGGTGGGCAGTAGAGCGTAACCGTGGTAGTAGGCGGTAAAGCTGTAGTTGGAAGAGGTGAAGTCGTAGATGGAGCAGCTACATTTAGACCAAACAAGTAAATTATTAAAAACAGATTATTGTGAATGCAGGTTTATCTACAAGACTCCTAATAGAAAACTCCATACATAAAAAGAGATATATTTTCTTACCTTTTACAAGCAGCACAAGCGTCAGAAAGAGAATTTGTCCGTCCATTGTGCGTTGTTTGCAGACAAGTTCAGGCTCTTAAGTCTGATGCTTTTCGAACGACAATTTATGGATTTACGCCGCCCTTAAATCTGTCCCCCGCCCCAGAGAACCATCTGTACTCTTGACCAGGACATTATGTGTTTTCTTTGTGATGCAAATGCTTCATTATGTTTGAGGTGCTGACGTCATCACTAATTAAATACTGAATGAGCTTCCGGAAATCGGGTGTGCCTAAAAACTTGCCAATATTGCAACATATGACTTAATAAATCTATTTTAGGCCACAAACATGCAACTTTACTGCGTTGAACCAGCTCTACAAGAACATTTGTCCAGAAGAACATGCAACAAGGATCTTTTGTGTGTTTTAGGCAAACAAATGCATCCTACAACAATTAGTTTCTTAACTATTTCGTCCTACAACAGAAGTGATGCAGATGACAGCACTCTGAACGTCAGCAGTGGTGAGAATGAATGAGAGTAAACGGAGAGAAATTACATTTTTCCTGCAAAGCAAGAGGTGTTCAAGATCTTTTGTGATTTTTAGACTTGTCAAAAACATAATCATAGACAGGATTATTTGTCTGACGGTGGCATTATGTGTCAGAAGAACAGAGACGACATAAACGTGATCGAGAACAGAGTGTTTTCTTTTATAAAAGTGAACAACAACAACAATGAAACGCCAGAGGATTAAAGCAGGTTTATGAAGGTCACAGGAGAGCGGAGGAGCTGTTACACTCACACAGCAGTGTAAAAGTTTAAACAAAAAAGTGTTGACCATGTTCTATAGCAGAGGTGGGCAATTACCATAATTTCTGGATTATAAGCCGCTACTTTTTTCATGAGCTTTGAACTATGAGGCTTATAAGCAATGCATCAAAATGATAGATTCTCATAGACTTACTATTAACAAGTGTGGCTTATATATGTACTTTATCATTTTTCTTACTTAAATCTAGTGGCTGCGGCTTATATTCAGGTGCGCTCAATAGGCAGAAATTACAGTAATTTTACTGGAGGGTCATATTCAAACCCAGAATAGTGCTGGAGGGCCGGTCAACATTGGTACAATAAATTCTCATTATTGCAAATGCATTTCTTCAATAAAAAAAAGACCAGTACATATCAAGTAGTGTCCAACAACATTTTTACAATTTTAGTCTCATAAAACTTTAAGTTTAATCTATAAAATAGATTCTTTTATGGTGTCCACTTTATTCTCAGAAAAAAATCTGCTTTTTTTTTCCTCATAGTTTTTTTTTTCTCGTAAAATCATAAAGTTTTAGAAATTATTAGGTTAAAAAACTCATTATCATAATGACTTGAAGTTTTTTTAATATTGTTTTTATATTTCTAACAATCTTCCATGATCCAAATTACAATTTTAATCTTGTAAAACGTCATGTTTAATATTGGACTTCATTCTCATAACATTGTGAATTCAATCTCAAAATGTTACAAGTTTATTGTCGTAGCCCAAGTTTTTGTTTCTTAAGCTTTGTCATGCATTTCTTTTTCTCAAAAACATGTCAGGGGCCTGACTGAAACAGGTCGCGGGCCGCATTTGGCCCCCAGGCCGCAGACTGCCCAGGTCTGGTAAAGGTGCTTCTCACATTATTTAAGGAGCAGGTGTTTTGGAGATGACGTGGGTAATTCTCGTAAAAAATTATCCTGCACTTTAACAATGAGCACAGTGTTACATTTATTCACAGATGATGATGCAATCTTTCTTCTTTATTTGACATATGAAGAGGCGCCGTCACAAGGCAGATGCACCGGATGCTTCTGTTGTAAAGGTCCTCGTCATGATGCTCCTGACAAACAGTCCAAACAGAGTCACAGTGACACACAAACCTACAAACTTTATGAGTCTCTTCTGTAGGTTTTAGATCCACTTTGTTCATTCAGAATGTTTGATCAGTTTAAAAAAATTCTCCGCTATTGTTTCTGTAACTTTTCTGCCCATGCTCAGTGTCAAGTCTTCTTCTAGTTTTCTGACTTTCTGTGTCAGTGTCAAAACACCACACTCCTGCTTCATGTGGACGATGTGTGGTTTTGGTCAAATATTTGTTCTGAAACACCTCGACTTGGACAAGTGCTCCGTTTTTTTGTGAACAAGGCCTAGAAATCTGTCCAAAGAAGACTAAAAGATAAAAGGACATTTTGTAAAACTCATGGCTTGTCCACACATGTCCAAGCTCAAGCGTTCCAGGACAAATCTTTGACCTAATCCACACATCGTCTATGAAGCAGGAGTTTCAGGACACTGAAAATGAACATTTCTGAAACCAGGTCCTAGAGTGAAAAGATTTCAAACTCGAGTTAGTGTCTCCACGGTTTTGCTGATGACATCACTGCCCCAGCGTCTCATCTGCAGAATGTACTGACCTTTATATGATGTTCACTGTTGCACCATAAACCACAGAAGACAGGGAAACATTAAATACATCCACTACAATCTCTGTTTTGAAGCTTAGTCAAAATATTTCTTCTGTAGATTTTAGATCCACGTTGTTCATTCAGAAAGTTTATTTTTTTTCTGTTCATGCTCAGTGTTAAATCTTCCTCTAGTTTTGTGACTTTCTGTGTCAGTGTCACAACGCCACACTCTGGTCAGTTACAGACATTACAACGGCTTCAGGCTGGTTTACTGATTCATGTGGACGCTCACAAATCCTAAGAAAGCTCTATGTTTATGCAATTTGTTTTTAAAATGATTATCGTTTTGTCTTTGTGTGGACAAGGCCTCGGAACTGACTAGTTTGTACAGCAGTAGACATTCAGGGATTGTTGTGGGTTATGAATGCCCCAAAGTGAACAAAAATTCTTCTCTCTCTCATGTAAAGCCAACACAACACAGACAACATAAAACCTTTAATAATTCTGATTTATTTGTAGTGTAAATGACAGATTATATTTCATTTCATAGCTTGTCATTTTACAGAGGACACACAGTGTATTTATAAAAGTGCGTATGACAGGTGAGATACATGTTTCAGAAAAACAGTGAACACATTATATTTCATAATAAGAGACGCCAACAGAACAAGATTTGTTCATAATTCTACAGTGACTTTTTCTTTCTAATTTCTAATAAAACAGAAAATGCTTGTCTTTTTCCTATTTAAACTTCACTAAAACAATCTAAAAATCATTTAGAGTCAAGTGTAAAGTTGACGCCAGAATAACACGTGGAAATTTTGAGGTTTTGACGATTCTCATCAAAAGCCGAAGGTAATTTAACTAAATGAGTTTTAGGGACTTAAAGGTGCACTGCACTAGTGTCAAAGGTTAAGAACAAGGGCGCCATCTTTGGTGTTTAGTGGCACTACACTATTCCTTTTTACTCCACTGAAGACAAATCTTATGGCTTAAAAGTCTCTTGTTGAGACATTGGCCACGTTTACATGATGTTTCTTAATTCCGAATTAATTATTCCGAATTAATTAATTCGGAATTAAAATATTTTCCTTCAGTTTACATGGAAATAATAATTCCGAATAAAGATTTACATATTAAACACGCTAAATCGGTTTTATCTTATTCCGCTTAACGTCTGGGTTAGAAAGAGAGAGGAAAGGGAACGCACATACGTCATTACGTAATTACGTCTACCGGAAAAACACACATCCGATGGATACGGGATACCGGCTTTTGGCTTTTTTATCACTTGGGATTGTTGTAACGCCACGGACGCAATGATACTAACTTTTTTTGGAGTCGTTCCGATGAAAGTCTTTAAGCAGCAGCTGGAGAATCACATCATCAGCTCCACGTAATGTTCTGTGAGCGGAGGAAAAGTAGTTCCAGTTTCCACTTGTTTGGGATCAGAGCAGCGTCTCTCTCGCGTACATGGCGTACACTCCTTGTTCAAAACTTTCCGCTGCCTCTGCGAAAAGGTTAGTGTTTGTGTTTTCTCCACCCACTCTTTTCATTATTTGTAGCTCCTGTAGCCACTTAAATACAAAACAAACAAGTTTTGTGTTCGTGCCGCCATCTTGCAGCGTCACCGCCGTCAGAAAGACAGCGTGCGTGCATGCGCAGTGTGAACGGAATTATTTTTATTCCGAATAAAACGGTTACATGAGAAAGGAATAAAATAATTCGGATTTAAAAGCGGAATAAACCACCCACTTTATTCGGAATTAAGTTTAAATCCGAATAAACTTTTTATCAGGAATTAAGTGTTATATGGTCTTTTTAAAACGGAATTAATTTTAATTCAGAATTAAATTATCTTTATTCGGAATTAAAGCCGTCATGTAAACGGGGCAATTCACTGATTGATTGTTTATTTACCAACTCCAAAAGACAAGGAAAGTTATGGTATCTGAGTCTGGTATTTATACTTGAGTGTCTGTTTTATCTTCTGATCAAAAATAATCACCAAATGATCTCCAGCACAGTTCAGAGATTCTGGATATGATGTTTTGAGGTCATGTAGAATATTTCGTTTCTGACCTGTTCTGGGAAGAATTGGCTTAAAAAAGGAAAATAAATTTACCAATAGTTGTGTAAACAGTTCTTGGGCCACTGACAATTAATTTAGCTCAAAGTAAGAAGTAATAAATCTAGATCTTTATATGCATTTTTACATTTTGTCGAATCAAGTTTTGTTTTTGTCATGCATTTGTCAATTATTTTCATATTTTGCAACTTAACTGCAGTAAAACTGATAAAAATGATAACCATTACCACAAGAACTAAAACACCAACGTAAGTCAAAATGAGATAAAAGCAACAATCTGTCACACGGGCTTTAAAAGACATGAAGCAAAAACACAGCATGATTGTGGATTGTTATGAGATCATTCATAACTACTTTTTCATTAACTCAATTGCTGTTTGTCTTCTAGCAGGTAAAAATGTTAACGAATGAATTTTGAGCATATTGCCTGATATCAGCCACAGTCTTGTTGCTTGCGTCTTCGTTGCCTAACACCTAAAATGAGAAACATACAAACATAATTAACACACTTAAAAGGGCTTGACTGTGGCATTAGAACGTAATTATAATCTGACAAATTTAAGTTCTGTTTTTTTATCTCAATCCGATCTAATGAATTGAAATCTTCAGGATGATCAAACCTTCTCAGAGCCAAAGCCAGGCCGTTTCCACAGCTGACAGATGAAATTGTGATCAAAAAGTAGATTTGTGCAGCTAAACCGACTAATCTTAACCAACTCCAAGCCCCAGACCTAAACTCGCCAATTTTTGTAACTGTAGACCTAAACTTAGCCATTAGCGAGTGTTTATAAATCTTAGAACAACAAAGTCATAGAAATGAACTGAACAAGAAATGTACAATAGTTAAATATTTTGAATATAAACAAGCAAACTTATGTTCTGTGCAGAGCCAGCTGTTTGTTGACTTACCCACCAGTCCTCAGAGTTTTCTCCGACCAAGATCGGAGTTGTCTCACTGGTGAGAATGAGCCACTGGGATCCGTCACATAAGGTCACCCTGAAATATAATGACAACATGTTATTATATCAAATATGAGCAAAAATAACAGCAAAAAGTTCAGTTCATATGACATCACAGGGTTCTACAGGCCTATAATATTTCAATCAGGTGAAGGGCAACAGAAGATTCTGCTGAAAAGTCTTTTCTTGAGTAACTTGTAATTTTCAATGTAAGACATGTTTTATTGTAATGAGACATGGCAGAGAAATGAACTGAGGCTCTCGCTCTTTATCAGTGGCCAAAAAGTGCTGTTTTGGTAAAATTTCAGAGGATTACGACAAACACAAATATTTATTTTGATTTATATATTTTACTAAAGCTTGCTTTGCCAACTTCCGAAAATGATTCAGTGCTGAGTGTCAGATATGATTGATTGATGCACTATTGACCATTTGCGCCTACGTCACATGATCACGTGACTGGGCTATATTGGAGGGCAGAAGTGCGTGTACGCAGCATTACAAGAGTGCAAAACTGACAAATTATCATAGATTTTCAGATTTTTTGTTAAGAAAGCAACAGATGCTTCTAGTGCATGTTCAGTCATTTGTCTGTGGAGTAGGACATCTTTTAGACGCACACAGCAAGATATTAAGAAAAGCTAATAAATGCTAGCTGATAACTTCTTCCTTCTGTAATGTTTGTCTATTTCTTTTGATTTATTGCTGCCACCCACTGGCCTCTTCTATCTGCGTCAAAATGTAAGATAAAAAGCTACATTAGGCTTACAACCTTCTTGCCTGTTACTGCAACGTGTCGCACAAGATTTAAGCCCCTTTCACACATTAAACCCGTAAAAGTACCATGTCTTGTTTGTCAGTATGCGTCACCATTTGCCCCCATTCACATCTGCAAATCCTCCCGGAACAATACTGCGTTGTCTCCATTCACATCTGACCCGGCAACATGGAATGCTTTGGGCACAAACTCACCTATAAAGCACATTTTCCACTTTGAAATTTATCTAAAATACTTTTTTTATTTGATTTTTATTAGGCTATTTTTATTATTATTTTATTTAGGTTATTTTTTAGGTTATTTGTAAGATGATATAAAATGCAGCTGGATTGGCTTGTTGACAGCTCTCACTTTGGGCACAGCGAGGATGGACTGTGGACACTTCAAGAAGCGGACCTGCAGAACCACTTTGAACCTGGATAAACAACGCGCTGAACTGCCCACACCGCGCGCACGGAAGGAGATACGGTCTGTGTCACGGATCCATGGTCTACGCCAGTGTACCGGGACTGCAATGCACGAGTCGAAGGAAACCCTGCAAGCAGTCACACTGCCGCGGTTTGGCGAACCAGGACGGAGTCTGGTTTTGGGACTAGCTCGCTCTTTGCAGCATGTCAAGACTGCATTTTAGAGGCTTTCTGGACTTCACTCTGGCTACGCGTACATTCGGTGAGTTTGCAAGAAGCATTTTATAGCCTATTAGTAAAATAAAACAAGTGTTTTCTTTGTGACAAGGTCAGCTGATTCAAGAGGAGGGCAGGATATCTCTTTTAATCCCCCAGATTTAAGGCTGGTCTGAAGCGAAGTGCTAGGAATACATTTTCTGTTGCTCACTTGAGTAAGCGGAGCAGAGTGAGTTTCTGTTGTTGTGTTGCCATGGGGATTGTACCGGCAGGGACTAGTCCCGCGACTGTTCCCAATAATATTACTAGAGCCCCATTCACATACACCCTTACAAGGGAAAGTTCCTAGTATGGTCAAGTGTGAAAGGCTCCAAAATGGAGACACGGAATACTTTGTCCTGGCCTTTAAGCTGTGTCGAAATCTAGTAAGATTACCAGGAACAGTCGCTGAATGAATGCTTAATGTGACCGCCGGTACAATCCCCATAGCAACAGAACAACTCAGACTCACAGACAACGGAGCACGCTCTGCTCCACTTACTTAAGTGGGCAACAGAAAAACATATTTGCTACCACTGTGCTCAGACTAGCCTTAAATCTGAGGGATTAAAAGCAATGATACTGTATATCCTGCCCTGTACGCGTGGTCAGAGTGAAGTCCAGAAAGCCTCTAAAATGCAGTCTTGACATCCTGTGTAAAGAGTCCCAAAACCAGACTCCGGTCCTGGTTTGCCAAACGGCGGCAGTGGGTGGCTGCTTGCAGGGCTTCCTTCACCATTGCAGTGCTGGTACTGTAATGCTGTCCTCCCATCGTGCGCGCGAGTCCTGTGCTCTAGGAGTGTCCACTGTCCATCCTCGCTGTGCCCAACTGTGTGGACGAACTCCTGTGGCCACTTGAACTCCCCTGCTCTGACGGCAGGTAAAGTGAGAGCTGAGTTTAAGCCAATCCAGCCCACATTATGCCATGCCCTCCTGTTTCATACGGGCCTCTGTAGTACGCTGCATTCACACATCAAATACATCCCTGAATTTCTGCACGCAAATAATAATAGGCGATTAATAAGCAAAGAATGTTGCAAAATAAACTAACCTACATAAAATAATAACATCAAACAATTTAAAAATGCATTTTAAACAAATTTAAAAGTGAAATATGTGCTTTACAGGCGAGTTTGTGCCCAAAGCATTCTATGTTGCCAGGTAAGATGTGAATGGTGACGACACAGTATTGTTCCGGGATGATTTGCAAATGTGAATGGGGCAAATGGTGAAGCATACCAGCAAAGAAGACACGGTACTTTTACGGGTTCATGTGTGAAAGGGGCTTAGGTATTGACACGGATCAAAGGCCAGGACAAAATATTCCATGTTTCCGTTCTGGAGTCATTCACACTTGACCGCATACTAGGAACTTTCCCGTGTAAGAGGGTACGGTGTATATGTGAATGGGGCTTTAGAAACGAGCAGGTTTTCTGCAAAGTTTCCATAGCTGTAATTCACACAGACAGCGCTTTTGCCCTCCATCAGAGAAGTGGAACACCCACTTCGAAGAGCGTGATGACATGTGCAAAGAGTCAATTGCATAAATTCAGCAGGGCAGGACTGTGGAGACCAGAGTGAAGAGTCAGGAACAAGTGTGGATGTTCAGACACAGACAGGATTTACAACGTCCAGGTGCACGAGGTCTTTACCTGGCTCCAGATATGTAAGTGGCATGATACGAGAGCGGTATCTGCTTCAACACCCACACAGCAGAGACCACCTTGGCTTGTTCCACAAATTGTTTAGGCACCTCCGTGTACTGTAAACATTCAGCTGCAAAACAGAAATTTCTATCAGAATATGTTTTTATAAACACATGAACACACAGTTTTATATTGTTAAAGTCACATCACAGATGATAGTAACTGCTTTGAAGTTATTAAATTTAACTTGTTAAACAAGATTTAAAAAATATTACCTGACTTGACATGTAAAAAAAGTATTGGGTTCAAACTTGACTTTTTCCCCCTTTATTTTAAGCAAATAAACTTAACTCTTTTCCTGCCAGTCTTTATGTTCCTTTGTACTCTACGGTGACAGTCACTAATTTTAACAATCTTCACAACCTCACAGAAAACTTTCTACAACAGACAAAAAACAGTCTGGTGACGGTGAGTCTGTTATTTTTATTCTGTCCGTTTATTTGTGCTGAATAGTGTTGCTGAAGCTTCATGTTTAAACTTTTCAGAGTAATAAATGGTTCAGTCTGTAAGGTTTATTGCAAGTATTTTTTATTTAAAAAACTGCAGCAGATCTATGTGCAAATGTGTTGTCTCTGTAACTCTGTCATGTCATTCAAATCAGCGCAGTGGAGCGTGTTTTGTAGTTCGCTGGTGGAAGTTGTAGTTTCTCATAAATCAACAGTCCCACAAGAAAGTGTACATTTACCACGACACAAAAACAGTGTATTATGACCACGATTTCAGGCCTTTTTTGCGTACTTATGTTGCGCCGTAAATATAGAGGGATTTTCGGTCGACGTCACTCTCGCCCTACTGCGCGTGCGTCATGCAGTAAGAGCTCATCTCCATTTGTTTATATTGGGAAACTTGTTCGAATTAAACAACGAAACGGGACGACAGCCAGCTGCTTTCATCAGGCATGAACCGGTCTGATAGACGTCTGTCCCTGAAGCTTGAGACAGCGTTTTCTCGCCGTTTTTCTCACTTACCTGAATGTAACTTCTAAGGGTCGTAGGATCAAATTTAATCCATAAATGTTAACTTAGCAGCAGAACTTTTGTTTTCGCAAAGTGATAAGCTTTTTTGACTTGTTTCCACTGTTTGTGTCTATGTGCGGAGACTCTTTCTGCAGGCGGGTGCGCGCGCATCGCCTGTGTTGATAAACAAAAAATCCTCTAAAGCACAATACGAAAAAGCATTACATTTTATTTTATTTAACCAGGAAAGTCCCAATGACATTCAGAATCTCTTTTGCTGGAGAGCCCTGGGGGAGGCAGTAATGGACATGTTTTTAGAGATAGGGGAAACTGAAGTACCCGGAAGAAACCTACGCAGACACGGGGAGAACATCAATGCTCCATCACAGTGACAGCCTTACTATTAAACAGATACATTCTGTAGAATTTTTCCCCAGTCTGTCCTGGGTCTTTTACATGACTTAGGTCTTTTTTTTTTTTTTTTTTTTTTTTTTTTTACATCATTCCTGTTATCAGAGTTGAAAATAGATTTGTAAATGTTATGTTCTTCGCTCTTGCTTAATGAAAGTAGACAAACTCAATATGTACAGCCGGCGGCTCTGTATTAGCTCATTAAAAATGGCAAATTGCAAAATTGGCTAAAAATGTCATTCCTATTACCATACTGCCGACTTGAGATGGGAAAATACCATACAAAAAATAAATACATACATATACTGTATATATATACCTGTATATATATATATATATATATATATATATATTATATATATATATATATATATATATATATATTTCTTCTTCCGTTAAGTCATTTTGAGCACTCTAGATACAGTATCTATTTTTGCAGTGTAGGGGTAAAATGTCTCACCTGCTGTGGTCGTAGGCAGGCCAGTTGTACTCGTTGTCGGAGAAGGTGCAGGTGTTGTTGGGTCAGGTGTAGTCGTGGTCAGGTCAGGTGTAGTCGTGGTCAGGTCAGGTGTAGTCGTGGTGGTGGCAGATAGGTTGTCCGCTGGGCAGTAGATTGGTGTCGTTGTAGATGGAGTAGCTACATTTGGATCAAACAAGTTTATTATTAAAAACAGAGCTTTTGAATGCTGCATTTACTTCTACAAGAAAAACAGCACGATCAGGCACAAGCACAGAAAACATGATCGGTCACAATTCAACTCATAGACTCATAATTTTCCTATAATACTTATTCATCACATTTATAATATAATATCACATTTATTTGTTCTAGCCCAATAGAAAACTCCATACATAAAAAGAGAGAACAGTATTTTCTTACCTTTTACAAGCAGCACAAGCATCAGAAAGAGAATTTGTCCGTCCATTGTGTGTTGTTTGCAGACGGGTTCAAGCTTTGAAGTTTGATGCTTTCCGTAAGCACCTGTCGACAATTTATGTGTTTCTCCACCCCAGACACTGTGTTCTCTTGACCAGGACAGGGAGGAACATTTGATGTTTCCCTGATTATGCAAATGCTTCATTATATTTGAGGTGCTGATGTCGTCACAAGATAGATATTGAATGAGCTTCCAGTAACTGGGTGTTCCTAATAACAGCCTATGTTGCAACATGTGCCATTATAATAATTATAATGTGCTATTATAATAATTAAAATAAGTGCAATAAACATACTGTACATGTGAGAAGTTTGAAAATGCTTTTAAAAATAAAATAAACAACAATTTAGGTATTTCTATAATACTGTATCTTGGTCCTGGTTCTCTTTCTAAAGACTCACTTCTTTCTCACTGTTGTTTGTCTTTTTGTTGGGGGCCGTTGTTGAAGCTTGTTTAAGTGTGTGGCATTTAGCGGGTTCACTTCCTAATTTTAGCATTAGCTTTTTGTAAAAAAAAATAATGTCTAGCAACGCCACTCCTTTTATAAGGAGAAAATAAACATGTAGAGCTGGGATATCTATCTGTCTGTCTGTCTGTCTATCTATCTATCTATCTATCTATCTGATAATTTTTGACATACTGTATCTCAATTGTGATTTTCAGCGGATATTATTCTAACAAAGCATCAAGTATGTCTCTAATTTAATCGTGATAAAAATTAAATCGTGAGCTCACTGTTGTGACAATCTGCTTTTTCCCATTTCTCTATTAATTCATCTGTGGTTAAATACAGACAATTATTTTCAACCTCCTTCTCGTAGCCTCAGAGTTGCCAAGTTCATTTTTTTTATTATGAATTAGGGCATCTGTTTTCAATTTTTGTGCTGCGGTGTCAAGTTCCAGGTGAATTTAAGCATATTTTCAGGTGTGAGTTACAAAATATACGTATTTATGAACTGTGAACTTCCGGTTTTATTCAGCTAATATTTAATGTGTTGTATACTATTATATTCTGCTCTGAATAAACTCAGTTTTACATAATAATAATATTACCAGTGTTCATCAGTTTTAATATTTTAAGCATCAGAATGTTATTTCATTTTGTTTAGGCTGAACAGAAATGTATAAATCAGTTTATTCATTGAACTACAAATTAGACATTTTTAAATATATAATTTGGTGTTAAAATTATGCATCTAAACTTAAATACCACAGACAGACATTCTTGTACTTTTGCAGACGAGGTAAGGATATGGATCTTTTTTTTCCATTCCAAGGGCGGCATGGCAAAAAAAAGTTTGAGAAGCACTGTATGAGAATTTGAGAAACTGCAAGTGTTTGTATGATCTGACCAAATATTTGACCCAAACTGAATTCACATGACAAGCTCAGATGTTTGAACTACTTAGCTACTTATAAAGGAAAAAAAAAACAGCTAAACAACAAGCCTTCATTTGAGAAACGTAACGTGGACAGTGCATCAGAACAACAGTTTTGTCACTCACTGCTCACCAACTACAACAGCAAATGTGAACTTAGGTAAGTATATTGTGTCAAATATAGATACGAAGACATGGAGATGAATAAATTGATCCAATGGTTCAACTATGTAAATATATTTAACATGATAACCGGAAGCTGCAAGCTAAATGCTAACGTGATGCTATCTTTGTGTATGGTGAAGCTTTCAGTGGTAGTTACATATACAGTCGATTTCTCAAGAAGTCACCAGCATACATGTATCTCATTTATGATGCTGTTCATTTGTGGATATGCTCCTGTATGTCTTTCTTCATTGTCTTTTGCAGTTTATTGTACTGTATTTTTAAATCATGTGACCACAGGAGTGACAATTTGTCATATGACCACTCCATGCCTGCTTTTTATCTTTGTATGTACTAAGGAAGACCACGTTGTGTGTTTGAAACGCGTCGGCATGTCCCTTTTGTCACAATAAAGGACTTTTAAGTCAGTAAGTCAGTGTGCCTCGGATACTTTTTCCTTGTGTTTTTTTGTGATGCTATCTTTCTTTTCTGACACGACGCCACATCAGCAACCTCCATTTAAACCCAGTTGTGACTCAACTCGAATTAGTTGTGCTAAAAATACACTTAAAACATTTAGCTTCCCATGCCTTATCATAAATACAGTCAGCAATGTCATTTAGGCACTGAGGGGGAAAGTTGTGGCCGGAAATACTATGTTAAGTATGGGAAGCTAAACTTTTTAGCTCTTTTCTAAATTTAAACCAAATGTCTGTTAGACCCTGTCCTGGCAGTGATGTATTGTCGTCAGCGTAACTGTGGAGACGCTAAACCGGAGTTTTGAAACCTTTTCACTCTGGAACCTGGTTTCAGAAATATTTGTTTTCAGTGTCCTGAAACTCCTGCTTCGTGGGGATCATGTGTGGTTTAGGTCAAATATTGTGCTTGGATATGTATATGAGCTTGGACAAGTGTGGACAAGGTATTAGACCAGGGATGTCAAACATACGACCCGGGGCCAAATGTGACCTCTGAAATGATTTTGTGTGGCCCCCAGGATGATTTCTAATTTTTATTTATGATTGTCTGATAAAAGCAATCGAGGTACAGGTATCACTTCAGTCTAGCTCAGTCACATAAACTAAAAAAGAGCCGCATAGGCCAGAATGGAAAAACAGACTATATATGGCAGGGCTATTCAAATGGCGGCCCGGGGGCCAAATGCAACCCAGTAAGATGTTTGTTTTGACCCAGTTTGATCAAACAGACCATGAAGCTGGCCATATAAGCTGTGTTTGCTATGCACTATGTTAGCTTTTATTCAGTAATGTAGTGTAATGAGCATCATTATACAAATTAAAAGATCTTTTTAAAGCAAATATATTGTAAAGAAATTATGCTTATTTACTAATTTAGTAAAATTGTATGTTTTGTTTTAATTAATTTATTTAATAAATTGTCAGTTGGGGATTTAACACATTTTCATCGCCGGCACAACAAACAGTTTGTCACACAGAATCAAAATCATTCTATTCAAGAGCAGAAATGTAATGAGTTGAGTCTGTTAATGAAAACTGTGAGATAAATCAATGTTTTATTGCTGTATTTACCTCTGTGTTTCACAGTGTTGGTCGAGCTTGGTGTACAACACAATTGTAGTTCAGATTTGTAGTCCGGACCTGAGACTCGAACCCTCCAAAAATATTTGGCCCTCTGCTAAATATAATTGAATAGCCCTGGACTATGGTAATAAACCTCTAAAATGCATTGGAATTCAGCCAATTGCATACAATGTCTTCAAAAATGTTCTTGGAATCAGGTTACCACCTTACAATAGGAGTCGTCAATAAAACAAGCTTTGTTCATAATTCTAGTACATTGACATTTTTTCTTTCTAATTTTCAAAAATGATTGTCTTTTTATTATTTAAACGCACCAGTCTTTTTTTTTGTTCATCAGAAGAGCCTTTAAACAGGAGGTGTTCAAACCTTTTTTACAGTGGGTTGCATTTTGAAAGCATACAGTACATGGTTGTGAAGTGAATCATTCAAAAAAGTGCATTTTACCTCATTTTAATGAACCACCATAGACTGTATAATCAGATATTTACAGTCTACGTGAACCACACACTTTTAATAAGGCATTAAACAGTCATATTAGGTTCATAGGACATCAAAATGTTTATGTCGACAATGATAGAAGAATTGCTCAAAATTGACATCAAAAGTTCAAAAACTAAACTTTTTGTATTTTGAGCCAGGAAGTATATGAGGGCCAAAGAAAAATAATCCAAAGGCCGCATCTGGCCTCCGGGCCGCAGTTTGAACATGCCTGATATAAACAAACATGAGTCAGCTCAGAAAGGTTAATTTGACTGGAACAAAGAGACCGTACATGTCCTTTTGCTGCCTTAAGGGGTCAATTTAAACAGGATATTTTGTAAAGTTTATGAATGCAAGTTAATCCAAACAATTTTCCACTTGTTTTCTTATTTAAAGGGGACCTATTGTGGGTTTTTTTATATATTTAGTACGAAACTAGAACATATGCAGATCAGTAATTTACCATTTGTTTACTGCAAAACACAAAGTTGATCTAAAACAGCTTAAAAATAGAAACAGCTCAATTGACTTCCTGTTCAAAACTCAGAACTGATAAGCCCCGCCTCTTCATTTTAAAATGTAACTATAAAAGCAACAGACTTAAATAACAAATTATTATTGTTGTAAAGTGACTCTGGGACAGTTTTGAACCATTTATGCTTCACTTTGAGCATTAATCTTTTGAAATACAGACAAGTGGGAGGGGATAGGTGGTAGGTGAGAACGGAAAACAAGATTACTCAGTCATGTATGAATCAATTCAAATAGAACTTTGAGTAAACTAATGATAAAGGAAGGCCAATATAACAAGGTTAAACTTAGAAAAGTGAATTTGACAGAATAGGTCCCCTTTAAGAATACATATTTTTAATTTCATGGTTGTAAGGCATTTCTGGCCTGTTCTGGAAGGAATTTGGTTAAAATAGGAAAATAAATGTGCCAATAGTTAGGTTAGGTAAGGTGTAAATGTACCTGAGTCAATGACAAATACTTTAGCTCAAAGTAAGAAGTAATAAATCTAGACATATGTATATGCATTTGTACATTTTGTCGAAACTATTTTTTTGGTCAAGCATGCATTGTCAATTTCTTCAGAATTTGCATTTTAACTGCTGTAAAACTATGATAAAAAAACTATAATAACCATTTACCACAAGACTAAAACACCAGTGTGAGTCAAAATTAGAAAAATGCAACAATCTGTCACACGGGCTTTAAAAGACATGAAGCAAAAACACAGCATGATTGTGGATTGTTATGAGGTCATTCATAACTACTTTTCGTTAACTCAATCGCTGATTGTCTTCTAGCAGGTAAGAGTCTTAATGATTGAAGCTTCGGCATTGTGCTGGAACTGAGCCACCGTCGAGCCGCTCCCGCTGACGCTTTTCTTCACCTAAAATGAGAAACATACAAACATAATTAACACACTTAAAATGGCTTGATTGTAGCATTAGAACGTAATTACAAGCTGACAAATATAACTTCTGTTTATTGATCTCAACTCGACCTAATGGAAATAGCTTGCACCGCATCCTCTGGGGTTGACTGACATTGGGGGTGGGGGCGTATTAACCTGGCCAGCCAGATGGTTTATCTCGCGATATTTGTGAAATTACAAACACGAGATAAACCATCTGGCCTTCCTGCCGCCCGATTCGTTTGCGAGTCCGAACCAGCGGTGTTTCGGGGGTGTTAAGACGGCTGTTAGTGCCCCGCTGCCGAGTCACATTCGAGGTAAACAAAGATGGCTGCTCTCATGGATGTTCGTGTTTCTGCTGCTTTTGATGCGGTTTTAGCAGAAATACGGAGTAATTTCTTTCTGAAAGAAGAGCCGTATGTGTGACGCGTACTTGTAAGGTAGACCCCACACCCAATCAGCTCGAAGTATTTCACTAAACGCCCCGCCTTTTCTCGAACGCTTTCAGCGAGTAAAGTCCCAGATGGATATAGTGAGAACTCAGATAGGAGTTCAACACAGATCCATCTGGAGTGAGCCAGGTTAGGGGCGTATGGGAATGTTTTTAATGCACTGTAAAGCACTTTGTGTTACATGGTTTGTATGAAAAGCGCTTTATAAATAAAGTTTGATTTGATTTGATTCTCAGACCTAAACTTATCCATTAGCGAGTTTTATAAATCTTAGACCAACAAAGCCATAGAAATGAACTGAACAAGAAATGCTCATAAGCACAATAGTTAAATATTTTGAATATAAACAAGCCAACTTATGTTCTGTGCACACAGCCAGCTGTTTGTTGACTTACCATCCAGTCCTCAGAGTTTGGTTCAACCCTGCGCAGAGGTGAATTTTGAGAATGAGCCACTGGGATCCATCACATAAGGTCACCCTGAAATACAATGACAACATGTTATTATATCAAATATGAGCAAAAATAAAACCAAAAAGTTCTGTTCATATGACATCACAGGATTCTACAGGCCTATAATATTCCAATCAGGTGAAGGGCAGCAGAAGTTTCTGCTGAAAAGTCTTCTTCTTTCTTGAGTACCGTATTTTCCGGACTATATGTCGCTCCGGAGTATACATCGCAGAAACCCCAAAATGCATATTTTAGAAGGAAAAAAAAGTACATAAGTCGCACCGAAGTATAAATTGCACTTTTTTGGGGAAATTAATTTACATAATCTGGCACCATAATAAGACGCGGGACACGTTTTTCTATCCTGCTCCTGTCTGAGCTTTTTTCTCACATGGAGATGCACAGAGGCCAAGGACCGCTGGCATGAGGCAAAACTACAAGATGCAGATCAAAACACGACTAAACTCTGCATTAATCGGCTTCTATATCATCACTAAATCATCTGCAATTGTGTCCATTTGACGTTCAACAATCGCGATGTGACTCAAGTGGAGCTATTTAGCTGCAGCAAGTTCCACAGATCTTTTTCCGCTAAATCCACTGCCTGTTTTTGTTGATCAAACTCCATTTCCACCTCTTCGTGCATAAGCAACAGTCCTTCGTCATTCGTTCTTCTGGAAAGTTATTCCCCGCGCTGCTTCTGCCGTAGATCTGCGAGTGCTCCGCGTGAAACAAGGAAATGCAGCTGCAGCAAGTTTTCGTTGTTTACCAGCCACCACCAGACAAACATCAGTGTTTGTCTTTCAAGCAATCACGGTAAAAAAATTACTCTTGAAATCAGATCGAATCAAAGCTCTCTGTCCCGTTATTTTCATTGACTGGAGCCCTACGCGCTCTCCTGAGCGTCAGTGCGGTTCTTGAGACTGCAGCCTCCAGGTTGCAGTTTTATAAATGTACGCACCGCACGTGCTCCGCACTTACGCAAGTAGCTGCACCTCGGAGGAAACATGGCACGCCTCACTCACGGAACAGCCACAATGAAATGGCATTTTTCCCTCGTTTGAGAAGCAGGGAGCTCTCAAATCTGGTCGGGACCCGTAATATATTAATTAGTGCTGTCAAGCGATTAAAGAATTGAAGAGATTAATTAATTATGATCTGTAATTAATTAATCTAATGAATCTATTTTTAATCTCACCTAAAATTGCTGAGAAAAACACTCAACTTAAGTGTTTTTGTTTTGTTTTTATCCAATTTAATTAATTGCATTGTTGTTGTAGATGGGAAATAATATATTGCAAAAAATGAAGACTTTAGGGAGTCTCTTGTTGTCAAGTTGAACAACCTTATGTCACTTTACAAGTCATATGGAAACAATGAAGTTAAAGATTTCAAAATAGATTAATGCGATTAAAAAAATTAACTCATTAATATGTCTGTAATAATTAATCTCAATTAATGCACTAATTTGACACTCCTAATAATAAAAGTTATTAACAAATTCACATTTATTTTATATAATAAGTCGCCCCCCTGTCAGACGATGAAAAAAAGCGTGACTTATAGTCCGGAAAATACAATAAGTTGCAATAAGACATGTCTTATTGTAGGACATGTCTTACATTTTCAATGTAAGACACGTTTTACCGTAATGAGACATTAAAAAAATAAGTAAAGTAAAGAAGTGCACGACTGTGCCGCCTTGGCAGAGAAATGAGCTGAGGCTCTCGCTTTTTATCAATGAACAGGCCAAAAAGATTTGTTTTGGTAGAAGTTCAAGAGGATTTCTTCTTTTAGCAATGATTGCTTGAACGACAAACACAAATATTTATTTAGATTAGTATTTTTTATTAAGCAAGCTTTGCCAACTTTCCAAATGATTTGCGCGCCTCTGCTGTTTTCCACTCTTCTGGCTGTCACGAGCGTGTAAAAGTTTGATGCTCATTCTTGCATCAACAACTTGCTTTGGGACAGTTAAAATTCAGCCATACATGCGAGTTAAAGCAAAAACCTTCAAACTAAACACAGTGCAGTGCTGAGTGTCTGAATTATATGATTGATGCACTATTGACCATAGATACATAAGGAGTGGATACGGCATCACCGCTAAAACCTCAATTCTAAGTCAAACACTTTGAACTTGTGTAGTGCCATTCAAATACATAGCACTGAGTAGAACGGGTGACCGCGCCAAGATGGCCACCGCACTTCTCGCGCTGAGGCAGCCAATGCGGCATCTACTCCTTATATATCTATGCTATTGACCATTTGCACGCAAGTGTGTACGCAGCATTACAGGAGCACAAAACTGACACATTCTCACAGATTTTCCGTTGTTTTTTTTTTTTTTGTTAAGAAAGCAATAGATGCTTCTAGTGCATGTTCAGTAGGACATTAGACACACAAAGCAGGTATTTGGAAAAGCTAATGAATGCTAGCTGACTTCTCCCCCGTTATGTTTGCCGATTTAATACAATTTAAATGGCACTGAATGTTTATTAAGGACAATGTACATCTACATGAAGCACAATGGCAGAGATGCTTGTACCAGATTGTAGCTTACAGCTAATTTACATCTGTAGTCCTGGGGAGGGGAGGCACATTGGACATGTTTTTTGGACATGTACAGGTTTGCTCAACATTACCCCCTTGTGATTTGTATCCTTCTGTGGTAAACAGGGTTTTGTTATTCACTGAGTCAGATTTAAAACAAGAGTTTGGTTTTCAGTAACTTGGCTGTATATGATGTGAGGCCACACATGATGCAGGCTGTTTCAGATATACATTTCATTTTTTCTTTTTTTTTTCTTTTTCAAATGTCATATTAACATTGACTTGTCTTGTTTAAAGTGTTCACTGCAAAACTTAAAGGGATTCCAGTTCCTCTTCTATCTTCATCAAAATGTAAATGAAAAAGCTACAGGCTTAAGCATACAGGGTCCTTGCCTATTAGTGCAGCCAGTCGCACAAGATTTTTACCACCATTTTACAAATTAAATCAATAAAAATAACTTAGAAACAGGCAGGTTTTCTGCAAAGTTTCCATAGCTGTAATTCACACAGACAGCGCGTTTGCCCTCCATCAGAAGAAAGGGCATTTCTTCGAAGAGCATGACGACACATGCAAAGAGTCAATACAGTAAACACTCAGCAGGGCAGGACTGTGGAGCGTGAATAGTCAGAACAAGTGTGGATGTTCAGACAGGATTTACTCCGTCCAGGTGCACAAGATCTTTACCTGGTTGCAGATATGTAAGTGGCTTGCCCCCAGAGCATTATCTGCTTCACCACATACGCAGAAGAGACCACCGTGGCTTCATCTACAATTGAGTCATACATCATCGGGTATTGTATACAACCAGCTGCAAACAGAAATTTCTTTCAGAATATGTTTTTAAAAACACATGAACACACAGTTTCATATTGTTAAAGTCACATCACAGATGATAGTTTTACTACAGTTGCTTTGAAGTTATTGAACTGAACTTGTTAAACAATATTAAAAAAAATCTATATTACCTGACTTGAACTGTACAAAAGAGTATGGGGTTCAAACTTGACTTTTTCCCCTTCATATTAAGCTTTTTTTTTTTTTTTTCAGAATGACCCTTTTACCGTGAAGTCCTTTTGAGCTCTCTAGATACAGTATCTATTTTTGCAGTCTACAGGTAAAATGTCTCACCTGGTAAGGACGGTACAGGTGTGGTCGTAGCGGAGTATGGAGTAGCTACATTAAGATAAAAAAAAGTATATTATTAAAAACAAAGCCAGTAAATGCTGCATTTATCTACAAGAAAAACAGGACGACAGGTGCAGGCACAGAAAACATGATCTGTAACAATTCAACGCTATGTATCCTATAATAATCTTGCATCAGGCACAAACTATCATTCATTATAAACTTCCAGATAAAATGAAAAAAGCAGAAGAGGAGAGAGGTATATTTTCTTACCTTTTACAAGCAGCACAAGCGTCAGGAAGAGAATTTGTCCGTCCATTGTGCGTTGTTTGCAGACCGGTTCGAGCTCTGAAGTTTGAGCAATAGTCAACAATTTATGTATTTACTCCACCCTTAATTCTGTCCCTCCTCCCCAGATACACCTGTGTTCTCTTGACCACAACAGGCCAGAACATTTGGTGTTTCCCTGATTATGCAAATGCTTCATTATGTTTAAGGTGCCGCTGTCGTCACAAGATAGATATTGAATGAGCTGCCAGTAATGGGTGTTCCTAATAACTCGCCTATGTTGCAACATGTGTCATTATAATAACTCGTTTTATTTGGCTAATGAACAGGTACATTAATTGCACAAGCCACTTAGTTTACCTTTGTCTTAAAAAAAAAAAGAACTGCTTAATCTTTACAGCTCCAAACAATGCATTACAATTGTACAACTGAACAAGGATTAAACGTGCAATAAACATGCATGTAAGGAGTTTGAAAATGCTTTAAAAATAAAAAAATATATAATAATAATTTTGGTATTTCTACTAATATCTTGGTCCTGGTTCTCTTTCTAAAGACTCACTTCTCACTGTTGTTTATCTTTTTGTCGGGGGCCGTTGTTGAAGCTTTATCTTCTCTTGTGTGTTGCATTTAGAGGGTTCTACTTCCTAATTTTAGCTTTAGTTCTTTGTAAAAGACATTGTCTAGCAACGCCACTCCTTTTAAAAGGAGAAAATAAACATGCTGGGATATCTCGATAATTTTTGTGACATATCTCAATTGCAATATTTAGTGGATATTATTTCTGACAAAACATCAAGTATGTCTTTAAATGTATTAGTTGAAGTTTAATGAGCAGAAAGAGACATTCTTGACCGACTTGGGACATTAGTCGACTAACAGTGAAACTGCAAGTGTTTGTGTGATCTGACCAAATACTTGACCCAAACTGAAATCACAAGACACAAGCTCAGATGTTTGCGCTACTTAGCTACTTATAAACAAACAAAAAAACAGCTAAACAAGATTTTCACTAACTGAACTAGAAATACCGAAGTATAAGTATATTTCAAAACAGCTGACTGTTTTGAAGCCAACTCACAATTCTTGCACAAAGACTATAGATAGGCTACAGTCGGTATCAAAGGCCACGCTCACTGACGGACCTTCATTTGAGAAACGTGACATGAACAGTGCATCACAACAACAGTTTTGTCACTCACTGCTCAACAACTACAACAGCAAATGTGGGCTTGAGGAAATACTATATATTGAGTTGAATACAGAAACAAAGACATGGAGATGAATAAATTGATCCAACGTTCCAACTATGTAAATACAGTATATCTAACAATGCTAACTGAAAGCTGAGAGCAACATGCTAACGTATTGCTATTTCCCTTTAACTTTCTGTTTACTTTTCTGACATGATGCCACATCAACAGCTTTAGTTTAAGAATTAACCCCGGTTCTCTGAAACATGAGTGAGGTATCTCACATATTTTAATTTAGTGTTTGTCCTGTCTTTTTTTTGCACCATCTAGTGGTGAAATTTAGATACGGGACGGAGTGGGGAGGGGTTCATCCACTGTGAAGCGCTTTGTGACTCTGTGTCTTGCGCTATACAAATAAAGATTACTTACTTACTTACTTACTAACAAATAACTAAGGGGACCTATTATGTCAAATCACTTTTAGCCTTGTTATAATGGCCTCCCTTCATCATTAGTTTCCTCAAAGTTATATTTGAATTGATTCATACATGTTGGAGTAATCTTGTATTGTTCTTCAGCTGGACAAGTGTTCAGAAATACTCGTTCTCACCTACCACCTATCCCCTCCCACTTGTCTGTATTTACTTGTTATAATTCAACAGATTAACACTCAAAGTGAAGGATGTGTTGTTCAATACTGTTTCCATATTCTCTTTCCAACCATAAAAAATAGTTTTTAAAAATCGGTTGCTTTTTACAGTTACATTTTAAAATGAAGAGGCGGGGCTTATCAGATCTGCAGTTTTGAACAGGAAGTCAATAGAGCTGTTCCTGTTTTTAAGTTGTTTTAGATGAACTTTGTGTTATACAATGAACAAAAGGTAAATTACTGATCTGCACATGTTCTAGTTTCTGACTAAATATTAAAAAAAAAACACAATAGGTCCCCTTTAAATATATAGTTATGCCCAGACACTTTAGGTTCAATCAACCATCTGCAGCAGATACTATGCAAGATACAGCAGTAATATGACAAATAACAACTCTATTTATTAGGAAAAACTGAAGATGTCAGCTCACAAGGTTTGTTATTTTTTCTTCTGTATTTCATTTATTTACAATATAAAAATGTGCTTTATTATTTATTTTATTGTATTTCCTTTTGTGACCAGTTCTCACGGATTGTCAAGAGAAGAATAAACCCTGTTTTCTCTACCTCGTGCATTTTGAAAGCTATATGACGCGAAGGATCATTTTGTAAGGTGAATCCTTAAAAAATGTACATTTGACCTTTTTAATGAACCACACACTTTTAATAAGGCTTTAAACATTCATTTTAGTTCATATGACATCAACATGTTTGCTATTTTGACTATGATAGAAGAATTGCTCAAAATTGACATTAAAAACTATTCTTTTTATAATTTGGGCCAGGAAGTATGAGGGTCAAAGAAAAATAATCCAAAGGCCGCATCTGGCCTAACATGCCTGATTTAAACAAACATGAGTCAGCTCAGAACGGCTGATTTGACTGTAACTAAGAGACCGTACATGTCCTTTTGCTGCCTTAAGGGGTTCATTTAAACAGGATATTTCAAAAATGTTATAAATGCTATAATGCAAGTTAATTCAAGCAATTTTTCCCTTGTTTTCTTATTTAATAAAACATATTTTTAATTTCACTGGTTGTAAGGCGTTTCTGGCCTGTTCTGGGAGGAATCTGGTTAAAATAGGAAAAGAAATGTGCCAATAGTTGTGTATAATGTTCCTGAGTCAATGACAAAAACTTTAGCTCAAAGTAAGAAGTAATAAATCTAGATATATCTATATGCATTTGTCAAATTCTTCAGAACTTAATTGCTGTAAAACTGTGATTAAAAAACTATAATAACAATTTACCACAAGGACTAAAACACCAGCGTGAGTCAAAATTAGAAAAATGCAACAATCTGTCACACGGGCTTTAAAAGACATGAATCAAAAACACAGTATGATTGTGGATTGTTATGAGGTCATCCATAACTACTTTTTCATTAACTCAACAGCTGTTTGTCTTCTAGCAGCCATGAAAGTTAAGCATTAAATTTTCAGAAAAGAGCTTGATGTCAATCACAGTCACGTTGCTCACGTTGAGGCTTCTCTTCACCTAAAATGAGAAACATACAAACATAATTTACTCACTTAAAATGGCTTGATTGTAGCATTAGAACGTAATTACAATCTGACAAGTTCTGTTTATTGATCTCAACCCGATCTAATGAATTGAAATTTTCTCAGGATGATTAAACGTTCTCAGAGCCAAAGCCAGGCCGTTTCCGCAGCTGACAGACAAATTTTGACCAAAAAGTAGATTTGTGCAGCTAAACCGACTAATCTTAACCAACTCCAAGCCCCAGACCTAAAGCTGTAAACTGTAGACCTAAACTTGGCCATTAGCGAGTGTTTATAAATCTTAGACCAACAAAGTCATAGAAATGAACTGAACAAGAAATGCTCATAAGTACAATAGTTAAATATTTTGACTATAAACAAGCCAACTTGTGTTCTGTGCACAAAGCCAGCTGTTTGTTGACTTACCGTCCAGTCCTCAGAGTTTTGTCCAACCAAGATCAGAGTTGACGTAGTGCTGAGAATGAGCCACTGGGATCCGTCACATAAGGTCACCCTGAAATACAATGACAACATGTTATTATACCAAATATAAGCAAAAATAAAAGCAAAAGTTCAGTTCATATGACATCACAGGATTCTACAGGCCTATAATATTTCAATCAGGTGAAGGGCAACAGAAGATTCTGCTGAAAATTCTTTTCTTGAGTAACGTAATAAGACATTTTCAATGTAAGACATGTTTTATTGTAATGAGACATGTAAAAAATGGATGTTCAGACAGGATTTACTCCGTCAGGTGCACAAGGGTTTACCTGATTGCATATATGGAAGTGACTTGTCCCCAGAGCGTTATCTGCTTCTCCACCCACACAGCAGAGACCACCGTGGCTTGTTCCACAATTTCTAGAGACACGAACCTGTACTGGATACAACCATCTGGAGACAGAAATTTATATTAAAATATGTTTTTCTAAACACATGAACACACAGTTTTATATTGTTAAAGTCATGATCACATCACAGATTTAGTTTTACTACAACTGCTTTGAAGTTACTAAACTGAACTTGTTAAACAAGATTTAAAAAAATATTACTTGAACTGTAAAAAAGGTATTGGGTTCAAACTTGACTTTTTTTCCCTTCATATTAAACAAATAAACTTAACTCTTTCCCTGCCAGTCTTTATGCTCGATTGTTCTCTACAGTCTGCCAGTGAGAGTCACTAATTTAAACAATCTTCACAACCTCACAGAAAACTTTCTACAACAGACAAAAAAAATAAATAAAATAAGCTATTCTACATCAATTTGTTTCTTTTTAATTCTCATTTGCAAAACCTTATTTTCATCAGAATCTGAAGTTTTAAAATGGAAAGACGAGAAAAATACCTGTATAATTTATTTTAATTTTTTATATTATTTTGATGAAAAATATGTGTAGATAATAAAACAAAACACATTGTCAATTCTGCCAACACAATGAATGAAGTTAATGGAACCTACTGGTCGTATGATTTGATTATGAAATGTGTTAACATTTCTTACATTATATTGATCTGTGATTTGTAATGAATGAAAAGTTTCACTGCATCAGACTTTGGACACACAATACAATCACTTTACGCCTTTTACTTCTGAAGAAACAAATAATGCCACAGGCTAATTTGCATATTGTCTGCTGCGAGCGGGAAGCTGTGACTGAGCTGCAGGACCAAAGCAACTTTATTGGAATATTTGTCCTTTCTCTCACAGTCTGGTGAGTCTGTTATATTTATTTTGTCCTGTTCTGTGATTTATTTGTGCTGAATAGTGTTTCTGAAGCTTTGTGTTTAAACTTTCAGAGTCGTAAATGGCTCAGTCTGTGTTTTTTTACTAAAAAACAGCAGCAGATTTATGTACAAATGTGTTGTTTCTGTAACTGTCATGTCACTCAACTGTTTTGTAGTTCACTGGTGGATGTTGTAGTTTCTCATAGACCAACACAGTCTCACAAGAAAGCGTACTTTTACCACGACACAAAAACAGCGCATTATGACCACGATTGCAGCCGTACGTATAGCACGATATGAAAAAGCGTTACATTTAATTATATTTTATTTGACCTTTATTTAACCAGGAAAGTCCCACTGAGATTCAGAATCTCTTTTGCAGGGGAGCCCTGGGAGAGGGGAGGCAGTAATGGACATGTTTTTAGAGGTAGGGGAAACCGGAGTACCCGGAAGAAACCTACACAGACATGGGGAGAACATCACAGCCGCTGTTTCCTGACGCTAGTTAGGACATTTGAATTCTCCAAACAGAGCTAAGGCTTCTTCTCTCAGCTGTCTAGTGCTGTTGTGTTGACCCTGTGACGACCTCCAAAGATAAGGAGCTAGGATATATATTAGTGCTATTCGAATTTAGACTTTTTGGTCATTCCTGTTACCTCACAATTTGTCCGATCAATGCTCCATCACAGTGACAACCTCACTATAAAACAATACATTCTGTAGATTTTTTCCCCCAGATCTTTACATCATTCCTTTTACCAGTGTTGAAAATAAGATTTGTAAATGGTATGTTCTTCAGTCTTACTTAATGAAATTAGAGATTCTCAATATATACAGCCGGCAGCTCTGTATTAGCTCACAAAAACTAGCAATTTGCAAAATTGGTTTAAAATGTCACTCCTGTTACTGTCATTACTGTTACCACACTGCCGACTTGAGATGTCCATACAAAAAATAAATATATTTCTTCTTCTATGAAGTCATTTTGAGCACTTTAGATACAGTATCTATTTTTGCTGTGTAGGGGTAAAATGTCTCACCTGTTGTGGTCGCTACAGGCGTGTCGTAGGCTGTGTAGTTGTAGGCAGGCCAGTTGTAGTTGTTGCTGGGAAGTGTAGGTGTCGTCGAGGAAGTTTAGTGTCGTCGGGTCAGTAGTTGTAGTCGGGAAAACTGTAGTCGGGAAAGTTGAAGATTTAGACCAAACAAGTATATTATTAAAAAAAAAAGATTATTGTGAATGGTGCATTTATCTACAAGATCGCATTTCTTTGCTTTAAACTCCATACAAAAAAGAGCAGAAAAGGAGAGAGATATATTTTCTTACCTTTTACAAGCAGCACAAGCGTCAGAAAGAGAATTTGTCCATCCATTGTGTGTTGTTGCAGACAGGTTCAAGCTCTAAAGTTTGATTCTTTTCGGATGACAATTTATGGATTTACTCCGCCCTTAATTCTGTCTCTCCACCCCAGAGAAACACCTGTACTCTTGCAGGACAGGGAGGAACATTTGGTGCTGATTATACAAATGCTTCATTATGTTTGAGGTGTTGATGTTGTCACTAGCAGAAATTGAAGGTGCTTCTAGGAATCAGGTGTGGCTAAAAACTCGCCAATATTGCAACATATACAATTATTATGATAATTTAGATCATTGAGCACATACACAAACATTAACTCTACTACGTTGAACCTGCTCTACAAGAACATTTATCCAGGAGAACATTTAGATGCAACTAAATAAATGCTTTCTTTAATCTTGTGACAAATGCATCCTACAACAATTAGTTTCTTTATTATTTCGTCCTTCAACAAAAGTGATGCAAATGACAGCACTCTGAATGGTGTGAGTGGTGAGAATGAACGAGAGTAAACGGAGAGAAATTACATTTTTCTCGCACATTAGAGGATTAGACTTTAGTTACAACAAGAGGAGACCACAGACATAAGGACATTTACAGGATTATAAGTCTGATAGTGGCATCATGGGCAAGGGCGGACTGGCATACGGGGATACCAGGGATTTCCCCGGTGGGCCGGTGGTCAGTGGGCAGATGGGCCTAAAAGTGAGGAGTCAGCTGCAGGGTCCGGGTCTGGCGGCTGAAGAGCTTACACAGCCGCGGGCCAGGCCGCGTCTCTCTCTCTCTTGTCTTTAATTTGACAAAAGTGTGTCGGACGTGCCGCGGGCCAGGCAGGCAGTGAGCTTGCTAAGCGGCCGGTCAACGTCAATTGTGCGCTACCGGCCCAGACAGTGGGCTCATTCACTAAGCCTCCATTCTGTGGCGGGCGGAGGCGCGCACGGGCTTGGGCTCGCGCACATATATCTGGGCCGCTGCTGTCTGCCTGTCAGTCATGCTCTTGGCATCGCAAAGATGGACCCACCACAAAAACAAACTGTTAAGCGTAAAGGTGGCGCAGAAAAGTTGAGAGATTAAAAAAAGCACTTGTAGAAAGTGCAACCAAGAATTTAAAAAATGCTGACTTGTTTGCGGGGCCTTCTTCGTCTGTTTCGCTTACGCCTACGAGCCCCTACTAGCCAACAAGAAGGAGACTGTATTGCTACTAACAGCACAACGAGGTTAGTAACAGTAAACTAATGCATGCATGGCATGCAATAGACTTTTTGGGTTTATTGATGTAGCCTATTTATGTTATAATCAGGGTTTGTTTGGCATTAAGGGGCTATATTAAAATAGGAACATAAATATATTTTTGACTTGCTAAGGGATAAAAAAATAAACAAAAAGGTTTTTAGGAAAAAATAAGTCTTGGTTTAGTAGCCTAGGCCTTTTGCTACACCACCGGTAATAAATAACATAAAATATAAAAACCCTAACCCTAACCCTAAAGTAATTTTAGATTATTTGTGCAATCTCTACAACACCAAAGCAATTATACAGTGAATAACATGCACGGATCTGTTGTGGTTGTTTCCACGAACATTTATGGAGTTTGGACGATGAATGAACTCTCGCTTGTGACTTGTCTCTAGATATTGTTTATAAATACATTCTGACATTGATCACAATACATTGTCAAATCGCACTTGTACCATAAACCACAGGAGAAAGGGAAACATTAAATAAATCCACAATCTCTTTTAAATCTGTTTTGAAGCTTTGTCAAAATATTTCAAAGAATCTGAAGCTTAAATTCACTTTCTGTGTCTCTTCTCTGTCCACTTTCGTTGTTCATTCAGAATGTTTATTTTTTCTGTTCATGTTCAGTGTTAAGTCTTCCTCTAGTTTTGTGACTTTCTGTGTCAGTGTCACAGCGCACACTCTGGTCAGTTACAGGCATTACAACGGCTTCAGGCTGGTTTACTGATTCATGTGGACGCTCACAAATCCTAAGATAGCTCTATGTTTATTCAATTTGTTGTTAAAATTATCGTTTTGTCTTTGTGTGGAAAAGGACTCAGAACTGACTAGTTTGCACAGCAGTAGACATTAGGGATATTTGGTGAAGTATTGTGGGTTATGAATGCCCCAAATACAAAAAAAATTCAATTCTCTCTCTCATGTAAAGCCAACACAACACAAACAACATAAAACCTTGAAGAATTCAGATTTATTTGTAATGCAGATGACAGATTATATTTCATTTCATGGCTTGTCTTTTTATAGAGGACACAGTGTATTTATAAATGTTGTTTAAAGTGCTTATGACAGGTGAGATATCAGTAAAACACAGTGAACATGATTATATTTCACAATAAGAGACGCCAACAGAACAAGATTTGTTCATAATTCTACAGTGACATTTTTTCTTTCTAATTTCAAATAAAACAGAAAATGCTTGTCTTTTTCCTATTTAAACTTCACTAAAACAATCTAAAAATCAATTTAGAGTGCACTGCACTCTGTGGTGTTTAGTGGCACTGCACCATTCCTTATTACTCCACTGAAGATGAATCTTATGGCTTAAAAGTCACGTTAATTTTTGCATAATGAATTCTGAGATAAGAAAAGAAAGTTATTACTATGAAAATGTAGATGCTGACTATTACAGTTATTTTTGACTGATTGATTGTTTATTTGCAAACTCCAAACGTTAGACAAGAAAAGTTATATTAGTGAGTCTGGTATTTATACTTGAGTGTCTGTTTTATCTTCTGATCAAAAATAATCACCAAATTAAAGCCACAAGCGGCATTAAATGGCCCTCGCGGGCCGTGCTACGCCACCACCGCCCCACAACGCAACAAGGGGGCACACCGCTTTCTTTCTTCATATTTACACATACCGCCAAATGAATGGCGCTTCCATTGACTTTTTTTTGGTCGGAATGCCAAAAAAGAATTTGTGCAAAATTTCAAATGTTTTGAAAAAACTCTTGATCCCACATTCTTCAATAAGATTCTCACCAGTTTTCAGGATGCTCGGGCTTACGCCCGATAAGATAGAAGTGCAAGTTGACATTTTGAGAGATTTAGTATTTTTCCCATTAGGATAACATTGAGTGTTTCTACCATCGCTACGGCTACGTTGTAATAATTATGGCATCTGATTGACTTTTTTGATCGAGATGCCAAAATAGAATTTAGAAAATTTCAAAAAATATCAACAAACTAAATTTTAATGTTAAAATGTATTTAAGTCTGTAGGGAGCACTGACGCGCCAAATTTGCTTTTGTCACATCAAGTAGGTTAAGGGCAAGGAGTTTAACAAATGATGCGAATTTAACAAAAATGGGACTTTATTTGTGGAAATGGGGGTAAATTGAATTTTTCCAAGTTTTGTAATTTTTTGGTGAATTTTTGGGCCTTCGCTGCAAAGAAAAGGTAGTACTTGGACCAATACTTTGGATAGCTTCTGTTGGCACACTTCTCAAGATGATATTCACCAAATTACAGGTTGCTCGGGCTTGCTTATGCTTAGCAAAATACGAACACATATAGCCGACATCCAGTTGGATGTCGTTGCCATCATATTTTTTTCCTTGTATTTGTTACTCTCTACTTCTGTGCTGAATTTCAAGATTTTCTAGTCCATTTTTTTTTGGCCATTTCGTATTCCCTAATTCATTTTGTGCACACTAGGTGGCACTGACGCGCCACTTTTTTGAGTTTTGAAAAACGGAAATTGCCATAATTTCGGGAGGCACAATTTTTGCCTCTCTAAATTATGGCTTTGCGGTCGTCATCCCTACGTAAAGCACTCGTTATGTGCACACTTCGTGTGCATTTTGCACGGGCTTTGCCCGTTTACAGTAGTAATGTTCAACTTACCAACTACAGATTTACATGCACGGGACTCACGTGCTTGAGTTGTGGAAAGCCTGGGTGAGTGTTTGCAAGGGGGCATGCTCTTCACGCACGATTTAGTGCGCACTTAACACTACACCGCTTCACACGGCACTAAGAAAACATTAGGCCCATTGCCTGCTTGGAGCGCTGAGGCCTAATAACGTCCCATTGATCTCCAGCACAGTTCAGAGATTCTGGATATGATGTAAGTTTTGAGGTAATGTTGAATATTTTGTTTCTGACCTGTTCTGGGAAGAATTGATTTAAAAAAGGAAAAAAAAAATTGCCAATATTTGTGTAAATGTTCTTGGGCCACTGACAATTAATTTAGCTCAAAGTAAGAAATAATAAATCTAGATCTTTATATATATTTGTACATTTTTTGTCATGCATTTGTCAATTTCTTCATAATTTGCAACTTAACTGCTGTGATAAAAAATTATGATAACATTTACCAAAAGACTAAAACACCAAATTAAGTCAAAATTAGAAAAATGCAACAATCTGCCACATGGGTTTTAAAAGACATGAAGCAAAAACACAGCATGATTGTGGATTGTTATGAGGTCATCCATACTTTTACATTAACTCAATTGCTGTATATGCAACCAAGAAAGGAAAAGATTCCATATCCAGAAAATAGCTTGAACTCAATCATAGGCAAGCCGCTTACGTTGAAGCTATTCTTCACCTAAAATGAGAACATACAAACATAATTAACACACTTAAAATTTCTTGATCGTAGTATTAGAACGTAATTACAATCTGACAAATTTAAGTTCTGTTTATTGATCTCAACTCGATCTAATGGAAATAGCTTGCACAGGGTCTTCTCAGGATGATCAAACCTTCTCAGAGCCAAAGCCAGGCTGTTTCCGCAGCTGACAGACAACATTTTGACCAAAAAAGTAGATTTGTGCAGCTAAACCGACTAATCTTAACCAACTCCAAGCCCCAGACCTAAACTCACCAATTTTTGTAAATGCAGACCTAAACTAAAGTGTTTATAAATCTTAGACCAACAAAGTCATCCAAATGAACTGAACAAGAAATGCTCATAAGTACAATAGTTCAATAATTGAATATAAACAAGCCAACTAATGTTCTGTGCACAGAGCCAGCTGTTTGTTGACTTACCGTCCATCCGTCAGAGTTTTGTCCAACCAAGATCAGAGTTGAAATACTGCTGAGAATGAGCCACCGGGATCCGTCACATAAGGTCACCCTGAATACAATGACAACATGTTATTATATCAGATATGAGCGAAAATAAAAGCAAAAAGTTCTGTTCATATGACATCACAGGATTCTACAGGCCTATAATATTTCAATCAGGTGAAGGGCAAAAGAAGTTTCTGCTGAAAATTCTTTTCTTGAGTAATAAGACCTTTGTCAATGCAAGACTATTTTCATTGTAATGAGACATGTAAAAAAAATAAAGAAGTGCACAACTGCGCCACCGTGGCAGAGAAATTAACTGAGGCTCTCGCTCTTTATCAGTGGCCAAAAAGTGCTGATTTGGTAAAATTTCAAGAAGATTACTTCTTTCAGCAATGATTGCTTGAATGACAAACACAATATTTATTTTGATTTATATATTTTACTAACGCTTGCTTTGCCGTCTTCCCAAATGATTTGCGCGCCTGTTTTTCCACTCTTCTGACTGTCACGAGCGTGTAAAAGTTTGACGCTCGTTCTTGCGTCAACAACTTGCTTTGGGACAGTTCAAATTCAGCCATACATGTGAGGTCTGATGCAAAACATTTGAACTGAACTGATTGATGCGCTATTGACAATTTGCACCTACGTCACATGATCACGTGGCTGGGCTAGGATGGAGGGCAGAAGTGCGTGTACGCAGCATTACAGGAGCGCAAAACTGACACATTATCATAGATTTTACGATTTTTTGTTTTTGTTAAGAAAGCAATGGAGTCTTCTAGTGCATGTTCAGTGCATTTGTCTGTGGAGTAGGACCTTTAGATGCAAAAAGCAGGTATGTGGAAAGCTAATGAATGCTAGCTGATAACTTCTCCCTGCTATGTTTGCAGATTTAATACAATTTAAATGTACAAATTTGCTTGACTTTACCCGTTTGTGATTTGTATCCTTCTGTGGTAAACAGGGTTTTGTTATTTACTGAGGCAGATTTAAACAAGAGTTTGGTTTTCAGTCACTTGGCTGTATCTCATGTGAGGCCACACATGATGCAGGCTGTTTCAGATATTCATTGTATCTTTTTTTTTTTTTTTTTTTTTTCCAAATGTCATATATATACACTATATTACCAAAAGTATTGGCTCACCTGCCTTTACTCATACTATGAACTGAAGTGCCATCCCATTCCTAACTTTGTGGCTGAGTTGCTGTTGTTCCCAAACGCTTCTATTTTGTTATAACAGAACTGACAGTTGACTGTGGAATATTTAGGAGCGAGGAAATTTTACGACTGGATTTGTTGTACAGGTGCTATGACAGTTCCACGCTGGAATTCACTGAGCTCCTGAGAGCATTTTTTCACAAATGTTAAAAAAGCTATTCATTGAACTTTTTGTGTAAAGTGCTATTAATCGCGATTAATCGTGATTAAATTTTTAATCGCTGCCCAGCTCTAATATATATATATATATATATATATATATATATATATATATATACAGTATATATATATATATAAAAAAGATCCCTCTCACCCTACGCGGGTGGTCTCATCCGCTTTCCAAGCTCGGGTACTCTACCAGAGGCCAAGAGCTTGAGGGTTCTGTGCAGCGTCCTTGCTGTTCCTAGGACTGCACTTTTCTGGACTGAGATGTCGGCTGTCGGATGTAGTTCCAGGGATATGTTGTAGCCACTCATCCAGTTTGAGGGTCACTGCCCCCAGTGCACCGATCACCACGGGCACCACTGTTACCACTGTTGCCTTCACCTTCCAAGCCTTCTCCAGCTCTTCTCTGAGTCCTTGGTATTTCTCTAGTTTCTCATGCTCCTTTCTCCTGATATTACTATCGCTTGGTATTGCCACATCCACCACCACGGCTCTCCTCTGCTCTTTATCCACCACCACGATGTCTGGTTGGTTCGCCATTACCATTCTGTCTGTCTGTATCTGGAAGTCCCACAGGATCTTGGCTAGGTCATTCTCTACCACCTTGGGAGGTGTTTCCCACTTACATCTTGGGGTTTCCAATCCGTACTCCGCACAGATGTTCCTGTATACTGTGCCAGCCACTTGGTTATGGCGTTCCATGTACGCTTTCCCTGCCAGCATCTTACACCCTGCAGTTATTTGCTGGACCATCTTAGGGGCCTCTTTGCACAACCTACACCTTGGGTCTTGTCTGGTGTGGTAGATCTGGGCCTCTATGGCTCTGGTGCTCAAGGCCTGCTCCTGTGCAGCCAGGATGAGCGCCTCTGTGCTGTCCTTCAGCCCAGCCCTTTCAAGCCATTGATAGGATTTCTTGAGATCAGCCACTTCAGTTATGTTCAGATGGTACATCCCATGTAGGGGCTTGTCCTCCCATGATGGTTCCTCCTCCAGCACCTCATCATCTGTTCCCCACTGTCTGAGACATTCACTGAGCACGCCATCTGTTGGGGCCTTGTCCTTGATGTACTTATGGATCTCGGATGTTTCATCCTGGATAGTGGCTCTCACGCTCACTAATCCTCGGCCTCCTTCCTTTCGGCTAGCGTACAGTCTCAGGGTGCTGGATTTGGGGTGGAACCCTACGTGCATGGTGAGAAGCTTTTGTGTCTTAACATCTGTGGTCTGTATCTCTTCCTTTGGCCACCTTATTATTCCTGCAGGGTATCTGATCACTGGCAGGGCGTAGCTGTTTATTGCCCGGGACTTGTTCTTGCCATTGAGCTGGCTTCTGAGGACTTGCCTTACTCGTTGGAGGTATTTGGCCGTTGCCGCTTTCCTTGTTGCCTGTTCAAGGTTGCCATTTGCCTGTGGTATCCCAAGGTACTTGTAACTGTCCTCAATGTCTGCTGTTCCGTCTGGGAGTGAGACCCCTTCTGTGTGGATTACCTTCCCTCTCTTTGTCACCATCCTACTACATTTCTCAAGCCCGAATGACATCCCAATGTCAGTGCTGTAGATCCTGGTGGTGTGGATCTCGCTCGCTCTTAGCCATGTCATCCATGTACAAGTAGAGGAGGTGACTTATGGTGGCCCCATTTCTGAGTCGGTATCCATAGCCAGTCTTGTTGATTATTTGGCTTAGGGGGTTCAGACCTATGCAGAACAGCAGTGGGGACAGTGCATCCCCTTGGTATATGCTACATTTGATGGACACTTGGCTACAAGTGTGGTTTTCCACAACTTCATCGAGTTTGCAATGAAGGCCCTCAGAGTTCTGTTGATGTTGTACAGCTCCTCTGGTATCATTGCTCCCATATACTTTTCCAGTAGTGTTCACTTTCCAGCCTTGTTCGGTCTGCTCTGCTGTTATTACCCTCTTTCGTGTATCTCTTTAGGCGGCTGGCCAAGGCTTGGAGCCTTTGCTTGGCAGTTTCGAGTGCTTCAGGTATGGGCATCGGGTTGTACCTCCTGGGTACTGGTCTTTTCATCGCACCTCTCTGGGCCATCTCAGCCATTTTCGCTTTGTTCCAGTAGCCCATTTCTCATCTCTGGCGCAGACCTTGTTAGACCGGGCGACGTCTGAGCCGGTATCTCATGTGTTTTATTGTTTCTCATCATTATCCGAGGTAGGCAGTAGCTTGAAGGGTCTTGCCCAAGGACCCACACTGAGCTATCCAGTGAGATATATAGATATATATATATGATTTACACCGTTTAGGTGCACAATGTCTTTACCTGATTGCATTTATGGAAGTGACTTGTCCCCAGAGCGTTATCTGCTTCTCCACCTGCTCAGCAGAGACCACCGTGGCTTGCTCCACAATTTCTAGAGACACGAACCTGTACTGTATACAACCAGCTGTAGACAGAAATTTCTATCAGAATATGTTTTTATAAACACTTGCACACACAGTTTCATATTGTTAAAGTCACATGATCACATCACAGATTATAGTTTCACTACTTTGAAGTTACTAAACTGAATTTGTTAAACAAGATAAAAAAAAATATTACCTGACTTGAACTGTAAAAAAGGTATTGGGTTCAAACTTTACTTTTTCCCTTCATATTAAGCAAATAAACTTAACTCTTTCCCTGCCAGTCTTTGTTCCTTTGTACTTTACAGTCTGCCAGTGAGAGTCGCTAATTTAAACAGTCTTCACAACCTCACAGAAAACTTTCTACAACAGACAAAAAATAACGCTTCTTTTTAATACTCATTTGCAAACCTTATTTTCACTAGAATCTGAAGTTTTAAAATGGAAAGACAAGAAAAACACATTTTTAATTTAATTTAATTTACATTTTTGTATTATTTTGATGAAAAAAAAATGTGTAGATCAGGGGTGTCGAATTCATTTTGATAAAGGGCCACACTGACATCGGGGTTGTCCTCGAAGGGCCGGTTGTAACTAAAATGAACCTTACTAATCTTTCTGTATTTGATTATTGTATACTAATTAAAGTGACAATTACTGAATATACATCTGCATTAGTCTGAAAAATGACTTACTCTGTAAGTCATTAGGTTTAGACACCCAGATTACTCCAATATAAAATTAAAGTAAACCTTATAAGACCTTGAGGGCCGCATGAAATGAGGTGGCGGGCTGCATCCGGCCCCCGGGAGTTGACTTTGACATATGTGGTGTAGATCAGGGGTGCCCAACCTTTATCAACTCGCGAGCTACTTTTAAACTGAGCGCAGCCCGAAGATCTACTTTTGGATTTAGCAGTATCGAAAAAAATGATTTTTAGACTAGTTCTTATTAACACATAGTTCAATAATGTTTATTAAAATGAAAGGTATAAACCTGTTAAAAGGTAACATTTATTTTGAAAATAAATTATTGTGGCTACAACCATAAAACAAAAAGTCATTAAAAAGTTCGAGCTATCCAAGTCACTTCACTGGAAGCACTTCAAACTACTGTATTATGAGTGATTGGTGATTACCATGGTAACAGTGAGGGGAGGGGCTTGAGAAAGTCAGATTTCCTTTGACTCACATCAACAACAGCAAGCTGCTGCGTAGACTGGACAACAACACAGCGTGAACAGGTAGGATTCTGTGGTACTACCTGTCTCCTCTTCCTGCTCCTCTCTTTCACTCCTGCTTCTCTCTCCTCTCCTTTGTCTCACCCCTCTTATGAGCACGTGTGTTCAGGAGCCGTGTTATTGACTAGCGCAGTGCGGCTGCTGTGCGCTCCAGTGAGCCGACCGTGGAGAATTCTTGCGGCCGCACATAAAACTAGCGCTCATGTATTGCGGTTGTAATTCGCGCGTGTAGTTTGCGCATATAGCGCTTGTTGATGCAGCATGTAGTTCGCACTAGTAGTTACGTCTATATTTCCCGGTTAAAGTTCGTATTAACAGACTGGGCTTTGGGAGCTACTCCCACTGCTTCAAAGATCGACTAGTTGATCACGATCGGCGGGCTGGGCACCACAGGTTGGGCACCACCTGGACTTTTTAATAAAACAAAACACATTGTCAAGTTCTGCCAACATGAATGAAGTTAATTGAACCTACTGGTCTTATGATTTGATTATAAATGTGTTAACATTTCTAATAGGGCTGTGCATTAATCGAAAAATCGAGAGATCGAGATCGAATCGAAACGAATCGTCAATTATTTGGTGGCGGGTTTGAATCGAAAGATCGAAAACCGAACTTTTGTCAATAAAAATGTGTAGTTTGGAGCAAAAGTCAATCTTAGAGACAAAATAATGGTATAAAGCTTCAAAAAAATCTAATAACATGGGACATAATAAAAGTTTTAGTTTAGTTTATGTTCATGAATGGCATTTTTCATTTGTTTTTGAAAAGATTACGCTAAATCGAATCGAAAATCGAGATTGATTGATATGAGAAAAAAAATCGTGATTGTATTTTTCCCAGATCGCCCAGCCCTAATTTCTAACAATATATGATCTGTGAATGAGGAGTTTGTAATGAATGAAAAGTTTTACTGCCTCAGACTTTAGACACACAATACAATCACTTTACACTATTTACATCTGAAGAAACAAAACTTAATGCCCGGGCTAATTTGCATATTGTCTGCTGCGAGCGGGAAGCTGTGACTGAGCTGCAGGACCACTTTTCAGAGTCATAAATGGCTCAGTCTGTAAAGTTTATCGCAAGTATTTTTTTTACAAAAAAACAGCAGCAGATTTATGTGCAAATGTGTCTCTGTAACTGTCATGTCATTCAAATCAGCACAGTGAAAATGAGCACAATTTCACACCTTTTTTGCGGGGATTCACCTGGAAAACCGCGAGAATGCTCGTATTATGAATTGAAAGTCGCATCAGACCGCTGCGATCTCCGACAAAAATAGACTCTCTACAGATTCTTTCCGATCACTCGCGCGACTTCAGGATGTGCGTTCGCACTGCATCGAGGTCTCTGTACAAGGGCACATTGATTTTAAGCACTTTCTAAGTCTTGCGGAGTGCGAGGCGGGAACCCTCCCGCCTCGCACCGAACTCGGATTCAGTGTACGGAAGGGGTTACGTCAGGCTCACGCTTCATCCAGTCCGTAGTCCGGTTTGGCGTACTGAGGCTTTCCGTTTCTTGAAAAGTAATGAAAGGTTCTCACACAGCAATCCGTCCGGTCTGGTGAGCCACGCGGCTCTGCTCCGGTCGTCCGGATTGCTTCCGTTTCAAGGAACTTTTTCCAGACTGCCGGAGCGCTGCGGAGCCCTTTTTGGTGAAGTTGTGAAAACAAGACACAAAAAACAGGAAAACAAGAGAGCGCAGGTGAAGAGAATCTGGTGGTTTTCAAAATAAAATCATTACGTTTCTGCTACTACAACAAATACGTCAAACGCTCGACATTTACACGACTATTGAACACACAGGATTTTTCGAGAAAAATTACAATTTTGTTTTATCATAAAACTTCATGTTTGATCCATTAAATAGCTTTTTGATCGCTTCAACTTTAATTTCAGGAAAAAATATGACTTTTTTTTGGTAAAAGTTTTTTTTTTTTTTTTTTTCTAGCAAAATCATGACTTTTGAAGCTTCAACTTTATTTTTTTCATAAATTATTAACTTAATCTTGAAATGTTACAAGTTTATTACGGTAAGTTTACGAGAAAAAAAATATTACCAGGACTTGGACGAGTTTGCATAAAACAAATATAGATTTTTATATTTTACAATGTTCTATGCTTTTAATCTTATAAAAATTCAAGTTTAATATTGAAAATATGCTTTTTATGCCTTTCACTTTATTCCCATAACATTGTGAATTTAATTTCGAAATGTTACCAGTGTATTATGGCCTAAGTTTTTGTCTTTTAAACTTCGTCATGCGTTTCTGTTTCTCAAAAACATTCCAGGAGCCTAATTGAAAGGTGGCTGTGGGCCGCATTTGGCCCCTGGGCCAAAAACTTGAAATTTGCAAAACTGGTTAAAAATGTCACTCCTGTTACCGTCATTACTGTTACCATACTGCCGACTTAAGATGGGAAAATACCACACGAGAAATAAATACATAAATATTTATATTTCTTCTTCTGTGAAATCATTTTGAGCCCTCTAGATACAGTCTCTATTTTGCAGTGTAGGGGTAAAATGTCTCACCTGGTATGGTCGTAGACAGGCCATTTGTACTCGTTGCCGGGGAAGGTGTAGGTGTCGTCGGGTCAGGTGTAGTCGTGGTCAGGTCAGGTGTAGTCGTGGTCAGGTCAGGTGTAGTCGTGGTCAGGTCAGGTGTAGTCGTGGTGGTGGCAGATAGGTTGTCCGCCGGGCAGTAGATTGGTGTCGTGGTAGATGGAGTAGCTACATTTGGATCAAACAAGTTTATTATTAAAAACAGAGCTTTTGAATGCTGCATTTATCTACAAAAAAACAGGACGATCAGGTGCAAGCACAGAAAACATGATCGGTCAAAATTCATTACAAGACTCATAATTTAATACTTTTTCATCAAGCTATCTCTTAATATCACATTTATTTGTTCTAGCCGATTGAAAACTCCATACATAAAAAAATATATTTTCTTACCTTTTACAAGCAGCACAAGCGTCAGAAAGAGAATTTGTCTGTCCATTGTGGTGTTGCGACAGGTTCAAGCTCTGAAGTTTGATTCTTTTCGGATGACAATTTATGGATTTACTCCGCCCTTATTCTGTCTCTCCACCCAGAGAAACACCTGTACTCTTGCAGGACAGGGAGGAACATTTGGTGCTGATTATACAAATGCTTCATTATTTTTGAGTGTTGATGTTGTCACTAAGTAGAAATTGAAGATGCTTCTAGGAATCAGGTGTGGCTAAAAACTCGCCAATATTGCAACATATGACATTATTATGATAATTTAGATCATTGAGCACGTACACAAACATTTAACTCTACTACGTTGAACCTGCTCTACAAGAACATTTATCCAGGAGAACATTTAGATGCAACAAATAAATGCTTTCTTGAATCTTGAATAACAAACATGCATCCTACAAATATTTAACCTGGCCAGCCTGATGGTTTATATTGCGATATTTGTGAATTCACAAACACGAGATAAACCATATGGCCTTCCAGCCGCCCGAGTGGTTTGAGAGTCCGAAACAGCAGTGTTTTGGCCCACTCACATCACAGCAGCCTATCCTGTAGCAGGGCGGGCTAACACGGGCTGTTAGCGCCGAGTCTAATTCAAGCTAAACAAAGATGGCTGCTCCTGTGGATGTACGTGTTTGTTTTGCTCCTTCTTTTTGAAAGAAGAGGCAATATGTGTGACACGTACTTGGTTCTATTCCACGGCGGACATTGGATACACCATTACGAGATGTTTGCTGTGGGTAGAGCAGAGAACAGTGCGTGTGTCATGTGATCGAGCGCAGAGTGTTTTCTTTCATATGCGTGGTTATAAAAGCGAAACAACAATGAAACACGAGAGGATTAAACCAGGTTTATAAAGGTCACAGGAGAGCGGAGGAGCTGTTACAGGTGTGTTGGAGATGACGTGTGTAATCTCGTAAAAGGAACCTGCACTTTGACTATGAGCACAAAGTGTTACAATTACTTACAGATAATGAGGCAATGTTTCTTTATTTGACATTTTTAAAGGCGCTGTCACAAGGCAGATGCTTCTGTTGTAAAGGTTCTCGCTCGTGCAGCAGGTGAACCTCACCATGATGCTCCTGAAAAACAGTCCTAACAGTCGCAGTGACGCACAAACCTACAAAGAGACACTTCCACGTTGTTCATTCAGAATGTTTGATCAGTTTAAAAAAATTCTACGCTATTGTTTCTGCAACTTTTCTGCTCATGTTCAGTGTCAAGTCTTCTTCTAGTTTTCTGACTTTCTGTGTCAGTGTCAAAGTGCCACACTCTTGCTTCATGTGGACGATGTGTGGTTTTGGTCAAAGATTTGTTAGCCTGGACAAGTGTGGACAAGGTTTTAGACCATCCTTGGAGCTGTCTGGCTGAAACATATTTAGCCAGCTCCGTTTTGTTTTTGGTGAACAAGGCGAGTAGTCTGTCCAAAGAAGACTGAAATATAAAAGATTTTGTAAAACTCACGCCTTGTCCACACATGTCCAAGCTCAGGAGTTTCAGGAAAATTCTTTGACCTAAAACCAGGTCTCAGAGTGAAAAGATTTCAAACTCGAGTTTAGTGTCTCCGCAGTTACGCCGACAATATCACTGCCCCAGAGTCACGTTCTCGTCTGCAGAATGTACTGACCTTTAGATGATGTTCACTGTTGCACCATAAACCACAGAAGACAGGGAAACATTAAATAAATCCACTTCATTAAATCTGTTTTGAAGCTTTGTCAAAATATTCCAAAGAATCTGAAGCATAAATCCACTTTGTGTCTTTTCCGTAGGTTTTAGATCCTCGTTGTTCATTCAGAAGTTAAAAAAAAAAAAATCTCTGCTAAGTTTCTGTTTCCATTCAGCAACTTTTCTGCGCATGTGACTTTCTGTGTCAGTAAGTGAAAAGGTCCGCTCAGCAAGTTAGCTCCCAAAGTCATTTATTTGCTACACCCAGTAACGTTTCGGGCGTTTATACCATCAGCTAGACATGAACAAGTACATGACTGCGGTGAGAATATTGCACATTGGTATTTATATACAAATACATAATCACATGAACCAAGTCACACACATCAAGGGGTACCCCATCATAAAGTGTTGCATGAAGATGTGTCTTTACTTCTACTGTTTTTTTCAACTGTGTTTGTCCAATATCAAGGACACTAGAAACAACATTTGCTCACCTGTGAGTAAAGATGCATTTGTCAAAACGTATATCTTCATGCAACACTTTATGATGGGGTACCCCTTGATGTGTGTGTGTTAGCAAAGGATTGATGATGAAATGTATATGTAAATATTTGTATGTAAATACCATCCATGTGTAAATATTCTCACAAACAAGCAAGTCATGTGACTTGGTTCACGTGACTTAGCTGATGTGTATATAAAGACAGGTGTGTCTTAGCTTTTTCATGTCTGATGAAGGGCTAAACGCCCGAAACGTTACTGGGTGTAGCAAATAAATTACATTTGTGGGGACGCTTACAACTTGTGGTGCCAGGACCTTTTCCACTTAAGTATATGGTGGGTTATGAACTGCAACACAGTAGACCTTCAGGATATTTGAAGTATTGTGGTTATGAATGCTCCCCCCCAAAAAAAAAAAAACTTATGCAAAGCCAACACAACACAGACAACATAAAACCTTTGTTAATTCTGATTTATTTGTAATTTCATGCCATGTCATTTTTACAGTGAGGACATACAGGATACAGTTAGATACATTTTTCAGTACAAACAGTGAACATGATTATATTTAGGTTACAATAAGAGTCACCAATAGAACATGCGTTTGGGGAATTTTTGAGGTTTTGACAATTCTTCATGAAAAGCTAAAGTAATTTAACTTAAATGGGTTTTAGGGACTTAGAAAAGCTAAAAATGTTTAGACAAAAGTTGTTGTTTTTTTGTTCATCAGAAGAGCATTTAAACCAGGGGATGTCCTAATCTTTTTTACAGTGGGCCACATTTTGAAAGCTATATGGCGCAAAGGCCTATATACATGGTTATGAAGTGAATCATCAAAAATGTGCATTCACTATTTTAATGAACCACACACTTCATATGAGGTTCACATGACATCACAGTGTTTGTTATTTCCACTATGATTGAAGAATTGCTTAAAATTGACATTAAAAACTATTCTTTTTATAATTTGGCCAGAAAGTCTGAGGGCCAAAGAAATATAAACCAAAGGCCGCAGTCAGCTCAAAACGGCTGATTTGACTGTAACTAAATAACTCACGTCTGACAAAATTAAAAAGTTTGAGACAAAGTGGGAAGTGTCCTTTTGGTGCCTTAAGGGGTTAATTTAAACAGGATATTTTGAAAACTTTGAAAATGCAAATTAATTCAAGCAATTTTCCCCTTGTTTTATTTTTTAAGAATACATATACATATTAATGTGATGTAATTTTTGAGATAATATAGACTATTTCACTGGGTTCAAGGCGTTTCTGGCCTGTTCTGAGAGGAATTGGCTTAAATAAGAAAACAAATTTGCCAATAGTTATGTAAAATGTTCTTGGGCCAATGACAAATAATTTAGCTCAAAGTAAGAAGTAATAAATCTAGTTCTATAAATACATTTGTACATTTTGTCGAATCAAGTTTTTTTTGGTCATGCATTTGTCAATTTCTTCAGAATTTAACTACTGTAAAACTGTAATAAAAACTGTAATAACCATTTACCACAAGAACTAAAACACCAATGAACCAAAATTAGAAAAATGCAACAATCTGTCACATGGGTTTTAAAAGACATGAAGCAAAACACAGCATGATTGTGGATTGTTATGAAGTCATCCATAACTACCATTTCATTAGCCTGACCTGAGCACCGTCAAGCTGCTTACGGTGAGGCTTCCCTTCACCTAAAATGAGAAACATACAAACATAATTAGCACACTTAAAATGGTTTGATTGTAGCATTAGAACGTAATTACAATCTGACATTTAAGTTCTGTTTATTAATCTCAACCCGATCTAACGGAAATAGCTTGCAACGCGGATTCTCAGGATGATCAAACCTTCTCAGAGCCAAAGCCAGGCTGTTTCCGCAGCTGACAGATGAAATTTTGACCAAAAAAGTAGATTTGTGCAGCTAAACCGACTAATCTTAACCAACTCCAAGCCCCAGACCTAAAGCTGTAAACTGTAGACCTAAACTTGGCCATTAGCGAGTGTATAAATCTTAGATCAACAAAGTCATAGAAATGAACGAACAATAAATGCTCATAAGTACAATAGTTAAATAATTTGACTATAAACAAGCCAACTTAGTTCTGTGCACAGCCAGCTGTTTGTTGACTTACCATCCATCCGTCAGAGTTTTGTCCAACCAAGATGAGAGTTGAAGTACTGCTGAGAATGAGCCACTGGGATCCGTCACATAAGGTCACCCTGAAATACAATGACAATATGTTATTATATCAAATATGAGCAAAACGTGACTGCACCATGGTGGAGGGCAGAAGTGTGCAGCATTACAGGGAGCGCAAAACAGACAAATTCTCACATATTTTTTTATTTTTCTGTTAGGGCTGGGCGATATATCGATATTTACGATATATCGATATAATTTTAAACACGAAATGAATTTTGACATATGTATATATCGATAATGCTGCGTATTTAATTTGGCATTCGCCAGTTTGCTTCTCCATCTCTCGAAGGCGGCACCAGGAGGGGCTTGTGAGCAAAAAACGGACTACTGGTTCAGTTATCTGGAGGTACTTTGGATTAAAACCATCTGATGCACAACAAAATACTGTTTTCTGCCGTCAATGTCGTAAAGAAATACCGGCGAAAGGTTCGAGCTGACTGTTTATGACATGTAACGTAGCTCGGCTTCTGTGCTTGTGACTTTTTGCAATTGAGAATCAAATCTAGCGACTGAATAGAGCAAAATGTAAGCTTCAAAAGAGGTATAGCATGTCCATATTGTCCAAAGCGTGGCCGTGGTGACAGAAGGAAAACTCGTTGTGTATGATATGTAGCGGCTAAAGTGGCTAAGTTTAGCTGGCGCTTCTATGCTTGTGCTTGCATTGTGACTTATTGCAATTGACAAACAAATGTAGCAACTGAACAGTGTATAATGTAAGTTTTTATAAGGAAGTCATAGCATGTCCATATTGGTCAAAGTATGGCCGTGGTGACAGAAGGAAAACTCACTGTTGTGCTAAAGGGGCTAATGCTAAGCGCTGCTGAGGAGCGCAGATGAGAAAGGAGAGGCAGCAGAAGTCACACGGTGCTTCTAAATAAATAGGGAATAATTCTAATGCATTTTGGAGAGATTTACAACTGTCTAACAAATAATAATCATAGTGTGTAACTAGTGGCTACAAGGCATGCATTTATAAAAGAGAAGTCAGCATGTTTACGTATGGCTGAAGGTGTTTAATGTATGTATGCAAGATATTTTATCTGCTCTGTTTTACACTTTTCATAAAACGTCTTGTTTTTGCATTTATGAGTTATTTATTTAAAAAAAAAAGAATCTCCTTTAAGTTTCAGGATTTGATTGCACTTTAATAAAAGTTGCCTGGTGACAGAATGTACTTGTTATTTCATTATGTTTGGGAGAAAATATTTGGTTGTTAAGATATCGAGATATACATCGTATATCGAGATATAGAAAAAATATTGATTTTGACTCATATCGCCCAGCTCTATTTTCCTTAAAGAAAGCAGTAAATGCTTCTAGTGCATGTTCAGTACATTTGTCTGTGGAAGTAGGACGTCTTTTAGACGCCCACAAAGCAAGATATTTGGAAAAGCTAATGAATGCTAGCTGATCCATGTCCTCTTCCTCCTGCTATATTTGCCGATTTAGTAAAATTTACAAGTTTGCCTGACTTTACTCCTCATGATTTGTACCACTCTGTGGTAAACAGGGTTTTGTCTCACACTGGAGCAGATTTAAAAGCTACAAGAGTTTGTATATCATGTGAGGCTACAGTTAGCCACACATGATGCAGGCTGTTTCAGATATTCATTGAATCTTTTTTTTTTTTTCAAATGTCTTGCATTTTTTTCTCATTAACATTGACTTGCCTTTTGTAAAGTGTTCACTGCAAATTCACAACAACTTAGAGGGATTCCGGTTCTTTTGATTTATTGCTGCCGCCCACTGGAGTCTTTTATCTTCATCAAAATGTACGATAAAAAGCTACATGAGACTTACAGCCTCCTTGCCTGTTAGTGCAGCGTGTCGCACAAGTATTTAACCACCATTTTACAACTGAAATCGAATAATAAAAGTAGTGCTGTCAAGCGATTAAAAAATTGAAGAGATTAATTAATTATGATAATGAATTAATCTAAATAATCTATTTTTAATCTCACCTAAAATTTTTGAGAAAAACACTCAACTTAATTGTTTTGTTTTGTTTTTATCCAGTTTAATTCATTACATTATTGTTGCAGATGGAAATATTAATATATTGCAAAAAATGAAGAATTAAGGAAATCTTTTGTTGCTAAGTTGTCAAGTTGAACAACCCTTATGTCCACTTTGCAACTCACATATGGAAACAATGAAGTTAAAAATTTCAGACACAGACAGGATTGACTCCGTCCAGGTGCACAAGGTCTTTACCTGATTGCAGATATGTAAGTGACTTGTCCCCAGAGTATTATCTGCTTCACCATCCACACAGCAGAGACCACCGTGGCTTTTTCCACAATTTCTATGGACACCACCGTGTACTGTAAACATACAACTGCAAACAGAAATTTCTATCAGAATATGTTTTTATAAACACATGAATACACAGTTTCATTTTGTTAAAGTCATAGGACAGATTATAGTTTTACTACAACTACTCTGACGTTATTAAATTGAACTTGTGTGTGGTGTGGTCCTTGCTAGTGAATGAAGTTAATTGAACCTACTGGTGTTTAATTTACTCTCACTCATTACTACTGAGTTTGTACTGAATGAAAAGTTTCACTGCCTCAGTCAGAGACAATACAATCACTTTACGCTATTTACATTTGAAGAAACAAAACTTAATGCCACGGGCTAATAAGCTGTCTGCTGCCAACATGAGATGGGAAAATACCATACAGGAAATAAATACTTTTTTTTTTTAAATTTGTAGAATGACTCTTTTACCATGAAGTCAATTTCAGCACTCTAGATACAGTATCTATTTTTGTAGTGTACAGGTATAATGTCTCACCTGTTGTGGTTGGTTCAGGCATGGTCGTAGGCTCTGTAGTTGTAGGCAGGTCAGTTGTAGTTGTAGGCAGGTCAGGTGTAGTTGTAGGCAGGTCAGGTGTAGTTGTAGGCAGGTCAGGTGTAGTTGTAGGCAGGTCAGGTGTAGTTGTAGGCAGGTCAGGTGTAGTTGTAGGCAGGTCAGGTGTAGGTGTTGTCGGGTCAGGTACAGTTGTTGTCGGGTCAGGTACAGTTGTCGTCGGATCAGGTGCTGTTGTCGTTGGGGCAAATGTAGTTATCGCCGGGCAGTAGATGGGCGTAGATGAGCCCGGACAGTAGATTATAGTCGGTACAGGTGAAGTCATAGATGAGTGGCTACATTAAGATAAAAAAAGCATATTATTAAAAACAAAGCCAGTAAATGCTGCATTTATCTACAAGAAAAACAGGACGACAGGTGCAGGCACAGAAAACATGATCGGTCACAATTTAACGTTATGTATCCTATAATAATCTTGCATCAGGCACAAACTATCATTCATTATTAAACTTCCTTTTAAAGAGAGATACATTTTCTTACCTTTTACAAGCAGCACAAGTGTCAGAAAGAGAATGTGTCCGTCCATTGTGCGTTGTTTGCAGACAGGTTCAAACTTTGAAGCTGAATGCTTTCCGTGGGCATAGGTCATCAATTTATGTATTTACCCCGCCCTTAATTCTGTCCCTCCACCCAAGATAAACACCTATCTGTTCTCTTGACCAGAACAGGGAAGAACATTTGGTGCCGATAATACAAATGCTTCATTATGTTTGAGGTGTTGACGTCGTCACTAAGTACAAATTGAAGGTGCTTCTAGGAATCAGGTGTGCTTACAAACTCGCCAATATTGCAACATATTAATACAATACCTCTATTATTTCAGCTCATGAGCAGTTAAATAGACCTTTAAATCTACTGTGCACAGGCTAAAAACAACAGCTTAATCTTTAGAGCTGCAAATTAATATCTAATCATATCTATCATAGAGGAAAGTGACTTTAACTGATAATCTCTCTAGACCATGCAAATTTAAATGCATTTATACAGAGATGCCACGTAACAGACACGCAAAAAGGTTCAGAGACATGCTCGTGATACGCTGTTAACATGTCATAGGGCAACGCAGTCTCACAAGAAAGCATACATTTACCACAACACAAAAATATATTATGAGCACGATTTCACGCCTTTTTTTGCGTACTTATGTTGCGCTGTACATTTAGCACGATATTAAAAAAGCGGTTTTGGTTGAAGCCATGTGGGGACATTTGCATTATGGTTTAACAGGTAAGTTAAGGCATCAAGTTACTAAAATGTGTAAGTTTAGGTCTGGGGCAGATTAAGATTAGGATCAGGATTTGGTTCATATTCACACATCTTAACAACCACTATAGAAATAAACTGGGACTGCGAAGCTTTGCAGAATTGCCCAAAACAACCGTTATTTTGTTGCCCTGGTCTAGGAGCCAGCTCAAGTGTTCTCGGGCATCTGTTCCGGATGCCTCCTGGACGCCTCCAAGGGGAGGTTTTCCGGGCATGTCTCACCGGGAGGAGACCTTGAGGAAGACCCAGGACACGATGGAGGGATTATGTCTCTCAACTGGCCTGGGAAGCCTCGAGATTCCACCAGAAGAGCTGGAGGAGGTGTGTGTGAACAGGGAAGTTTGGGCCTCCCTGCTCAGACTGCTGCCTCCGCGACCCGACTCAGGATAACTCAAAAGAAAATGGATGGATAGATTGCACTGGCCTAATGTTTGGTCGCACATGTGTTCAAACTGGATTCACTCTGGAGCTCGGGGTTGGGTTTTTGTGTGTGTTTGGAGAGACGTGTGATTATCTGGTGCATTTCTGATGAATGATTTTCTGTGTTACTATACATGCATTTATAGGCTGTTAATGTTAATGTAAACTCCTGTGTCAGTGGTTCCAGGGGCCCCAGCTTCTTCTGTGCTCTGCTTCTGAATATCTAGTGTTTTTGTCCTTCAGGGCCACCATAGTTTTCTGATGCTCATAAAAAAACAGTATCACACAGACAGAAGTGCAGCCGTGTTTGTGATGAGGAAGCAATAATAACCAGTGGTGTAAAGTACTTTCTATAGTAAAAAAGTATTTTTGTGTATTCACGAGACTTACATTTCCTCGATGGTGATGTCCGGCTTCCACAAAACCTCGGTGGGAATGGAAACTTTGTCGATGCCACAAAAGTCGCTTTTGTTCCACGAGATGAAATCGTTGTTCCACTTCTGGACAAAGAAAACAACAAATACAGGTGTAACGTGAACAGGCTTTACATTACAAGTTCTATTTTTCTGCCTATGCTTTCTTTTCCCTTATTTCCTTTCTCACCCATTGACTGCAGAGGAACAGAGGAGTCAAGGATGTAGTGCGCCAGATGGGAAATGTTGAATTATTGTACCTGAGCCTTAATATTATAGTAATTTTTGAAAAAACAGATATTTGCAGGTTGAATAATCATTTACTACATAAACAAAGCATATTGTGTATTTCTGATTAGTGCTTCTCTTCATTGAATAAAACTGTGCTTTTCTTTCAAAAGCTGAAATTTCTAAGATAGTGTAGGTGAAAACATTAGAAAAAAGGAGATAAACCATGAACAAAAGTTGATCCTGTGACAGGCAACTGTATTTAAGCTGATTTTATGTTTGTTGGCAAACTATAACACAAGTGTGACTCAGAGGAATGTTGCCTGGCACACGGAGCCAGATGTGAATGAAAAGTTGACTGTCTGCACTCATTTATCATATACAGTAAGTTCAGCGCTCTCACTACCACAGCTCAGAGCATCGAACTCATTAGTTTAATTGTGTTTCTCTCACCATGACGGTCCAAACATAAGGGATGAACTTCTGATCTTTCTCCACCTGGAAACACAGAAAATTGTGTTTTAGCTTGTAGTTTGTTCAAGTTATTTGAGCAACATAAAAGTTCATGTATATACATGTACATGTAATAGAAACTACAACAAGCAATGGTTCTCAAAAGGAGTAGGAAGAAGTTCAAAGAACTTAGACTTCTACCTCGTACATTTATATTCTTATGTGCACACACTCAGGCCAGTCAATGCATGAGTGTGTTACAATGGTTCATGTTCGTACAAAAGAAATGCTGTTAATAACATGACAAATAATAACAATGAAAATCAGACATCTTATTAGATGAGAAGCAGATTTTTTCGTTTACGGTCGTACAAACTGCACACAGCCAAAGACAAAGAAAGATTCATCATTTATGACTATACAAAATAAAATTTCAAGGTTACATTCTTCGTTTATGGCCGTATATTAAAAAAATGAACAATAAAAATGTATAAATAATACAATTATTAATTATATTATTGCCTATTTACTGTTGTTACAAAATGTAACTTGCTTCGTTCATGATTGGCTTAAGAAAATATTGCTCATTAGAGTAGAGACTATATTTGTTATTTGTGTATGACCGTACAAATAAAACATTTTTAGTTTTAACACGTTTTCAAACCAGTTTTCTTTGTTTATGATCGTAAAAAAAAATTACTTGATTCACGTCAAGGATAGAATTTACCTTTGCTTATGTACAAAAAAAAAACAAATTAAATTAGAACAGTTGTAAAGCCTGTAAGGCTAATCCTATAAAGACTAAAAAAACAATTTCTCACAAAGTTTGACAACAGGGCACTGAAATTATATAGAAAGTACTTTTCCAAAAACCCTCTGACTTGACTGAGAAAAGGAAGTGATCAGGCTGCTGTGAGACTTAAACATAAAGTTGTGACCCTCTTCCGTTCCGACTGAGGAATATTATATTTTAGATGTGAAATTAGCTTCAGCTTTTAAAAAGTAGAAGGGCTTCAAAGTTTTTCAGATGACAGTTTTCTACTCGAGTTTACTTTTCAAATAAACTCTATGTCTTTGAGAGTGGAAGTGCTTGTGCGTGACTGACCACGTCCAGGATGGCGTAGAGGCACATCTCCATGGTCACGTCGGTGGGTTGGTGGTGGTCGTTGACGGGGCGAGTCATGTAGTACAGCTCGTTATTCCTCGTCAGGTTCAGATAACTCACGACATCTTGGAACCTGCAGGTCTTATTGGACACAGCGCCACCTGCAGGACACACAACACAATCAAGAAGGCTTTAAACTTCACAGACATTACATGGTCTAAAACTTTACCAAAGACATATCTTTATATTTTTAAATAATGTTATTGTTACACACGTGACGAAAGAGGCTGTATCTGGTGTGCAACAGTGTGACTCTATTTCTGTGAACACAATAAAGTACGTTTTTGTTGAGTAATGGCTTCACTGTACATTGCTTATAACTGAACTAAGCTTCTTCTGCCATATGACCATGCAGACTAATATTTTAATAATTACAGTTATTCACAGCCACTTCTGTTTAGGGAAAGGACGATATACGATATTATCGCTAATTGCAATAATTAAGGGCCGCAATTAAATAATCGTGGCGTTTTTTCATAATCGTGATAATCGTACGTGACGATAATCGCAATTATAGCAGCAAGCACGTGTCTGTGGCTTCATAAGAGCATCTGAAATCTGACTGCTGTGAACGCAGTAAGAAGCTGGTAAGCAAAGAAAAGGTTCATGTGTTAAAGTTAATTAATGACTCTGAGACAAAGTTAGTAGATTTTTGCTCAACAATGTAAACATTTGTTCACTTTGAATCATTATTGATTGTACTTAGACCAAAATACAAGTATTTGTTCAAACACATACATACAAAATATTTCAGTGATTTTTAATCTGTGCACTTCTATGTTTAGTAAATTATTATGATAATATCGTTAATCGCGATTTTTTTGCTCACAATAATCGTGAATGTAAATTTTTATATCGTCCCATGCCCATACTTCTGTTACATGTATTAGGCTCGGGAAGCGTGTGTGGTTAACATGGAAATAATGGCAAATCCGCCATGTTTGTTGTCAGTTTAGCAGAACTTCCATAGAAACACATTAGACAAAACGATAAAAAAAAGTAAACAAAACAGTCATGGAGCAGCCCAACCAGCTGCTGGGTCAGTACTGGTACATTTATCTACCACTTAATAGTGTCAAAATGTGATTTAATAAACGCTATTTTCGGTATTTAGCTATTTAAAATCTCCATTGGTTTAACATGGGACCAAGTGAACATTCTAATGCTGTGTGATGTCACCTTCCCGAGCCTAATTGTACAAAAGAAAAGTTTCATAAAAATAACCTTGAACTTACATGTACTTTCTTCTTTGCTGAACTATATTAATATCATTGGACCCGTCTTTGTTATCACATGTACACAAAACAAACTATTGTTATACATGAATGAAAATAAACCTTGTCTGAGAACCTTTACACGACGCCATGAGCGCGGGAGAAGCTAAAGGTAACATTAGTTAGCATTTGAGCTAGCGCCTTTTTTACATGCCTTAAGATAAACAGAACAATCTCAAAACACATCCTAGCTAAACAAAACGTTATCTTGCCTTACATGTGTGTCTTCTTAATTACTACAGTAAATGCTTGTGCACTTAACTCACTGTGAACACAATAAAGTACGTTTTTGTTGAGTAATGGCTGTACATTGCTTATAACTGAACTGAGCTTCTTCTGCGCGAGGAAAAGAAGTCAGTCTGTACTCTCGGCGCATTACTGACACCTACTGGCGTAATGCAGTATTGCATCTGTACCCAAATTAAACAGACAAACGTGAGTAAATGCCACCAGAAAAATAAAAGAAAATAGCTTATAAACAGCGCATTACAAAATGAAAAATGATTGGGGGTGTCTCTTTTTATGTCAAATAACGGTGCCACATTAAATTGTGATTTTGTTGTATCTTTTCGTTCGCTGTAAGGCACTTTGAATAATTTTGCCTTGCTTGGCCTGTAATACTCAAGATTAACCTCACATTTTGGACAAATAGATAATTAAAATAAAGGAGGTGCCATTTAAAGTCTTACACTTGGATCCAGCTCTCAAGAGACCTGCACAGAGAGTAATTGTCTTTGGATGTTCAGCAACAGAATGTACCTGTACCTGCTGCTTTGTTCTGCGTCAGTCACAAATCTGGACCTTTTGTGTTATTGTTCTGTGTCCTAAAACTAAACTTTATTGTGATCAGCCGCATGTGCAATCTTCAAACCGGATACGTAATCACATCTTGATCCGAGACACTTGATGTCACAATATCACATATTATCATAATTGCAATAGTTTAGTTGTGCAATCTGCTTATTGTTCTCTTGTTGGGTGTCGTAATGTCGTAAAAAATACATTGAATCGACTATGTGCATGTATTATTTCTTTTTAAATGATCAAGCTTTAGCGTTAGCACTGACAGACAAACACATCCTTTTATAAAAGACTGTAGTCGTTTAGTGAAGTTTTGTCCGTATTTGTAAAATCTTTAACATGTTTTCAGAAAAAAAAACAGTCACAACTCACTGTTCACCGCCTCATTTTAGACTGATGGAAACCGCATAGAAATGAAAATCAAGTGAACATGTTTTAACCTTTACCCAAACTAAACTTACTCCAAACTTAACCCATCCAGACCCAACATAAAAATAAATAATCTTTTGAAATATAAGCAAGCCAAATGACATTCTGTGTACAGAGTCAGTTGAAGATAATCTAGTGTAGTGAATATTGCAAAACAAAATATGATTTAGACAGTGGCGGGCCGTGCATTTCTTGCCTAGGCCTTCAGTGGTGATCTTTTTAAATATATTCACTTGTCAATAACCAGCTGATGGCTATTAAACTATTCTATTACGCAGACACGTGATAAAGAGCAAAGCATCATTACTTCTATAGCCAGAATAAACACATTTACACACACACCCAAAAATATTTACTCACCAATAGTCTGAATTACTTGTACACCAAAAACACAAATGATATTGTCTAGAATCTTGCCGTGGAGCTGGTGTGTGCGCACGGATCTTGCGCTGGACGCCGTCTGGTGGATTTGCCAAACGTTTTGGGAAGCACCTTGTAAGTGTCCAGCAGGAAAGTACAGTGGCAAATAATAAGCACACCGCAATACAGTTTGCAAAGTTCCTTGGATTCTGTAAGGCAAGCCAAGTGCACCGCTCATATTGTAACTGAAGTGGCACAAATCCCTTTCCCGCTTGTGACAGGCGCTCCGAGAGCTGCTGGGTTCAGAGTTGCCCGGTCTTTCTTAACAATGTCCAGCTTTTCTTGAAAAGTCTGTCTTCAAAAAGGCTTTACCAATAAATTTGCAACCATTTGATTTCTTCTCTCACTTTAGCCACTGTGACAAAACTGCTCAAAACAACAATAATATTGCTTGATTGAGCGCAGCCAATCAAATGCCGTAGTTATCCTGACGTTGACGGTCGCCTTCAAGAAGGCCTTGGCGTCGTCGACGTAAAATCTGATTGATTGAAGCAACAGTTTGATACACACTTATTTTAAGAAGGCCTCGGGCAGATTTCACTGATCCTGACAACAACTGATGGCTGAAATATGATTGGTTAAAACAATATATCTTGAGACACACGCCTGAAAGCTGCGAAAATATGGGAAATGCTACGAAGAAGCTGATAAATAATTATTGAATAATGATTAAGCATGGAAGCACTAAATATGATTTATATCAGCTTGTTATTTAGATATTTTTAGGCCAGCAGAGAAGGCTTTGCAGGCCCTGACGGTTCGCCACTGGATTTAGAGAATATTCACAACCAAACAATGGTAAAAATCTTTCTTGTCAAACCATAAAAGTCACTGTACACGTTACTTGAGTGGATATGTTTACTTCCAGCACCGAGGTCTTGTGAAAAGGTTGCATTTATTTCCTATAGCCGTTAGCATTAGCCTGCAAAAACGCAAGTTATGAAAGATCCAGAGCGTGTTAGCTGGTACAAACCTACCGACCACATTCACCAAAGGTCAAAGTCTCTTTACAAGTTATTGTTGAGTTTACAACCTTTTAGTATTTTATTGTAGATAAAAATTGTGTATAAAACTGCTAATGGCTAGCGAACCTATGCATCTTTTAAGGCTCTAGTGACACCAAACGTCCGTTTTTACATGTTACTAGTGAGAAAAGCAGACAAATTACATAAATAACACCAAACAAGTTATAGCTTCACTTCTCTGTGAAGGCGTCTGTCACATCGGTGAGTGATGGAGCATTTCCAGTCTAAGAATATACCGTAATTTCTGCCCTATTGAGCGCACCTGAATATAAGCCGCACCCACCAGATTTAGTAAGAAAAATGATAAAGTACATATATAGGTCGCACTTGTTAATAGTAAGTCTATGAGAAACTATAATTTTGCTGCATTGCCTTATAAGCCGCATAGTTCAAAGCTCATGAAAAAGTAGCGGCTTATAATCCAGAAATTACGGTAGTAGTTTGAGAAATATAATTTCACATCGCCAAAGTTGTTTAAAAAAGCTTCATAAGACACACATCAGTCTAGTGATGGCAGTCCGGCTCTTTTTAAAGAGCCGGCTCTTTCGGCTCGGCTCACTAAAAAGAGCCGGCTCTTTCGGCTCCCAAACGGCTCTTCAGATTGTTTTTTGTTTAAGTTGATTAATTTACACTGCTATGTTAACTATACAAAATAATGCCTACTTTTGTTTTTAGAACATTTTATTATGTAAACCTGCCATTATTTAATGTAAAAATAAAATATAAAATTGTATAAAACATAGAAAATGCAAAAATAAAATATAAATAAAAAACAATCTGGCATTTACAATTCAGCTTTGAACAATTTTAACTTTTCAGCTTTTTAAACAAATTTAAAATGAATAAACACATATAATTGTAAATCCTCCTGCACGTACAGCGCATGCCAACATATTGACCAATCAAGTGCGGCTTGAAGAGTGGGAGAGCGCGCGCGAGAGAGTGGGACAGAGAGTTGGGCAGAAACGACGAGAGAGGGGAAGAGAGAAAGCGAGAGAGAGCGCGCGAGTAAGAAGAGAGGGAGAGAGAGGAAAGAGAGAGAGTGGGACAGCGAGGGTTAAGAAGACAGAGAGGGAGAGAAGCGGGGAAAAAAAAAAACGGTTCGCAATCAGGAGCCGGCTCCCGTCGTTCACTTCAAAGAGCCGGCTCCAAGAGCCGTTTCATTCGCGACCGACACATCACTACATCAGTCCATTTGCTCATGGTTTTGCTGAAATCACTTGTTTAGGTTTGTTTATCCATAAAAGTATAACTTCTGCCATTGTGTTCAATTTAAAGGGACTGTACCTGATTTTGCAGCCTTAAAAATGTAAACAAACAAAAATAATTAATTTTAACCTTTTCCTTCAGTCTACATGATTGCTCATTTAGCTAATGCATTCTGAGCTTCAAAATTGTTCATCATGATGTGTTTTAATGATTTTTCACAGCTGTTAGCGGTGAGGTGAGTCACTATGCTAACAACAGTTAGCCACAATGCTAAAAACAAAACAGAAAAAGTTTGACACAAACGGGGCATTATTAGACATAGAGAGACATTGTCGACTAATTTCCACCTGAACTGATACATTAACAAGACATCAATGCTAGGTGGAAATTGTTTTAAGTTATAATGTTGCAAAAAAATCGAGTATAGTCCCTTTAATGTCTATGGTTGTGGTTGCTTGTTGTTTGGAGTGTCTTGTTGTGGGAGTGGTTGTGATTGATTATGGAAGTGGTTGTGGTTGGTTGTGGGAGTGGTTGACACATGCCTGGATTATTTGCCTGTAACATATACATCACAAATACAATATAAAATCATTAACAACAACAACACAATTAGCGACTAAACCTTGATTAACCTCAAAACTGCTTTGCCCAACAATAAAAGTCTCGCCCGCTGCTGCTGCACATCCATCACTCTGTCGTACAAATGTTTTTATCTGAAGTAGATCACGTTTTAGTCCTGGGAAGTTTAGTCACAGTTTGCAGTAAAAGGTTTAGTGGAAGTATACTGGTTTTATCACACTTCTAATCGTTACATTTCCGGCTTTTGTTTCCCTCTTTGCACAAACACTTCTCAGAAATCTGCCGTCTCTCATTTGTGGTGTGAAACAATCGTCTTGTGTCGTGATGTGGTCAGAAAAAGCCTTTAGAGCAGCAGCGTCTCTCATCATCAAACACAATCATTAGAATGTTTCAGAGCCATTAAACAAGTCCGCAGCAGCACAGACGTCCGACTGACACTGATGGATTTATTTAGTCACAGCATGATCTGTGTCCTTTTATCGTGGCCTGCCTAAGTCTGTGTAATATTCATGTGTATGTCTAATGTGACTGCAGAATTAAGGTGATTCATATTCATCCATGTGAAGCTTCTGCTGTAGTTTACTCACATAAATGTTAGAACATGTGTTACATGTTTTTCATTATGTCTTGTTTTCACAATATGGCAAAAAAAATATTATATTGATTTTCCTGGAGACAGATCACGATTTCAATTTTATCACAATTCTTGTAGACTATTGTCTTTTGTCTTTGAGGTAAATACAGTCATCTGCTTTTTCTGAAAGTTCCTACTTTACTGTGATTAGTTAAATCCAGCTGTCACTCACTCAGAGCAGAACAAAGACTGACCAGTGTGGACAGATTTTCAGAGAAAAACGTGACAAAGTATTTCAAAAGAATCCAAAAACAGCTCATAAATACAGTTATTCAAATAATGGACTAATTAGAACATTGTGTGATGATGCAATTTTTTTATTTCTTACACTAAAACAGGTTTTGAAAATCTGCTAAAATCCATGTTTCTTTCATAAATAGATATAATTTTGTAAATCAAAGTGTGCTTAAATTCACCTGGAACTTGACTTGAAGCTGCAGCACAAAAGATCTCAACACATGAGCTTCAAAACTCATAAAACTATTAAATAGACAGACGCCCTGTCTGTTTTTTAACAAATAGATGAATTGAAAAAATAAATAAATCACAATTTCACCAAAAAAGCAGATTGTCACAACCATGACGTCACAATTCCATTTTCATCACAATATTGCCCAGCCTTAAATAGAAATAAAGGCATTTAATGTGAAAAATCGTCCAAATTCCACATACAGTGTGAACAAGTTTGCGCACAAAACTAAGTTTAACTTGTATGATTTTCTTCATATTTTAGATTCAAATGTTTTCACAGAAACAATTTTGGATAACTTATTTTAAATAAAGGAAATAGTAATATATCTACAATAACAACAATATACAAAAACAGCTGATCACAAATGTACACATTTTCATTTATGGTTGTACTAAATGAGAATGACAGACTAAAGTAAAAGATCACGTTTTTCTGGCAATCAAAAAATAGTGTAACATGCATGCATCCTACTACGTGTGCGTTGGCAGCCGTCATCACTGAAATAAGAAATGATCACAAAAGTCTCAAGTCATCAAAATAGAGACTCAGTCCAAGTCATAACTTGTTCACACTCTGCACAGACTAAATTAAAAGAACAGAATTTTATGATGCTCAAAAGAAGTAGAGTGATTTGATAAACTTAGAACCTACCCTGTGTTTAAAATAGTTAAATTATCAAGTTATCTGATATAATCGACTATCAAATCGATATGTACTGCAAAGTTTCAATTCACAGAAAAATAAGCCAGCAAATATAATGACCCCCAAGCTCAAACGTGTGACGAAACAGTGAGCAAGATTATAAATATGGTTCTTACCTGTAAACAGCACAAGTATCCAGACTGTCCACATGTGTCCCACTTGTTGCACCAGAGTCTGTGACAGAGTCTAAAGTCTGTGCCGAAGTTTTTTATTCCGGAGTCTGTGTCGGAGTCTGTGCCGAGGTCTTTACAGTTCCAGAGACAAAACGAAATGTCCCAGATTCAGATGTTTGAAGCAGGAGTCGGTTTACAATGACCGCAGCGACTCTTGACAAATGTCTGTCATAAATGTGATTCTGTGGTGGAGATAATGGGCCTTTTTACCGAGGAGCAAATTATGAAATAAATGGATGGAGAGAGAGAGAGAGAGATAGAGAGAGAGAAAGACAGAGAAACAAAGAGACAGAGAAAGACAGAGAAGTGTGATAGGAGACAAGAAAGAGAGGGAAAGAGAGAGCTGAATAATAATGCACTATAACATCAGTAAACTTTGGCAAAGTGTGTTTATTTCTTTACCACAAGTCAGAAGTTCAGAAGTTGCATTTATTTGTATGACAGAGTGTGACCGGCATGATGTTGCACATGTCTGATCTAGAGTTGAACCGGGTCTCCTGCGCGGTGGTCGACCTGACAAACGCATTGAGCCAAAGGGAACGCTCCCCAGGACCAGTTTGTTTGTGGGTTCTTATACTAGAGGGAGTGAGTTTATCCTCCCACTACCACACTTCACCAACCTGGTACCTCATGTGTGTGTACGTGGGCATCGGTTACAGGTGTAATCCCTCATTTGTCCAGGAGTGATCCACAGTGGAATCTGATGGAAGTGACCAGAGACTGGCTGTATTTATACTGAGTTAAACCCCGCCTCTGAGGAGGGCTACACAGGGTAATTGCCCTGGGACCTGTGAACAAGCCAGAGTTGTAATAACTCTAGCTTGTTCAGGTCTCAGGGCATTAGCAGGTTAATACTTAGGGGAACTTGAAACTAGGCAGGCTCAGTCAGAACAAAGGAGAGGAAGCAGACAACAATAGAAGGAAAACTTAGGACCCACCAAACAGGTTTAGGAACAGGTTTTAGTGTGTAGCCTCCTCAGGGGCGGGGCTTAACTCAGGATAAATACAGCCAGTCTCAGATCACTTCCATCGAAATGACTTTCGGATGAGAGTCAAAATGTCTTGATCTTTAGAAAAACTGTCCAAATGACAACTTTGAAGCATTTCTACTATTTATTTGTATGTTTTTATTGTTATATGAAGTAAATGCCTCGCACATCATTTTACCGGAGCAGGTGCGTAAAGCTTGTCCACTTATGCAATAAAAAAGAGTCTCGCACTCTGGCTAAAAACGTAAATTTATTTACAGGACGTGAAGCAACGTTTCAGCAACTGGGCCTTCATCAGGCATCAAATTTTGCAGGCCCAGTAACCGAAACGTTGCTTCACCTTCTGTAAATAGATTTCAAGTTTTTTGGAAGTAGCCAGAATGCGTGACTCTATTTTATTGTATGTTTTTCTTGTTGGAAGAACGCTGGGTTAAACTTCAAAACATTACATTTTTAAAACTAATTGTAAGCATTGATGTATTCCTGGCGACTTGATTTTTTACCTGCTCTAATTTGACAGATAAATAAATAAATAATACAATGCCAGTGAAAGGATTTCCACTTTGCCGAATCGACAGTGACGAGTTAAACAAAGATCAAAACCACAGAAGTGTTTCTGGTTAACCACCACATAAACAGAGAGTTACTCTGACAGCTTGATTTCCCAAAATGCCTGACTAAAGCCCTGTTTCCACGGCAAGTACAGTCTGGAAAAACATCACAGACACAGATCAGAAATGTGTCATGTTTAGTTTGTATTTGCAGCTACAATAGACCATGTCCCCCTAAAAAGTTGTAATTATGACACAGTGCAGATTCACATGCTGTAGCTTGTTTGAAAGCGTTATCTTGTAGACTTTAACTTTGGTTATACTGTATCTATCTGAGACAAGGCAGACAAGCTAACATGTCGGATACCTTAAGAGAGCTAAAGAAGAAGTGCACTGCGAAGAAACGTACGTAGTTGTGGTAGAATAAGGTGAATAGAGAAAAAGCACAGCATGTCTCTAAAGAGCATTAGTCTCTGTCTCAGCTGGTCCACTGTTTGTACATGAAGGGCAGGAACAGCGCCACCACCAGGATGTACAGCGTAACGAAGACTGCGTTGATGCGTTTGGCCCAGACGGAGCCGTGCAGGTGAGGACAACCCGGAGACATGTTCACGCTCACGGACCTCTGCAGCTGACGCACCTGGTCGAGGATCGAGACCAGGATCTGAGACTCTGAGGACTTCAGGCTCGGGTTGGACTGAGGACAGAGAGAAAGAGAGAGAGAGGAAGTGAGCCACAATCAAAATAAAGATGCTATTTTACACAGTTATACCACACATTAAGTTATTTAAAGCAGTTCAATGTCTTTGTAAGTCCCTGTGATGATGGTCATGTATTTTGGGGCGTTTGAAGCTTGTTTCGGCTCTCTCCACTGTCTCCAGTACAAAATACAGCAGTTCCCACCGCTTCAATCCCAACACATTCCCGACCCGAATTTCACTCCTGTGAAACCCAGGCTTTTTGATTTGCTTATTTAGCTGTGTAACACCGGGCTCACACTGCATCCAGTGGCTTTCCGTTTCTTGAAAAGTAATGAGAAGCTCTCACACAGCGATGGTCCGGATATTTTCCGTTGGAAGAACTTTTTCCAGACTGCTTGAGAGCGCTCGAATGAAATGAATCTGGTGGTTTTCAAAATAAAATCATTACGCAAATACTGCTAATACAAATACGTCAAAATTCTGGACACATCTATGTGTATATAACACATAGGAAGTAAATAAACGTCCCAGCTTATCCATTGTGCAAACTGATGTCAATTAAGCCCAAAACTCAGTGCAAGTGTTCTTTGATGACAATATGGATCTATACACGTGCATAAATGATAGCGTGAACTCCCAAGTCGAGCATGAACCTGTAAACTCGTGGTCTCATGAGGCAGTCGAGTCCGTACTTACGCATGCATACTCGGTCGCAGTGTGAGTGACCACTGGACCTAGATGGATCTGGATCTGAACTGGAGGTATGTGAGCCCGGTGTCATGTGTTTAGATGTGTTTCTTATACCTTATGTAAATGGCAGCTAAAATTATTCACAATCAGTTACGTTTTATTAGTTTGTGCTTTTATTTTGAAATCGCGCACCTCTTTTTTGTCACTTCCTGTTTTGCTAACGCCAGACTTCCTGCTAACGTCTCCCCTAAACGACATGCACACGTTGCTCCAGAGACGGTAAAAACATACAAAAAATTAATTTAACATGTCAAAACTCTGTGGTATTATTCGTGAAGGTCATTTTATGGTGGTCCACTTTGTGTTTTGTGTGCTATTTTTAAGGACTGTCATTACGAGGTGCATGTGGAAGATAGGCTGCTAGCAGACAGAGCTCAAACTTTAGCGCCCTTGGAAAGCAGAAGGAGGTATGACGTGACTCACGTGTATTGATTGTAAAAGTGATTTATATTGAAGAAACTTTACTTATTTTTATTTTATGAGGGCTGCGCCTCCCATTGGTTAACAAATGTTAATTCAGTGTACATTTCAGTATTTTATTTAATGTAAAATTCATTATTTATGTTCAGGAAAATTGTCTGTAATAAGTAAAGGGAAAAATGTAATTTCTATGGATTACTTGTGGACAATACTTCATTATGGCATTTGTGCTTTTGTTCATTTCATAGTTTTCACGCTGCCATGACGGTGACAAAAGAAAGATGACAATTAAAAGTGCACCCGTCGAAAATCTCTGCATCCTGTGTGGTTATTCCAAGTGGGCAGATACAGTGAAAACTCCTTGGACTGCAACGGACTGCCATCCCTGCAGAGAAGCTGATGCCATCTCGCCTGAGATTCGTCAACCCACCTGATACCAGCCATCTCGCTCCACGTGCATCCATATCCTACATAGACTGCAAAGACTGCACGCTTACAATTATACTAAAAGAGACATTGAGTACCAAGATATGAAGGAACTATATACACATATACCGCATTCACTAGCAAGGACCACACCACATCAGAGAATGCAATTAATATATTTATTGATGATGTTGATTGATCGATGGCTGGATCGGGGAGACTGTGGGTGGGGGCTCTGTCTCAGCGATCCGTTCAGCCGATTCAGGACCCCCCACCTGTAGATGGAGATGTCTTCAGCAGGAGGACAGATGAGATGTGGGGTGGGAGGGTGGGGTCTAGAGATCTGAGACAAGACGTGTTGTTAGGAAAGGGCGGTTTAAGTAGAGGCTTCTGGGTGATTGGAGGTGTGTCCGAGAAGACGAGCGAGGCGTGGTTTCCTGGTGCGAAAGGGCTGTGGTCCTGCTCCTGAAACTTTGTTAATTTCATTAACATCCATAAACAACGTTCCTTGATACTAACGCTACATTTTGAGGTTAAACAATTTGAGCTGGTTCGAAACACATAACATTCTGAAAGTGATTAACATTTTATGACAAGTAACAAATGTGTTTATGGGATAATACTTTTGGGTCTGTTTATGAAAAGATAAAGCACTTTAGTTATCAGTGCCTATTATAGTGCTTACATCTCTGCTGTCACTGTTTATGCAATATTCTTTGAGCGTCTATAATCCGCTAATGCTTGACATAAGTATTACTCTGTGGTAAACGGATAACTACAGCTTATAAGTGTTAATTCAAGCATAAGACAATCAAAGATACATCAGACTTAAAGCAATTGCATTAAACAAACAATATGTCACTCCCAACAGAGAAAACAGACAATCCTATAGGGATACCAGTAAGGTCAGCTCACGAGAGAGAAAGCTAACAGAGAAAGGCCAAGAAATGCACGACCAAGAAATCCAAAAACGTGAACGAACATTTAACAAGGCCTATGACTCCTGGAAGCTGGTAGCAAGAGACACCTAGAACCAAACTAAAGACACTCTGCTCATTAGAAGACCTCAATAAATTAAAGGAAGATATTCAAGCAAAGTATGATGCTGTAAGACTGCAGTATGAACCCGTTCTACGTAACAGTGACACCGCACCACAGATAGTTAAGAAAATGGACGCCTGTGGTATTCTGACAAAAGAGATTTGTGACCTCATAAGCAATCGTTTAGAGTCTAATGATGAAGATTACAATGATCAGCTTGAAATAGAAAGGGTGCGAGAAATATTAAGTAAAAGGGAATATGGTCCGTCTTTGGTTACACCGCAACTGAAACTGTAAGTTCCAACTCAACTAGTACGCACAGTAGTAGAGTAGATGCAGAAGCTGAGCTCGCTGCTAAGTTGGAGCAATCAAAGGCTATGGAAGAGATTCAAGCACAACAAGCACATCTTCACAAGTTAGAGTGTGAGTGGAAACTCAAAGAGGCAAAAATGCTGTCAGAAATTAAACAAAGAGAGGTGGAAATGCAACAACAGTTGGAACAGGAGAGAGCTAAATTGCAGCAGTTACAAACAGCAAAAGAGGTCGCTATAGCAACAGCTCGTGTGAAAACATATGATAGTTTTGACGGTTTTGAAGACAACAATGATGACATTGACGACAAACTTAGCTCTGTTTACTTCAAAATACAAAATACACCTCAGCTGAATCCAGATGCCGCTGCATTTCAATCTCACCAAGTAGCTCCTGAATCACCAACAACACCAGAATCAGTCAGTTTAGCTCAAGCAATCGCCAGCTCATTAAGCATGAATCGTTTACCGATCCCTCAACCTACCACGTTTAGTGGTGATCCTTTAATGTTCACTGACTGGAAAATGTCATTTATGACTCTGATTGATAGAAAACCACTTCCAGCGAGTGAGAAGATGTTTTATCTCAAAAAACTATCTTACAGGAGAGGCACGCAAAGCTGTAGAAGGCTTCTTTTATCGAGATTCTGAGAACGCTTACAAAGGAGCTTGGAAAGTCCTGCAAGACAGATATGGTAATCCATTCAGCATACAAAAAGCTTTCCGTGACAAGCTCACAAAATGGCCAAGATCGCACAAACGACCCACAAGCGCTACGTGAGCTAGCAGACTTCCTCCAAAGCTGCACCGAGGCAATCCCACATGTCAAAGAACTCTCTATCCTAAATGATTGTGAGGAAAACCACAAATTGCTCAAAAAACTACCAGAATGGATCGTGCGCAAGTGGAGTCGCATTGTTGTAGATGAACTTGACACATCTGGCAACTATCCAGATCTTGCATGTTTCACAAAGTTCCTGAGCAAAGAGGCAAGAATAGCCTGTAATCCTATAGCTTCTCCAATGTTGTTCAATTTCAAAACTACAGATGATAGAATTCCAAAAAGAGCCAAAGCTTTCAATACAAGCACACAACCAAAGAGCTTTGCTCAAGACAAACAAGAGACAAACAGCAGTAAACCCAAGTTTCCATGCACTGTCTGTAAAAGCGAAGATCATGCCATCACAAAGTGCCCGGCTTTCGCAGCAAAGAGTGTTGAAGATAAAAAGGCATTCATCCATGAAAATAAGCTCTGCTTTGGATGCTTGAGAAAGGGTCATGTGACTAAGGATTGTAAGAGACGACACACCTGCAATACATGCAGCCGCCGTCACCCAACCTGCTTGCATGAAGACAAAAGGCAAAATTCTGTGGAAGCAACAACGAATAGCTCCACCTCCACAGAAAAACAAGCAAGCCAGGAAACACACAAGGCCGTGTCCCATATGTCAACGCAACGCACCTCCGCAACCTCAAGCATTGTCCCAGTATTCGTGTCTTCAGTACAAGAACCGCAAGAGAAGTGCTTACATACACAATACTGGACACACAGAGTGACTCGACATTTGTCTTAGATGATGTCCTTGAAAAACTGAACGTGAATACTCAACCTGTAAAGCTGAAACTAAGTACAATGACAGCCATTGACACAATCATATCAAGCAAAACTATTAAAGGTCTACAAGTTCGAGGACTCTACTCTGAGAGCTGCATCCAGTTACAGCAAGCCTACAGCCGTGACTTCATTCCTGTAGACAAGTCTTACATTCCAACAAAAGAAACCGCATTACTGTGGCCTCATCTCAGAACCTTGGCAGATAAGTTACCACCAATCCAAGACTGTGATATAGGGCTCCTGATAGGATATGACTGTCCCTCGGCACTTGCTCCTCTTGAAGTCATCCTCGGTAAAGAAAATCAACCGTTTGCACAGAAATCAGTACTAGGATGGAGTATAATAGGCGCACCAAACCCCCACCTAGACAGACAGGGAAGTCAAAGTTTTGTGCATCGGCTCACTGTGAAAGAACTTCCAGTTCCACCCACGACAGATATTCTAAAGGCACTGGAATCTGACTTCATAGAGAAAACCTACGAGGATAAATATGTGTCACAAGAAGATGTACATTTCATACAGTTTCTTAGTAACAACATCTCACAGAAAGAGAACGGACATTACGAGATGCCTCTTCCCTTTAAAGGCAACAGTCCACCCAACCTACCAAACAACAAGAGGTTAGCCACAGTTCGTCTACAGCGTCTCAAGAGAAAACTAAAAGGCAACAAACAATACTATGATCAATACCAAACATTCATGGAAGAAACGATCAATAAAGGTGACGCAGAACCTGCCCCAAAGACATCTGAGGGAGAAATGGAGTGGTACCTTCCACATCACGGCATCTACCACCCCAGAAAACCGGATAAGCTCAGAGTCGTTTTCGATGGTTCAGCCAAATTTTGTGGCATTTCCCTGAACGACACTTTACTAACTGGGCCCGATCTAATCAATCCTCTGGTCGGAGTACTTTGCCGATTCAGGAAAGAAACTGTTGCCATTATTTGCGACATTGAAAGAATGTTTTATCAGTTCTCTGTCACTCCTGAATCTCGAAATTATCTGAAGTTCCTCTGGTGGAAAGATGGAGATTTAGAGAAGGAACCACAGGAGTACAGAATGACGGTTCACCTCTTCGGAGCGGCTTCGTCTCCAGGATGTGCAAACTTTGGTTTAAAGCATTTGGCACGCCAACACAAAGACAGCTATCCCCTCGCCTCAACATTTGTGGAGAAAAATTTTTATGTTGACGATGGGTTGGTCAGCGTCTCATCAGTTGATGAAGCCAAGAAACTGATCTCCGAAGCTCAAGAGTTGTGCAAAAAGGGAGGCCTGCGCCTTCACAAGTTTAACTCCAATCAGGAAGCAGCACTCTCTTGCTTAGACCCATCTGAAAGAGCAACAAACATTGAACCTCTAGAGTTCGACCCAACCCAACAAGAATGTGCTCTCGGCATTCGGTGGTCGATAAAGGATGACACCTTCAGCTTTAACATCAACCTCAAAGATCAGCCTGCAACCCGCCGTGGATGTTTGTCAGTAATCGCCTCTCTTTACGATCCACTTGGATTTATAGCTCCATTCAGTCTAAGTGGAAAGCAGATCCTTCAAGAGCTTTGCCACAGAGGCATCGGTTGGGGATGATCAACTCCCAGATGACATGCTGCCAAGGTGGGAGGAGTGGGTAAACGGTCTTCTCAAGCTGAAAGAGATCTCAATCCCAAGATGTTACCATCCAAATAGCTTTCACAACATTGTCCGAGTAGAATTACATCACTTTTCTGATGCTAGCTGCACAGGATACGGAGCCTGTTCTTATCTCAGGTACAAAAACGACAAAGATGAAGTTCATTGCAGTCTCGTGATGGCAAAAGCGAGAGTTGCACCTTCTAAAGTAACAAGTATTCCGAGATTAGAACTCGCAGCAGCTGTAATTTCTGCAAAAGTCAGTGTTACTGTTAAAATGTGAACTTGACATGAAAATCGATCAAGAAGTTTTCTGGACTGATTCGCAAGTCGTGCTCGGATATATCAATAACGATGCCCGTCGGTTCCACATATTTGTCGCAAATCGTGTCCAGCTAATCAGAAACATTAGTGATCCTAATCAGTGGCATTATGTGGACACTTCAGAAAATCCGGCCGATCATGCATCCCGAGGTCTTTGTGCTTCAGATATCAACTCAACAAACTGGCTGCGAGGACCAAAGTTTCTCTGGGAGCGTGAATTACATTTAACTTCCAGCACTCCAGCCGAGTTACTTGTCGGAGATCCTGAAGTAAAGACAATTCAGGTACTTGCAACTGAAACCAATAACTGCAATGACATCCTCAACCGTCTGAGTCAGTTTTCCTCCTGGTCTGCGCTTGTAAAGGTGGTGGCAAGAATCAAAAGACTGGGGTCTAAACAAAAACAAAAGAGTGAACATGTGACTGTAGAAGAGTCTGAGAAAGCTGTTGAAGCAGTGATTAAGATCGTACAGCAGCAAGCTTTCCACAGAGAGATAAAGTTGCTCCAAAGTAACAAAGAACTCCCCAACTCAAGCTCTCTCTTTAATCTCGATCCAATCTGGTTAGATGGACTTCTCCGTGTTGGTGGGAGATTAAAACAGTCATCTCTTTGCAACAAAGTGAAACATCCAGTCATTTTACCAAACAACAGCCACATTACTAAACTGATTGTGTCCCACTACCACAACAAAATATGCCATCAAGGTCGAGGTCAGACACAGATGGAGCTCAGAAGCAATGGGTTCTGGGTCATTGGCGGAAGCAAGCTAGTTGCCAAACTGATACACAACGGTGTGCTTTGCAGGAAACTTCGACGACCAACTGAAAGTCAACGAATGGCTGAATTTCCTAAAGAACGTCTTGAAGCCTCAGCACCCTTTACATATAGCGGCATGGACTGTTTTGGCCCATTTATCGTAAAGAAAGCTCGTAAAGAACACACACGTTATGGTCTTATTTTCACTTGTTTGTATTCCAGAGCTGTCCATATCGAAATGCTCGAAGATTTGTCGACAGACTCATTCATCAACGCATTGAGATGCTTCATAAGCCTCCGAGGTGCCGTCCGACAATTACACTGCGACCAAGGTACTAACTTCGTTGGCGCCAAAAACGAGTTTAGAGAAGCGCTCAAACAATGTGACAAAAAGTTATTGGAAGTGTTCCTGGCTGAAAACAGTGTGAATTTGTCTTCAACGCCCCCTCTGCCAGCCACGCAGGCGGCGTCTGGGAACGACAAATCAGAACCGTTAAAAATGTCCTAAATGCTACCTTCGCTCAGTGCCCAGGCCGACTTGATGACGCCTCACTCAGAACACTGTTATATGAGGCCATGGCTATAGTTAACAGTCGCCCATTATCAGTGAATGAAATCAATGATCCTCAGGCGCTGGAACCCCTGACACCGAATCACCTCATTATGATGAAATCTAAAGTTGCTCTTCCTCCCCCTGGTACATTTGCAAAAGAAGATCTGTACGCTACAAAGAGATGAAGGAGAGTTCAGTATCTCATTGAACAGTTCTGGGGACGCTGGAAGAAAGAGTATTTGCTCAACATATCGACAAGACAAAAGTGGCACTCACCTCAACGCAATCTCAAAGTTGATGATATTGTCATTATTAAGGACGACAATCTCCCAAGATCTCAATGGCAATTAGGACGAGTGGTGGACACTGTTCAAGACAGCGATGGTTTAGTCCGTCGAGTCAAAGTACAAATAGGAGACAGGAAGCCTCAAGAAAAGCACCCCACAAAACCTTCAATCATTGAGAGACCAATCCAAAAACTAGTACTACTACTTGAAAACTGATTAGAACAAACAGACTGACAATCATTATACTCTTTCATTTTGCTTTGCAAGTAGTTCAGAGTAAAATTATTCATTTATTCAGTCAAGAAATCCTGTACAATTCATTCATTAGTTTGTTCATTCATTGTAGCAGGATTTGGTGGGAGTGTAAATGGCAGCTAAAATTATTCACAATCAGTTACGTTTTATTAGTTTGTGCTTTTATTTTGAAATCGCGCACCTCTTTTTTGTCACTTCCTGTTTTGCTAACGCCGGACTTCCTGCTAACGTCTCCCCTAAACGACATGCACACGTTGCTCCAGAGACGGTAAAAACATACAAAAAATTAATTTAACATGTCAAAACTCTGTGGTATTATTCGTGAAAGGTCATTTTATGGTGGTCCACTTTGTGTTTTGTGTGCTATTTTTTAAGGACTGTCATTACGAGGTGCATGTGGAAGATAGGCTGCTAGCAGACAGAGCTCAAACTTTAGCGCCCTTGGAAAGCAGAAGGAGGTATGACGTGACTCACGTGTATTGATTGTAAAAGTGATTTATATTGAAGAAACTTTACTTATTTTTATTTTATTGAGGGCTGCGCCTCCCATTGGTTAACAAATGTTAATCCAGTGTACATTTCAGTATTTTATTTAATGTAAAATTCATTATTTATGTTCAGGAAAATTGTCTGTAATAAGTAAAGGGAAAAATGTAATTTCTATGGATTACTTGTGGACAATACTTCATTATGGCATTTGTGCTTTTGTTCATTTCATAGTTTTCACGGTGCCATGACGGTGACAAAAGAAAGATGACAATTAAAAGTGCACCCGTCGAAAATCTCTGCATCCTGTGTGGTTATTCCAAGTGGGCAGCTACACCTTATTTCGATCTTAAAGTTACAAAAGTTAGAAAAGAAGTAAGGTTGAGTTACGATTCAGTTGGCTAGTTTAATTACACAAGAGAGCTGTAGTCTAGAGTCTGTGTCAGAGTCCGTGTTAGTCTGTGTTCCAAAGTCTGTGCCAGAGTCTGTGCCAGAATGTTAGATAGAGTTTGTGCCAAAGTCTGTGCTGCAGTCTGTGAGAGAGTCTAAAGTCTGTGAGCAGCTCCGAAGACAAAGTAAAATGTCTCAGATTCAGATGTTTGCAGCAGGAGTCAGTTTCCGATGACCACGGCGGCTCTTGACAAAAGTCTGTCATATGATTCTGTGATGGAAATAAAGGGCCTTTTTACCAAGAGAACTATAGGGGGAGCACTACCGCTGATGTTGCTTAGTTCTGCTTTGACTTTTATCCCTGTTCTCTAACGTTGTTCCTCATGAGTTCCCCCCATGTGGTCCTTGGGAACTTAGGAAAAAAAAAAATTCTAGTTGAAAAATGCAACTGCTTGGAAACTTGAGTCAAAAACTGCAGTTCGACCTCAACACCTGACATTATCTGCAATGTGGAGAAAATCTGCAAATACAGTAGCTGCTAGAAATCAGAGGCATGACAACCTAACTCCTGATTGGCTCTGTGGTTGCCATGACGCAGCACTTGAATGTCCAAATATGGAACTGGTATATAAACTACCTGCGAGCCACAAAAGACCAGAGTTTCTCAAACGTCGGAAACACAAACGCACCTCTTCAGAAACACACAGAAGCTCCTGTTTGGGGCCAGATTCGTTCCCGCTGTCGGCCATCTTTAGACTGCTGTCGTCTGAAAAACAAACAAAAAACAAACAAAAACTGTAAAGACGACAACCTCAAAGTCCAGGGAAAGATTTGTGATGCTGTCACCTCTGCTCCTGATGGCGCTGTCCTGCTCACCGTGCTGGTTGTTCTGGATCCTGTCAGACGTGTTGTGAGAAGATTCAAAAAAAATATGTATTAAATATTTTGAACTTACACTACTGATACTTAAGCTGACAACAACAAAACAATTGCAAAATAATCACATGAACAGCAGAATGTTTTGCCTTTCTTGAGCTAATCAAAACTAATATACAACCACAATGGTTAGTGGCCTAAGAAATGTTTTGGAGAAAATGTTCATTTTGTTACTACAGTATGTTGACCTGTAGCTTTAGCTGTTTGCAGGCTTTTCAGGCTATGGAACTCAACAGTGAAAGATCACCCTGGTGCCAGAATGTCCTTCATAAACCTCAGGGATTTTGAAAAACTCTAGTATTAAGAGTTTAAAGACCTATCGCGTGCTAGCCCAAGAGTGTCTGGCTGCAGATCCGTATCAAGAGTCCCCTCGTCACGTGACCTGTCTCTACGGCTTTACTATACTACTTTTTATTGATCAAGTTCCACTTTTTATTCATAACTGGCCTGGAGCCCGTCTAGGTAAATGCTCGGTAGTTGAGTCCAAGGGGGCGGTGTTTAAGTTTAGGGGAACGGGTAAGGTTATGCTGCGTTCAGACCGCACAGCGTTTTTTAAATTCTCACTTTGAAGTGAATTTTGACACAGAATATTTTCGAAGCTGATGCCCCAACAGGCGCCCAACACGCATCAGGGGACAAAAACAATCTTTACGCCCCAACGTGCTTCTTTGCGTTCTTGCTTGTTTGCATTGTCAGTCCAGATCTTGTCCCATGTTGTTTGTTTTGCTGTGGTGCCAGATTTTCAGAGCAAAGAACGATCAAGCCTTTGAAAAAAGCCCCAAAACAAGTGACCTTTCGTTAAAAAAGTTATAAAAAACTTCACTAAACAGTCGTCCTTTCCTCTTGATGTGAGAGGAGAACAGCAGCATGTCACGTGTCACAGGAGTGGAGTCTCTGATTGGCTGACGCCAACTTCCAAAGCGTCTGAAGATAGATTTTCCCAACTCCTGCGTTTGCCGCAGCTCTGTGTTAAGTTGCAGCTGCCGCAGGTTTGATCTTCCACTTTTCAAGACACTGCGTCTTCAGAGGCATGAAGGCGCGTCAACAGACGCCAATGCGCCATAGGCGTAGCCACGGGTGTGCCAGGGTGTGCCAGTGCCGACCAAATTTGGAGCTGGCACATCCAAAAAAAAAACAAAGTTTTTTTTTTTTTTCTCAAGCAAAAAAAAAAAAATAAAATATATATATATATATATTTATTCTTTAAGGTGGTTTAAGAAACGGAAAAATTAAAAAGTTGCTTACTTTTATTTATTTTTACGAGGCACTGACTGAGGTCGCTGAGGTATGACGTCAGGGACGCTGGTACGCGCTGCGTGGTTATGCTACAAAGCAAAAAGCTTGCTAGCGCTAAGAGCGCGAAATGGTGAGAAAAGACAATGAAACAAAGCTCAATACTTGGATTTATCAAAAACCTCGACTCGAAAACGTGCCTAGGTCAGAGGAGAATGTCTTGCTCAGTCCAGACACCCCTACAGACGAAAATGCAGAAACAGCGACTCCATCATCCGAGCCGCTGCCGATGGAACAACAACCAGCGGACCCAGCAGCGGAGGAGGCGGAGAATACGGCCGCGGAGCTCGGTGATGAAGAGCCATCACTGCAGTGTGTAGCGACCTGTCAGGGGTTGACGAGCCTCCGTGCCAGCCAAAACTGCATTCGTTTCCTTCCACTGAAACCATTAGCGGCAAGAAGAGAATGTTTCTTCGAAGTGGTACGAACGATTCTCTTGGATGGAGTATAGTATTCATAAAGATGCTATCTTTTGCCAGCCGTGCCGTCATTTTAACACAAGTACGAGGGAATGTGCATTTACAGGCACGGGACTAAGAGACTGGGGACATATTGGCCAGTGTTGTACTGCACACGAATCTAGTAATGCCCATGTTGCCGCTGCAGCGAGACATAAAGCTTTTCTGGACATGAAAAGTTCAAGACAGGGAGACATACTGTACCAAGTCACAAAAAGCAAAAATCAACATATTTCTGAACAATTAGAAAACAACAGAGCACATGTCAAAGTTGCAATTGACATTTTACTTCTCTGTGCAAAACAAGGAATTGCTTTGCGTGGCCATAGGGTGGACAGTGAGAGCATGAATAAAGGTAACTTTCTAGAGATATTTGAACTGTTGAGCAAATATGACCCTACAATAAAAAAAACGTTTTGATGAGCTCCCACGCAATGCAAAAATGATGTCTCCTGAAATACAAAACGAATTGCTGGATACAGCTGCTGCTCTTATTATACGCAAAATCAAAGCAGAACTGCATGAGCGTGCGGACACTTACTATGCCATTCTGGCAGACGAATACAAGGACATTTCAAAAAATGAACTTATTGCCGTTTGTTTAAGGTATGTGCATAACAACAATATCAGAGAACGTGCTGTTGGATTTGTTGCTACCACAGACTTGACTGCACCTGGAATAGCAAACAAGATTTTGGAGCTGCTGCAGCCACTTCGCTTGATCCAAAGCTGTGCGTTGGTTTCAGTTTTGATGGAGCGTCAGTAATGTCTGGAGAGAAGAATGGCGTACAAGTCCTTTTGAAGAAGACTTTTCCTCTAGCAGTGTATGTGCACTGTTACTCTCACCGCTTGAATTTGGTTCTGTCAACAGCCACTAAAGTGTCCCCTTCAGTTGCCACATTTTTTGATGTGTTAAATGCACTGCACCATTTCATGACAGGGGCCAACAGGCATTCACGATTTATGGAAATCCAAAAAGAACTCCACCCTCAAAAACCATGCCTTGAACTTGTGCGTTCCACAGATAATAGATGGAGTTCAAAATCAGAGTCAGTTAGTCGGATTTTGACTTTGTATGATGTAATCCTAGAGACATTAAATGACTTTGCTGATAGTTCTGGTCAAACTAAAATAGATGCAGAGTCTCTTTTACAGCAGGTACAAACAAAAAGGTTTATATTTCTCCTTGTGGCCTTTTCCAAACTGTTCACGGCAAATGACTTTGTGACAAAAGGATTACAGTCCCCCTCTATTACTGTTAGTAACTGCATTCACATGATTGAGGGCTTAAAAGAATCTTTAACTACCTACAGACATGACAACAGTGAGTTTGAGAAAATCATTAAGCTTACAGATGACATCATGAAAAAAAATGATGTACACAACTGGGACATTGGATGCCCCCGCAAAAGAAAACTACCAAGCAAGTTTAGTGACTCTCACGTGACCTCTACTGTTGGCAGAAGTGCACCTGTTAAGAGTGATTCAGATTTGAATAGTTTGTGGATTTCTATACTTGACAGGCAGCTCATGGAACTAAACAACCGCTTTCAAGAAGACGCATATGGAATAATGCGGGCTGCTGCTTCTTTTCTTCCTCATTCTGATACATTTGATCAGATGGATGTCACCATAGATCCACCATGCAAACACTATGGCGTGATCATTGAAACTCCTGAACTGACTGTGTTTCAGCAGCTGCTCAAACGAAAAAAGAACCAGGGCCATAAGTTTCCATCTCTTATTGAAGTTCTGGACTCATGCGATCAAAATGTCTTTCCAAATATTAATAACTTATTAAGACTTTTGATCACAAATCCTGTCACAAGCTGCACTGTAGAGCGACTGTTCTCAACTGTAAGCTTAATCAAATGCAGTAAAAGAGCAGCTATGCTGACAGAAAGATTGAACAGCCTTTCCTTATTGGCATTTGAAAAAGAACTTTCCCAGACATTAGACTCAGATGAAATATTGATCTGTTCAAGACAAAGCCACGCCGTATTGCTTTTTAAGACTGTTGCAGTTGTTTCTTTGTTATTTGACTGCACAAGTTATGTTTATGCTAATTTAAGTGAATTGCAAAACAACTTTTTATGTCTGTTTAACTGTTTTTTGTATGTATTACATACTTTTCTGAGTCATTTTGGCTAGAATAGTGCAAACTTCACAAATCCCCATTGTTAAGATGTTCTGCTACTCCTTTGTCTCACTGCTGTGGACACTTTCACTTCTAGACTTTTTGTGTGACATCAGCATTGAATTGTTCACTCAAAACTAAGTGCTAATCACAAACATGTACTGTCAAATCAATCACACACTCTCAGACCCTCCTTTGACTTTTTCTTAATGCTTTTCTATCAGTTTGCTTTGCTGTGTTTGAAATGTGTTTGTGAGAGGAGTTTAGAGGGTGAGTTCACATTAAGTAGTCTTGCAATGAAAAAAAACCTCTTAATTTGAAGTAAAGCTCCTCACTTGCTAGTTTAATCAGTGCATTGAGCAATGGCACTTTCTTGCTGTAACTTGTTTACTAATTGCCAGAATGCTACAAACTTAAATATAACTTTCAAAAAGGCAAATTAATTTTGTTTTATTTCTGCATTTCACAAGATTTGCATTCTAATAACATATTTACCTTTCATTCCTGTTTATTGTCTTTAATTGTAGAATGCATAACTCTCTTGAAGTGTTTTGTAGGCTTTCCCATAACATTATACCAAATCGTGGTATTGACATGTCTCACTCATTATACCTTTATTACACAGCTCTTTCACAATAAAGCGCTTTCTGTAGCTGGAGATTATGAGGCTTTTATTGTGAAGAATTCAAAGGAAGTGTTGGGTATAACAAACGGAGCTTTGCCGCTAGCTAGCGGAGCCAAAAGTAGAACTTAGAACGTTTTTGCCGGAGTTTTGAAAGACTATTCTGGATATTGGATATTTTTCAACAACTTGGACAAACATCACATTTAGTGATCACGGACCGAGACTTTATCGAGACACGGGAAGATGGAAACACGTACCTCGAGGAACTGCCTCCTCATCAGCGTGCTCCAGCTGCTCACGGACAGAGCTGAGGTAAACAAACACACATCCCCACTCACAGTCGTGCGACCGAGTAAAAAAGTTACCAAAGTCTACAAAAGAGAGCCAGGAGAGCCTTGTCTAGAATTGTTTCTGCTTGTGCACTGTGTTTTTCTATGAACCTCGCGCCATCGGAGCGTTTCGATTGTGAAAATTAGCATATATATATATATATATATATATATATATATATATGGCACATCTAAGTTTTCAAAGGCACATCCATTATTCAATTTCTGGCTACGCCACTGACTGGAAGATCTTCTGCTTCAGGTGTGAAAAGCCATTTCAGAGGTCAAAAGTTAGCATAGCATGAGCATTTGCTTGTTATCCATGGTAACTAGAAATATAGCCTAGCAATTCAATCATACAGTCTGAGCAGGCGCTGCATATCCACGACTGAAAACATTGCACAGTGTCTGTCAAATCTACAGCAAATGGCAGCAAAGCTACGTTTTGCTGAACCTCTTTGTGAACCACTAGGCGAGAAATCATCACTGGTTCATGCTAGGGCTTGCACCGACTAGTCGACTAGTCGACTAGTCGACTATAAAGGTCCCCCGCGACTACTTTGAGAGGTAGTCGACTAGTCGAAGAATAATTAAATCAGAGGTTGGCTTAAGAAAAAGCTCTTTTAAATGTCAGCAACTCGTCCGTCTTTTTCCCCCGGCCCGTTCTACGTCTCTCCCGCGCTGTTCTTCCACCCCGGGATGCTTTGTCCCTTCGCTTTGGCACACTGGAGCGCGCTGTAGACGACCCCTGCCTTGCATAGCGCACGGACACCTGCACGCTGCACCCCGGCTCAAAGCGCTCAGACCGTTCGCTCCCTCTACGTCAACCAAAACACAGGCGCCTGATGCACGCTGCACCCCGGCTCAAAGCGCTCGGACCGTTCGCTCCAACGCGCCCTGACCAGCCGTCTCCAAGCGCACATCGTCCCCCTGGATCCGAGTCTGTGGATCTACACTGGTCTTACGTTTTACAGCGCGGTTTGTGGGAGAAGGAGACGAGAGGTAAAGAGTGATGAGTGATGTGTGTGAACAAGCAGGCTTCAGGTGGATTGTGTTTCCTTCACTGTTCAAAACGCACTGACCAAACGTCCCACAGCTCAGAGTGTGTGTGCAGACTGAATCCAAGCCGCTGTCAGAGCGAGAGCCTCCGCCCCGCGCGCACGCACAAATAGGCTTATTTAGCTTTTTTTTTTCTTCTTGTATGTAAAATCAAAGAGCCTACGTTCAGCTTTATTACAGGGCATTAAGTACGTCTAATGTTTTCTGATAATATGGTCAGTATAAATAAGCCGTTTCTAACAATTACCCAGGCAAAATCATCGTGCCTTTGGATCTTTGTTTTTGTTAATGACGTCATCGACTAGTCGAAGTCGACGCGACTAACGCTCTCGACTAGTCGACTACTAAAATTCACTAGTCGTGCAACCCCTAGTTCATGCACTATACCCCACGCATTATTCCTCAAACCAGCAGTGACAAACTCGCCTCGTTGAGCCTTGGTCGCTCAAGTGTTGTCTCCAGTCCACTACAGCAGTGGTTCTCAACCTGGAGGTCGTGACCCCCATGGGGGTCGCGAAATGATTTCAGGGGGGCCCCAGATCATGTGAAAAATTGAACATTAAAATCTTAAACAAGGTTTTACTGCTTCAAATACACTGATAAGTGTGTATTCCTATTTGCTGGCCTACAAGATGAATTTATCTAGGCCTATGTCTTCAAACAGGAGACTAAAAACTACTTTGTCACTTTGCAGGTAGCCTACATTTTGTGTTTGGGGGTCGCGACTGAAAAAGGTTGAGAACCATTGCACTACAGGAAGTCTTCAGAGGGAGGGGTCATTGGGAGCACTTTGAGTCAGTGTCGGCTGGTCAATAGGGGGGCACAAATGTACCGCACTCCCTAATTTGACACTGACAAATAAGCAAATAAAGCTTCCAATATATTCCCATCACAGTAGAAAGAGAGGGTGAAGTAAATGGAGTTTTCCCGTGGAGCACGAGGCAGTAGCGAGGGCTTAAGCAAACTTTGGGGAGGACAACGATGTCGCGAGAAAGTTTTATATTCTCGGACCATTCCCTATTAGTTTTCAGCACAGCCATAATCTCGTTTAAGGTGCGCTAGATACTACGCCTCTCGGAGATTTACATGTCCCTGGGGGAATCTATTCCTGCCACAGATTTCTCTGTCATGGTTCAACAGGTGACCAATGAAAACCAACCACATTTGCTCTGATGTGTCTCACTGACTCCATTTGACTTTAACAGTCACAGTGAGACTAAAGAACGACTTATCATCACTGCTCTAATGCTACAAGTACTCATTTAGTCTAAAAAACAAACTTTTTCATACGTTTGGTGACTGACCAATCATGATTCAGTATGCACCGACCAATCAGGATTCAGCATGACCCACATGCTTTTCTCATACTACAGCAGCGGAGCACTGGAGGAGAATAAAATTAGCATGTTGTTTCTTTTGTCTAAACTTGTGGAGCTGTTGATCCAGTTGGACGTGGGTCTGGATCAGTTTCATTTCACTTTTGGAGAAACAAACAGGAGCAAGAGGAGAAAAGGTCAGACATTTCCTTTTTAGCTTCACTTTGAGACCACTGAGCAGCTAAAGCCTACTGCTAATGAAGTCATGTGTAAAAAAAACAAAAACAAACTTATGGTTAGTACAAAATACTCTCGTGATGATGTGCATATGTGGGGGGTTCCATGTGCTCCTGTTGTTTTCTGAATTTGCATAAAGTTAACTTCATCTCAACTCTGCTGTGCTCAGGTGTCTGGACCGCTCCACTCGTCTCATCTCTGCTCCAGCTGCAGATGAAATGAATGTGCTCTTTTGAGCAGCTCAAGTTGCTTCTGTTGTGAGTCTGCAGTCACTTGAGTGTGTCTGTGAAGGAACCCACAGGTAAAGGTTGATTTATAGTTCCTTGTTACATCCTCACACAGGCTGCCATGGGAGCTTCTGTCTAGAGCTGATCAGGTTCCAGGTGTGTCTAGTCAGTCACACCAATCACAACCAGATCACAGATCAGCTGTGCTTTGACGCCAAGTCACTTCTGTGCACAGCAGCATGAGAACAGTACGAGCATAGTGCTACTTTCTGATTCGCTACCAGATGAACTGAGGAAAGACAGAAGATCCAATGACAGTCTGTGTGAGGACCTAACGGAATGAAGAACTATAGAGAGACTTTCGGTCGACGTCACTTTCCGCCCCACTGCGCATGGGGAAACTTCTTCGAATGGCGGTTTGGATCAGGTATGAATCGGCCTAACAGACAAACAAAAAATCCCTCTATAAATCACCCTTAAGAGACTTTTCCTCTCTCCTCGCTCCAGTACACGTGTGTGTAACACCTGCGCGACAACGCACCTCACATTTAGTTCCGCGTTTATTTAGAAGAACAAATTCATTTATTTGTGCATCTGTTAGAGACTGAGAGGCTGTGAGAAATAAAGAGAAAATCATGCCCAGACACAATTTGACATTATAAATGTTGTTTTTTTTATATTGGATCTACTTTTAGCAGCAACAGAGACACATCAGTAATGCAGATGAAACAAAAAACATACTAAAAAAAGCATGTCTGCAGTGTCATCTTATTTAGAAAAGAGAAGTATGAAAACACAATCAATTCCTGTAAACCCCAGAAACACTGACCAATATTGCATCTTTTGTAGGCCTATTTGAACGACACGTTTAGGTAAAGAATTCCCAGCTGCCTCGATACAAAGCCGCTCTTTCCATAGTGTTTGTTCTGGATGTTGCAGTGTAAATCCACCAGTGAATCGAACTGAGCAAAACATGAAACAAATTTTGGATATTTAAAGTAAAGTCAACAACCTTTGCTAAATAAATAAACACGTGTGCTGATCTTGATCCCACCATTTTATCAATTATAGACCATTTCTAAACTCCCTTTTATATCGAAGATTTTAGAGAAAACTGTCACTGCACAGCTGCAACCTTTCTTAGATGCAAATGACACTTTTTTTTTTAGACACTTTCCAGTCAGGCTACAAGCATTTCACAGCACAGAATCAGCACTTTTAAAGGATTTTAATGACCTGTTTTTAATGGCAGATTCTGGTAATTCAGCCATTTTAGTGCTTTTAGATCTGACTGCAGCTTTTGACACGGTGGATCATACAACTCTTTTAAACCGTCTTAAAGACTGTGTGGGTGTCAGGGGGACCGCCCTGGACTGATTTAAGTCATACCTGTCGGGGCGGTCCTTCACTGTTAGATTGGGGGACTCCACCTCATCCTCGTCACCGCTTTGTGGAGTACCCCAAGGTTCGATTCTGGGCCTATTCTTTTTACATTGTATCTTCTCCTGCTTGCGGACATTTTTAAAAGACCATGGCCTCTCGTACCATTTTTATGCAGATATTGTCAGATTTACCTGCCTATTTTTAAAACGTAAACTGCCCCTGACACCCCTACTCGTCTATGTGATGTCAAGGTTTGGTTGGCCCAAAACTTTTAAAACTTAATGAGAAAGACTGAAGGTGATACTGTTTGGCTCTGGCAGTACCCTTATTGATGTGGGACCACTTCAAAATCAGGTGCGTCCCACAGTCAACACCTTGGCATCACCATAGACATAGATTTTAAAATCTAGTTTTATCATTTGCGGCTTTTATCCAAAGTGAAACCTTTTTTATCGTGCATGCTTTTATTTCTTCACGTCTGGAACTACTGTAACGCACTTTATTCTGGTATTTCAAAATGCACTTTATCGGTTACAGTTAGTCCAGAACTCTGGCTGCAGCGACTTATTAACAGGAACCAAAAAACATGATCATATCACACCAATTCTTGCATCTTTGCACTGGCTTCCTTTTAATTTTAGAATTGATTTTAAGATTGTATTGTTTGTTTTTAAAGCTTTGCATGGACTGGCTCCAAAATACATCTCGGACCTCATCCAAATTTACACACCTNTGAGTTGATCCAAGGGGGCGGGTGTTTAAGTTGGGGAACGGGTAAGTATGCTGCGTTCAGACCGCACAGCGTTTTTTAAATTCTCACTTTGAAGTGAATTTTGACACAGAATATTTTCGAAGCTGATGCCCAACAGGCGCCCAACACGCATCAGGGGACAAAAACAATCTTTACGCCCCAACGTGCTTCTTTGCGTTCTTGCTTGTTTGCATTGTCAGTCCAGATCTTGTCCCATTTGTTTGTTTTGCTGTGGGTGCCAGATTTTCCAGAGCAAGAACGATCAAGCCTTTGAAAAAAGCCCCAAACAAGTGACCTTTCGTTAAAAAAGTTATAAAAAAACTTCACTAAACAGTCGTCCTTTCCTCTTGATGTGAGAGGAGAACAGCAGCATGTCACGTGTCACAGGAGTGGAGTCTCTGATTGCTGACGCCAACTTCCAAAGCGTCTGAAGATAGATTTTTCCCAACTCCTGCGTTTGCCGCAGCTCTGTGTTAAGTTGCAGCTGCCGCAGGTTTGATCTTCCACTTTTCAAGACACTGCGGTCTTCAGAGGCATGAAGGCGCGTCAACAGACGCCAATGCGCCATAGGCGTAGCCACGGGTGTGCCAGGGGTGTGCCAGTGCCGACCAAATTTGGAGCTGGCACATCCAAAAAAAAAAACAAAGTTTTTTTTTTTTTTTTTCTCAAGCAAAAAAAAATAAAATAAAATATATATATATATATATATTTATTCTTTTAAGGTGGTTTAAGAAAACGGAAAAATTAAAAAGTTGCTTACTTTTATTTATTTTTACGAGGCACTGACTGAGGTCGCTGAGGATGACGTCAGGGACGCTGGTACGCGCTGCGTGGTTATGCTACAAAGCAAAAGCTTGCTAGCGCTAAGAGCGCGAAATGGTGAGAAAAGACAATGAAACAAAGCTCAATACTTGGATTTATCAAAAAACCTCGACTCGAAAACGTGCCTAGGTCAGAGGAGAATGTCTTGCTCAGTCCAGACACCCCTACAGACGAAAATGCAGAAACAGCGACTCCATCATCCGAGCCGCTGCCGATGGAACAACAACCAGCGGACCCAGCAGCGGAGGAGGGCGGGAGAATACGGCCGCGGAGCTCGGTGATGAAGAGCCAGTCACTGCAGTGTGTAGCGACCTGTCAGGGGTTGACGAGCCTCCGTGCCAGCCAAAACTGCGTTCGTTTCCTTCCACTGAAACCATTAGCGGCAAGAAGAGAATGTTTTCTTCGAAGTGGTACGAACGCATTCTCTTGGATGGAATATAGTATTCATAAAGATGCTATCTTTTGCCAGCCGTGCCGTCATTTTAACACAAGTACGAGGGAATGTGCATTTACAGGCACGGGACTAAGAGACTGGGGACATATTGGCCAGTGTTGTACTGCACACGAATCTAGTAATGCCCATGTTGCCGCTGCAGCGAGACATAAAGCTTTTCTGGACATGAAAAGTTCAAGACAGGGAGACATACTGTACCAAGTCACAAAAAGCAAAAATCAAACATATTTCTGAACAATTAGAAAACAACAGAGCACATGTCAAAGTTGCAATTGACATTTTACTTCTCTGTGCAAAACAAGGAATTGCTTTGCGTGGCCATAGGGTGGACAGTGAGAGCATGAATAAAGGTAACTTTCTAGAGATATTTGAACTGTTGAGCAATATGACCCTACAATAAAAAAACGTTTTGATGAGCTCCCACGCAATGCAAAAATGATGTCTCCTGAAATACAAAACGAATTGCTGGATACAGCTGCTGCTTCTTATTATACGCAAAATCAAGCAGAACTGCATGAGCGTGCGGACACTTACTATGCCATTCTGGCAGACGAATACAAGGACATTTCAAAAAATGAACTTATTGCCGTTGTTTAAGGTATGTGCATAACAACAATATCAGAGAACGTGCTGTTGGATTTGTTGCTACCACAGACTTGACTGCACCTGGAATAGCAAACAAGATTTTGGAGCTGCTGCAGCCACTTCAGCTTGATCCAAAGCTGTGCGTTGGTTTCAGTTTTGATGGAGCGTCCAGTAATGTCTGGAGAGAAGAATGGCGTACAAGTCCTTTTGAAGAAGACTTTTCCTCTAGCAGTGTATGTGCACTGTTACTCTCACCGCTTGAATTTGGTTCTGTCAACAGCCACTAAAGTGTCCCCTTCAGTTGCCACATTTTTTGATGTGTTAAATGCACTGCACCATTTCATGACAGGGGCCAACAGGCATTCACGATTTATGGAAATCCAAAAAGAACTCCACCCTCAAAAACCATGCCTTGAACTTGTGCGTTCCACAGATATTAGATGGAGTTCAAAATCAGAGTCAGTTAGTCGGATTTTGACTTTGTATGATGTAATCCTAGAGACATTAAATGACTTTGCTGATAGTTCTGGTCAAACTAAAATAGATGCAGAGTCTCTTTTACAGCAGGTACAAACAAAAAGGTTTATATTTCTCCTTGTGGCCTTTTCCAAATGTTCACGGCAAATGACTTTGTGACAAAAGGATTACAGTCCCCCTCTATTACTGTTAGTAACTGCATTCACATGATTGAGGGCTTAAAGAATCTTTAACTACCTACAGACATGACAACAGTGAGTTTGATAAAATCATTAAGCTTACAGATGACATCATGAAAAAAAATGATGTACACAACTGGGACATTGGATGCCCCCGCAAAAGAAAACTACCAAGCAAGTTTAGTGACTCTCACGTGACCTCTACTGTTGGCAGAAGTGCACCTGTTAAGAGTGATTCAGATTTGAATAGTTTGGATTTCTATACTTGACAGGCAGCTCATGGAACTAAACAACCGCTTTCAAGAAGACGCATATGGAATAATGCGGGCTGCTGCTTCTTTTCTTCCTCATTCTGATACATTTGATCAGATGGATGTCACCATAGATCCACCATGCAAACACTATGGCGTGATCATTGAAACTCCTGAACTGACTGTGTTTCAGCAGCTGCTCAAACGAAAAAGAACCAGGGCCATAAGTTTCCATCTCTTATTGAAGTTCTGGACTCATGCGATCAAATGTCTTTCCAAATATTAATAACTTATTAAGACTTTGATCACAAATCCTGTCACAAGCTGCACTGTAGAGCGACTGTTCTCAACTGTAAGCTTAATCAAATGCAGTAAAAGAGCAGCTATGCTGACAGAAAGATTGAACAGCCTTTCCTTATTGGCATTTGAAAAAGAACTTTCCCAGACATTAGACTCAGATGAAATAATTGATCTGTTCAAGACAAAGCCACGCCGTATTGCTTTTTAAGACTGTTGCAGTTGTTTCTTTGTTATTTGACTGCACAAGTTATGTTTATGCTAATTAAGTGAATTGCAAAACAACTTTTATGTCTGTTTAACTGTTTTTTGTATGTATTACATACTTTTCTGAGTCATTTTGGCTAGAATAGTGCAAACTTCACAAATCCCCATTGTTAAGATGTTCTGCTACTCCTTTGTCTCACTGCTGTGGACACTTTCACTTCTAGACTTTTTGTGTGACATCAGCATGAATTGTTCACTCAAAACTAAGTGCTAATCACAAACATGTACTGTCAAATCAATCACACACTCTCAGACCCTCCTTTGACTTTTTCTTAATGCTTTTCTATCAGTTTGCTTTGCTGTGTTGAAATGTGTTTGTGAGAGGAGTTTAGAGGGTGAGTTCACATTAAGTAGTCTTGCAATGAAAAAAAAACCTCTTAATTTGAAGTAAAGCTCCTCACTTGCTAGTTTAATCAGTGCATTGAGCAATGGCACTTTCTTGCTGTAACTTGTTTAACTAATTGCCAGAATGCTACAAACTTAAATATAACTTTCAAAAAGGCAAAATTAATTTTGTTTTTATTTTCTCTGCATTTCACAAGATTTGCATTCTAATAACATATTTACCTTTCATTCCTGTTTATTGTCTTTAATTGTAGAATGCATAACTCTCTTGAAGTGTTTTGTAGGCTTTCCCATAACATTATACCAAATCGTGGTATTGACATGTCTCACTCATTATACCTTTATTACACAGCTCTTTCACAATAAGCGCTTTCTGTAGCTGGAGATTATGAGGCTTTTATTGTGAAGAATTCAAAGGAAGTGTTGGGTATAACAAACGGAGCTTTGCCGCTAGCTAGCGGAGCCAAAAGTAGAACTTAGAACGTTTTGCCGGAGTTTTGAAAGACTATTCTGGATATTGGATATTTTTCAACAACTTGGACAAACATCACATTTAGTGATCACGGACCGAGACTTTATCGAGACACGGGAAGATGGAAACACGTACCTCGAGGAACTGCCTCCTCATCAGCGTGCTCCAGCTGCTCACGGACAGAGCTGAGGTAAACAAACACACATCCCCACTCACAGTCGTGCGACCGAGTAAAAAAGTTACCAAAGTCTACAAAAGAGAGCCAGGAGAGCCTTGTCTAGAATTGTTTCTTGCTTGTGCACTGTGTTTTCTATGAACCTCGCGCCATCGGAGCGTTTCGATTGTGAAAATTAGCATATATATATATATATATATATATATATATATATATATTATATATATATATATATGGCACATCTAAGTTTTCAAAGGCACATCCATTATTCAATTTCTGGCTACGCCACTGCAATGCGCACCACAAATTAGCTGTGCTCAAGTCGCGAGTTTACATTGACTTAACATTAAAAATGGAAGCAAAAACGCAAATACGCTGTCTGGTCTGAACGCACCAAGGAAAGGGGTTGGGGGAATGGGTAAGGTGGTTAGGTAAAGGTTTAGGTAAAAGTTAAGATAAGAATATAACTTATTATGCCAGTCCAGCAACAGTAATAAACTCATTACATTAGCAACCAGCTCACTTCTGTCCCTCCGGCGTCTTGTACCGTGTTTGTAAGACATAGAAGTAAATGCTACATGGAATCTCTGTTTCTTCATTGGTTGGTCACAAATTATGTTTTAAGTGCATAGCGTCACATACTGTACCGTGGTATGGCTACATTATAGGCGTTTTCCCATAGGAAAGTACCAAGAACTAGTCCCCACATTTCTCCAGTCCCTGTTTAGTCAGAAGAACTACAATGTCTCCATGTTTGTGTTCACACTGCAGCAGTTTGTGAAAGTGGGTCTTACTAGCTTTAGTATTAGCATCTGTAAAGTCTGGAACATTTAAATAATCATTAAGTGGTATTAGGAAAACAAAAGTTGTCTTTTTTCCAATTCCAGATAAAACTAAAATGTGCAAAACTTAAAAACATCACTGAAATTAACAATAAACTAAAAGGATTAATTGTAATTCCTAATAATAGTATTATAGGCTGCTCTTTACAAATTAAATAAATACATTTTGGGAGTTACTGCCTTTAAATAATTTTTCTTAAGGACAAGGAAAGTTTATCTAATGAGGAGAATGTGTAGGCTAAAACTCAAAACAAAGTTAGTGTTGTAAATGTGCTTGTGTCACCAAAAGGTTCCAGGTCTGACTGGAAAGTATTGCCCAGAGCAGGAGCTAAAAAAGTCCCTAAAATGTGGCCCTAGTCCATAGTTCCTGCTCTGTATGAACACTCCCAAAATGGGGACAGGAACTAAAAAAGTACTAGGAACTGAAAACATTTCCTACAGTGGTACAGTAACTCCTGTTACATGTTTGCAGGCAGATGCCTCTCGGCTAACCAGTAATGTGTTAACTCAAATCTAGCGTGGTTGTTTTCAGTCTAAAAAGCACATTTAACTTAAAATTTTGCAAAATGTCTAAAAAGAAATACAGGTAACATTGTGGTCTGTAGATGTGTTTTGAGTATTGAGTTGTTCCCACCTGTGGCTCCTGTCCATCAGGAACGTGACCAGAATCGTCTCCAGGACACTGAACAGCATCAAGGCGAAGATCACGATGCAGTAAGTCGCTGAGAGAAAGAAGTACATTTTTCAGAATATTTATGCAGCTTTTTACTTACGAGTTTTTACAACTTAAACATGTATATAGTTGTAGTTTGTAAGTATTGTTAGAATACTGTATAGTACTTGCAGTTTTTGTACCTATAAGCGGTGTGTCATCAGCATAGTACTTGCACCTATGAGCAGCGCATTGTTGGAATATAGTGTTTTAGTTTTTTATACCTAATAGTGACATGTCACTAGAGTATATTTGTAATTGTATTGTTAGACTATAGTATTTGTAGTTTTTATACCTATGAGGGGCGTGTCACTAGAGTATATTTGTAATTGTATTGTTAGACTATAGTATTTGTAGTTTTTATACTTATGAGAGGCGTGTCACTAGAGTATATTTGTAATTGTATTGTTAGACTATAGTTTTGTGTTTTATACCTATGAGAGGCGTGTCACTAGAGTATATTTGTAATTGTATTGTTTAGACTATAGTATTTGTAGTTTTATACTTATGAGAGGCGTGTCACTAGAGTATATTTGTAATTGTATTGTTAGACTATAGTATTTGTAGTTTTATACTTATGAGAGGCGTGTCACTAGAGTATATTTGTAATTGTATTGTTAGACTATAGTATTTGTAGTTTTTATACCTATGAGAGGCGTGTCACTAGAGTATATTTGTAATTGTATTGTTAGGACTATAGTATTTGTAGTTTTTATACTTATGAGAGGCGTGTCACTAGAGTATATTTGTAATTGTATTGTTAGACTATAGTATTTGTAGTTTTTATACTTATGAGAGGCGTGTCCACTAGAGTATATTTGTAATTGTATTGTTAGACTATAGTATTTGTAGTTTTTATACCTATGAGCGGCATGTCACTAGAGTATATTTGTGAGTATTGTTAGACTATAGTATTTGTATTTTTATACCAATGAGCGGCATGTCACTAGAGTATATTTGTGAGTATTGTTAGACTATAGTATTTGTATTTTATACCAATGAGGCGGCAATGTCACTAGAGTATATTTGTGAGTATTGTTAGACTATAGTATTTGTATTTTTATACCAATGAGCGGCATGTCACTAGAGTATATTTGTGAGTATTGTTAGACTATAGTGTTTGTAGTTTTTATACCTATGAGCGGCATGTCACTAGAGTATATTTGTGAGTATTGTTAGACTATAGTATTTGTATATTTTGTACCTATAAGCGGCGTGTCGTCAAAGTATATTTGTAGTTTATAAGTATTGTTAGAGTAAAAGATATGTAGTTTTTATACCTATGAGCGGCGTGTCATTAGAATATATTTGTGAGTATTGTTAGACTATAGTATTTGTATATTTGTACCTATGACGGCGTGTCACTAGAGTTTATTTGTAATTGTATCGTTAGACTATAGTATTTGTATTTTTATACCTATAAGCGGCGTGTCACTAGATTATATTTGTGAGTATTGTTAGACTACAGTATTTGTAGTTTTATAACCTATAAGCGGCGTGTCATTAGAATAATTTGTGAGTATTGTTAGACTATAGTATTTGTATATTTTGTACCTATGAGCGGCGTGTCACTAGAGTTTATTTGTAATTGTATCGTTAGACTATAGTATTTGTATATTTTGTACTGTGAGCGGCGTGTCGTTGAAGTATATTTGTAGTTTATATTATAAGTATTGTTAGACTATAGTATTTTTATACCTATAAGCGGCGTGTCGTCGGAGGTGGACGGCAGGATCTCGTTGAGGATCAGCAGCAGCACAGAAATGGCCAAAAGCACGGTGACTTTAAACCCGAGTTTCTCGCCGCGATGATCCGAGATGAAGAACGAGGCCAAGTCCAGGACCAGGAAGAACATGATGGGGATGAGCAGGTTTATGACGTGCAGCAGGGGGCGCCGCTTCACTGTGACCTGGGAGAGAGTGGGAAAAGAGAGAACAAGAAGGAAGAAGATGGAAGAGAAGAAAAGACAGGAAAAGAGGGAAAGGAGAATGAAATAGAAGAAAGGAAAGATGAGGGAGTATAAAGACAAGGGAAAGGAGATGAGATGAAGGAGAGAGCAAGAGATGAAGGGGTAGAGGACGGTGAGAGAGAAAAAGAGGAAGAACGAATTAGAGTGAAGAGAGAAAGAGAGAACAAGGAGAGAAGAAGATGGAAAGAAGAAAAGACGGGAAAAGGGGGAAAGTAGAACAAGAGACAAAGAAAGAGAACATGAGGAGATACAAAGACATGAAAAGGGTGAGGAGAAAGCAAGAGATGAAGAAGAGAGGGAGAGTGACGGGGTGGAGGGATAGAGGAGGGTGAGAGAGGAAGAAAATGAGAGTAAAGAGAGGAATAGAAAACAAGGAAATGGAGAAAGAGAGAAGTGGGTAGGTGAGAGAGAGAGGGATGGAAAGAGGAGAAATGGAAAGACAGAGAGAAAATGAAAAGAGGGTGGCAGAGAGAGGAAAAGAGGGAGGAAGGTGAGAGTGAAGAGAGAAGAATAAGAAAAGGAAGAAAGGGAAAAGACGGTAAGAGAAAAAGAAGGGAGAGAGAAGATAGATAAAAAGAGAGAAAGGGTGGGAGAATATACGGTAGTGGAGAGAAGAAAGAAAAGAAAGAAAGAAAGAAAGAAGAGAAAGAGGAAGAAAGAGAACAAGAGAGAGAGGGAGACAGAAATGAAGAAGAGTGAGAGGAAGAGAGAGCAAGAGAGAAGAAAAGAGAGAAATGTAGCTTTCCTGCCCCAAAACAGGATTTGAGAAGTGTTTTGTGGTGTTCGTACCGTGTAGACCAGAGTCTCCCAGGTTTGGTCGGAGTAGGTGAAGTTGTAGTTGTCCACAGACAGATTCACAAACTCCCACTCGCCCTGAGTCCTGAGCAGCTCCCGCGTGAACTCCGTGACCCGGGACGAGTTTAGGGAGGGACGCATGCGCACCTCTTCCACTGGGGGGAGACAAAACGACAGGACAGAGAGAGGAGTGTGACATCAAACTATTCAGAAATGTACTCAAAATATCAAGTAGACAGTTTGGTAAATACACTGAATGCCAAGTTCATTGTTTTTATTTACCACTATCAAATACATTGAATGAAATTTAGATTAACCTGCTGCACACTAAATGAGCTTAAGCCTGATGAACATCAAGGGCCAGATTTACAGTATCAAGCATTTGCTCATGAGCAAACAGGTTAGGGGGAGCAAAAACTTGGCCTAAGTGACATTTTTCTTTCACACTAGACACTAAAGATGCAGAATTTGAGGTGGTTCATATCTGTTTTGTGTCATATGTACATCTTCCAATATTAAATAAATAAATTGCTCGCAAATAACATGATTTTCTTTTTCTTTGCACCCGCATTTTAGCAGCTGGCTTGATAAATCAGGCCCCTTGGCAGTGTACCCTGTCATTATACGAGCGGTATACGAGCGTCACTTTAGACAATCAGAGTTGATGTCACGACATGTCACCTGGAGAAAGATACGCTGTCCGTCTAGTTGGCTGGAGAATCTTCTTTGATAAAAACAACAAAATGGGATGAGAGCTGTTTGGATCAAGTTTGAACCAAATATGGCAGACATCGTGCATCAGTGCCTTTTGCTCACTGTTGCCATACTAGTCATTAGATTAAGCCCTTTGGCAGGTGCTCAATAGGTTATTTTACATGAGAAGTTGTGGTTCCCACATGATTCTTTGTGTGACTAGAGGAATGAGCTCGAGCTGAGTGAAGCCGAACCGAGCCAAAAACCAGATCTGATCGTTCTAACCAAGTAGAGCGGGAGTAATAGAGCGAGAAGCGGTAGCCGAAGCTTAAACTTAAAAAGTCGTTTTATGTGAAACTAAACTGTTCTTAAAACTGTAGATGCTGTTTCACTGAATACAGTTTGTGTTTGCATAGAGCTTCTGCATAAGTTGTGAAGATTCTGAGACATCCAGGCAAAAATCAAATCCAAAAAAGAAGGTAAAAATGTGGTTTTAGTTCTTTTTTTAGACTGTGCTCTATGGAAGAATGCTTCTAGCCTGTAGCGATGTTCCCAGTGCAGTGACAATGGAGCGACCACTGCGCTGATTTACAACAGCTACAAGTTAGTGATACCATAGACATTAAATTAGTAGACGCTCAATCAGCGTCTCTGTTCTGTTGCTACAACTCGAACAGCCACGCCATATTCTCCGGTAGAGGTGACGACGCAAATCAATGAAGTCAATGGCAGGAGCTGCACTTTTATGGATAAAACGAGCTTAAACACGCGATTACAGCAAAACCATGAGCAAAACGGACTGATTTGTGCCTTATGAAGTTTCTTTAAACAACTTTGGAGATGTGAAATTATATTTCTCAAACTACTATATTCTTAGACTGGAAATGCTCCATCAGTCACCAGACGCGTCCACAGATAAGTGAAGATATAACTTTGTTTGGTGTTATTTATGTAATTTGTCTGCTTTTCTCACTACTAACATGTAAAAGAGACGTTTGGTGATCACTGGAGTCTTAAAAGATGCATAAGTTTGCTAGCCGTTAGCAGTTTTATACACACATTTTACCTACAACAAAAAAACTAAACGGTTTGTAAACTCAACAATAATTTGTAACAAGGCTCTGACCTCTGCTAAATGTGGTCGGTAGGTTTGTACCAGCTACACTCTCTGGATCTTTCATAACTTGCGTTTTTGCGGGCTAATGCTAACGGCTATAGGAAAATAAACAGTAGAACGCTCCGGACTAGCTTAAATCTTACCGGACTAGTTCAGATGCTAAGTGTTCGATAGCATCAGAGTCGGACTGCGCGTCTACTAATTATATGTCTATGAGTGATACTGTATCCAGATATTATAATAGGCTCGTGGTCCTGTGTGTGACCTGAGTCTGACCTGTGTGTGACCTGAGTCTGACCTGTGTGTGACCTGAGTCTGACCTGTGTGTGACCTGAGTCTGACCTGTGTGTGACCTGAGTCTGACCTGTGTGTGACTGAGTCTGACTGTGTGTGACCTGAGTCTGACCTGTGTGCAAGGCCGAGCCCAGAGTCAGGTTGCACTGCTGCGTGTCGAAGGGAAACTTGTGCATGTCCATTTTGCAGGAGCTGATGATCTTCATGTCCTCCTCCGAGTGAACCGTCCCGTTGTGAAACACCAGGAGGAACGGATTCTGCGGAGACGTGTCCTTCTCCGTCCTGCAAACACCACACATCTTCAAACTCTCAAACATTTACCAGGCCAGAAGAAGTGACACTGAACGGCTTTTTCCAATTTAATAAAACTAATATTTGCAGTGGGCAGGTGTTGGGGGATAATATTAAACACAAATGCAATTGAATTTACCGTCACCGCTGTCGAAGCTGAATCACTTTACGATGAGGTAAGGAGATTTATGAGTTTGATCAAAGAGAACACGCTGTTATGTCGTGTGAGAGGATGAAAGATAACAAACAAAATAAACCAAACAAAAGAAGAGAAAGTGGAACGTTTATAATATATGTGTCACCTGATACTTAAGTAAACATATAACCTAATAAAGTGATTACGACATACAGATAAGATCAGTATATTTCAGATTTCATTAAGATTTTACAAAGCTAAGCCCTTTTATTTGGATTAAAATTGTACTTCCTGATTATAAACAATGACATCACGCTAGAAAATCACTTAGCAACCACTGCTAAAACTAATCTAATGTAAAGGATTCTTTTGATTTCACAAATAAAAACACAATAGCGGTTATGCAGATGATATAATTCTAAATGTCAGCAGCGAGTGGCAAAAAAGAATGAGAGTCAATGGAGACAAATTACAATTTCTCTTGTAAAGCCGGTTGCACACTAGGCCTGATGTTTCACTCTACAAGTTCAGGAGACGTGGCCAGAGTAAGAGATTTCGTAAAAGATTTTTTGTCATTTCTCTCCTTGTCTGTGTATCACTGTGACTATTTGTAAGACTGGGCCCCCCATAACTTCGTCCTCCCTAAACTGCTCTCCGCTCCGCCACTGTCCTCTCTCCTGCTCACACTGAACTCAGCTCAACGTAAGCTGCATTCTCACACTAGGGGAGACCGGGGCCAATTGTAACACGGGGCAAATGTAACAGAGGCTCCCATTCGTAGCAGAAGCAAACCAGAAGCTTCAGCTTTGCACAGAACCTGCTCATTTCATCTCCACCTGCTGTTTGAGTGGAAAGATATTTGAGATTTCAGGAAACTTTTTACATCAAAAAAAAACAGTGAAGTTGAGCAGTAAAGTTACACATCACATGAGCTCATGTTTTTGTTCTGGACAGAGATGTGACTGAGACATGGCTGTCATTTTTATATGTTTAAATATAGGTTTTGTGTCTGTATTTGGTAAGGTTTACAACAACAAATATGAAAGCTAACAGAGAAAAAAATCCCTCCAAACATGGTCAACCTCATCTGTGTTACAACTAGGGCTGTACTCAATGTATCGGTATCGGGATATATCGTGACAAGCTCATTGGCAATACGCGTATCGTTATAGGAAGGTGTATTGGGATACGTATCGGCATACTAAAATGTATATAATTTACACTTATAAACCTGGACAGCAGGCTTAAGGCTGAAACTATTTAGCCAAACAATAGCTTATTTGTAAGACACTTGTATGTAACATAAAGAGTAGTTTCAAAATAAAATTCCTTTGCATTTGTCACTTGATATGTGACATATTGAGGAAATTATATCAGCATTTACATGTATCGGGATATGTATCGTATCGTGACCACTGTATCGGGATACGTATCGTATCGGAAGGCTCTTGGCAATACCCAGCCCTAGTTACAACTGCCCCTCGGACATTTTATGAATTCATTTTGGATGGATTTATTTAGATTGATGTTTTTTGTCCAAAAAGTTTGTGCATCATTTGTTTGACTGATTTTTATCAGAGCCTTCATATTTTTTTCAGAATAATTCTCATTTTAGTTCGAAAAAGAGTTAAGTAAAGTTAGAACAGCAGTTTAGTGTTTTATTATAATAGGATTACAGAGTTAAGGTGTTTTAAATGTGGACAATCTTCCAGTCTGTCAAATAAATTATCTTTAATAAATAAAAAATAAATATTATTGTTGTATTTTCATGTGTTACATTCGCCCCCTTGGTGTGGAGCAGATGTAACACTTGATTTTCTTGTCTTGAAATGATAACAGCTTTCAAATAAATAGCTCTAGTCTAGAGAATCCAGAGGTTCACATGTCAAGCCAAGATCTGCAGCTTTCATTTCATGTCGTTTTAAGCAGGACTTCAACTAAGATTAAGCTGATATGTCAAAATTGGAAAAAAGTGTTACAATTGTCCCCGGTCATAGTTTGTGTTACCATCTGAAAGAATCAAACAAAAATGTGGAAGAATCCACCGTAATTCGCTGCAGTAACTTGATTGATCAAATTGGCAGACGACAGGACAGACGCCTCAATTCCTGCATTTCGGCACTAGCTTAACTGCCAGCGCTCATGTGTCTCGGCAGCAGATGAGATCATAATATTTTTGTTAACATTAGTAATGAATAAACAAATCCATTATGCACAGATAGTTTCTTAGGCATAATGGTGCGTTCCAGTCGTCCTCGGAGGTCGTAATTCGGACCTCAAAGTGATGTTTTCGCCGAGTGTTGTGTGTTCCAGTGGTCAAGTCGGATTACTTTTATAGTAATGAGCCAATCCAGTAATAAATAGCTTGGAAACTGCCCAGAACAGCCAAAAAAGATGTCTTTATGTCAGTTTATCAACTCGGACATTGCTGTTACATTTACGGTTTGTAAAAAATCACAAGAGTGAATTTCTGCTTTTGTTTACATTAGCTCCGTGTAGCCGTTAGCAACATTAGCATTGCAGGACATAACAGCAGGTTTATAACGGCAGACGTGCATGAGCAGCGCAGGAGCAGAGTCACAGAGGCGAGTGAATTGTAGAGACAAACTAAAGACAAAATAACACAGGTACGATCAGTAGTGAAGCTGTCGGAGGTTTTTCTTTCTCAAAACGCAGGGCGCTGCCATGTTCGATTTTCTACCTCGGACAATGAAATTCTCTCCGAGGATCCGAGTGAGAACTCCGAGTTTGAGGGCTGTTCCAGTGAGAATTTACAAGTCGGAACTCATATGATCCGAGCTCCGAGTACCACTGGAACGCACTATAACCTTGGTACTGGTCTAATAAACACAACACCACACGAGCTGCTCAGTTTTGCATCGTTTGTAACTTTTGTCTTAAAAACACTTTTACTCACTCCGAGGACCAAGTTCCGTCCGCCGAGGAACGCAGCATTAGTATTTCTTCCTCCAGCCCAGTTATACCATACTTTGCATTGTTGGCTATGCTAGCAAGTTTTATATTTTATCATAATTACCTAAGAAATGAGGAGTAGGTTAGGCTTAGGTTAAGTTCACTTGATTTGGGAAAGGTATGCTAACCAGAACAGACATACCTGCGTCGAGACACATAACTTATCTCCTATTTAGACCACACTTACATTTCGTATATGAAGAGGTCTGGTTCCCATAGCAACTGTCGTGGGATGGCCATGTGAGAGATTCCACAGAAATCATCCGGATCCCACTGAATGCGCTCGTTTCTCCAGGTCTGAGGAAGAAAATGAAGATACTATAACAAATGAACCAACTATTAATTTATTTTAAAAAATGTATTTGAGTTTGCTCACTATTCCAGCCCAGACAAAAGGAATGAAAGTTTGGGTTTTCTCAATCTGGAAAAAAAGACAATGTTATGCTTGACTTTTCATAGACTGTAAACATTATTCCTGGGATCCAGAGTGGGACTGGTCACCTTACTTAGCTCTAACTTTAGAGTCTTATTTTTTGTGTTTTTCAAATTCTCTATACAACAAAGATGATCTTCCACTGTTTTTAGGACAGGGGGGTCTGGTGGTCCTCCCACAGAAATTTTTAAATTTCTGTAGAAAAAAATTCTTCTGTGTTTTAAACAAATGCATCATTTACAGTTGCTGAGTTAGGCATGATTTTGTATCCACCTTATTCTGCCCTGCTCATGTTTGTCGGCAGCACACGTCTGGTTAGCTGCGGTTAGCCTGTAGAATTCAGTCACTGGGATTATTTTAACTGTCTTTGTATATGTTTGAGACCACCTGTAAGGCCAACTGCACACTGCAGGAGTTTTGGCCTGATTTTCAGCCTCTACGAGTTCAGGAGGCATGACCAGAGTAAGAATTTCCGTAAGAGCATCACTGCGACTCTTTGTCAGGGCTCATCACGGTGAGGTTCACATGCAACATGTGCACGTGCACATAAAATAAGGAAGTAACATCGCCTCATCATCTGTAAATAAATGTAATGCTTTGTGCTCGTGGTCAAAGTGCAGGATTCTTTTTTACAATCATTACATTCGCCATCTCCAACACACCTGCTCCTTAAATGATGTGAGAAGCACTGGCTTTAGCCGACAAGAACATGACCGACATAGAGTATGTTTAAACAGTGTAACACCTCCTTACCTCTAATGAGCTTCTGCTCTCCACTGGCGTTTCATCATTGTTGTTGTTTCACGTTTATAAAAGAAAACGCTCGAACACGTGACACACACACTGTTCTCCGCTCACTGCTGCGCTCCACAAGTCTGTGTCATCTCTGTTCTTCTGCCTCATGATGCCACTGTCACACTAATAATCCTGTAAATATCCTTTTGCCTGTGGGCTCTTCTTTTTTTGGAACGTCAAAAAAAAATCGCAAAAGATCCTAAACTCCTCTAGCGTGCAGCTGCCTTAACCCTGGATGTACACAGACGGCAAGTTCGGTGTGAATCGGGTTTCACAGAACTTAGAAAGTGCTTAAAACCAATGCGCCCACGTACACAGACCTCCGAGGAATGCGGATGCGAGTGCATTAGCTGTGCGGGTCTGTGGAAAGAATCCGCATTAAGTCTATTTTTCCCAGAGACCGCAGCAGTCTGATGGATGCGGCTTTCAGTTTATTTAAGAGCATTCTCGCGGGAATTTATGTGAATCCGCGTGGCTTTGGACAAAAAAACAAAACAAAAACAGCACGTGCAGACAAGCTAACACACTATCTACCCCAGCAGAGCTAAACAGGAAGTGCACTGGCAACAAAAGTGGGCGGGGCAGAATAAGGTCAATATCTTTTCCAAGATTCAACTTGTTTTGGGCCCAGTCTTCTGCTCGCCAGAGGAAGACTTTTATAGGTTTTTTTAAAAATTCAAATATTGAGAGTTTAAAGACATATTGCGAGCTAACCTGCTATGTCCTAAGATGGTTGTTTTCGGTCTAAAAAATTATAAATCTTAAATATACCTAAATATACCTTCATAGTTTACAAAGCTGCACAAACTGATTTCAAACTAAACTGTAGTTCTGCTGTTGTTGTATGTCTGCTGTTGTTGCGTGTCTGCTGTTGTTTCATACCAGAGCCAGGATGGAGTAGAGCACGATGTTGAGCTCGATGTGTGTCGGTGTGGTGTGGTCCAGCACAGGTCGGCTCAGTTTGTAAACGTCGTTGCTCATGGAGAGGTTCAGATGATCCAGGACGTCCTGATACGAACAGACTGACTTACACCGCCCCACATCTGCACAACACCAGACACGGAAATACACAAACACAGAACAGACGCACATGTGCTGCTGTCAGGCCAAGTTACACGTTGGATCTACGGAGAGGCGTCTGCTCAAGGTAATTAAGCTCTTTATTATAGCGAACAGGCTATAATAAAACGTATTTCAAGGTATTTTGGTGCTATTAAAACACTCTTAACTTTAGATAAATGTGAAGAACACCAGACAAGAGAAACAAAAACAGGCAGGATAATGAAGGGGTCATCTTAAAAGATAAAAGTCAACATTTAGATTCAATTCTCAGTCAGATTGTCTTTGTAACTATTTCACAAACAATGTACAATTAAGAAGAAAATATGTAGATGTAAATATGATAAACATGGATGAATGAAATGTCTTACCTGTCAAAAAAAAAGAAAAATAATGAAAACCAGAGCTGGGATCATGGTTGAGATCTGCTTTAGTCCAAAGTGACTCTGAGATCAGAGAAACCAACAGGAAACAACTGGGAGGGGGGGGGGGGGTTGAAAGAGTGGAGGGAGGGGAGAGAGGAAAGAGAGGGCGGGAGAGTGAGAGAAGAGAGAGAGAAAGTAGAGAAGAGAGAGAGAGAAAGGAGAGAAAAGATAGATAGAGAGAGGGGGGGCAGAGTGAGAGAGAGGAAAGAGGAAGAGAGAGGGGGCAGAGAGACCTGGACTAAAACTGAGACTTCAGAAAAATACTGTCCGTCTAGTTGCCTGCGGTTATTCATACTAGGCAATGTGGGTGAAGTGCCTTACCTACAGACACGAAAACGAGTTTCTCCTCTGTTGTCCCCTTGTGGCACCTGAGGTTCCTCCACGGTCTGCCATCCGAGTACTGCCCAGGTCCAATTCTGCTTAGCTTCTGAGATCTGACGGGATCAGTCTTTCAGTGAGTGTGAAAACGACGAGATAAAGTCTCTCAAGCTTCCAGCAGACGCAGGTCTGTGGTTCATACCTGATTGAACAGTGCCTCTATCCTGTTTAATTTTTTTTTGGTTTACACAGTGGCCATACCAGCATGCCAAAGCATCATGTATAAGTCATAATTCCACTCACAAATGTCGATTTGGCAGCATAACTTTTGTTTACGCTGGCTGACTGGTACAACAGCTCATGACAAGAAGCCTCTGCTCTTTCTGCTCGCAGGTTGCGCTCGCATTTCTTGTGTGGAGAAACAAATAATCCCTCTACAGGCCCATAATGATGGTTACTTTTGCTCAGTGAAACATACAGAGCTGGTGTGATGCCTAAAAAAATATTTTTCAATTTTTGTTCCACCAATGTTGCTTACTAGGTCAGACTGCTTAATTTCATCACTATGCACTATCTTGGAGGAGGACCCCCAGACCCCACTTTTTGTTCCTCCTTTATTATGACCATGGACCTTTCTTGCCCTCTTGGCAAATAAAATAAATAAAAAAATATATACTTATACCCTGATTGTCATGATTGTGAAGTTTTGGGCTGCCGTAGACAGTCTAAACACATTATAGTAGATGTTGTGATTACATAAAATCGGTACTGGACATTTCCAGTAAATAATTTTGTGCTGACTGGAAACCAGCGTAACTGTGTTGGAAAAAAAGACGCTTCCTGAATGAGTTTTGTTGCAAAGACGTTTTTCCCACAGGAACACAGCAGAGACACTTCAGAAAATTAAAATAAACTACAGAGACTTACAAAGACATTCTACCAAACATTGTTATTTAACTTAGTCCTGCTTTAAAGATGGACTATGTAACTTTACAGACGTGTGAGTGAGAGAATGAGAGTGCACCGCAGCCTATGGACTGTTGATTAGGTTAAAACAATGCAAAGAGTGTTGGAGAAATCTCTCTGGGACTCTTTGATGATCTCTCTGTGCTAATGCTAATGCTAACAGCGGCGCAGAGGCTGAAGCTAACGCCATTAGCCGCTCTGCTCTAATTGTGCTCCTTCATAACTTAATTACACGTCATTAGCTGTGGTTACAAACATGTTCTCTTTGTCCATTTGCTAATGGGCTGTAATGGAATTAGTTTAATTTGGAGTTGTGGCTTTCAAATGGAGTTTCAACAACAGAGATCATTTCTATCTACAGTCAAGTCAGGTCAAGGATTGTTGTGCTTTAGCTCTGTTGTCAAAATGCCTGAAAACTCAAGGATATTTAAGATTACACGAAATATGTTTGCATTCATGTGACCCTCTGTATTTTAGATTTGAGAAGTCGAGCTTCCTATTGGACACAGACAAAGTGCTGGGCTGCTCTTGTGGCTGACACACTGAAGAGGTTTTGATCTTTTTTTTGAGTTAATTGATATTTCTTTAGGCTTAAATTAATTTGTTGTATGTTTAATGTTAATTCTTGATTTTTTGGACAGTTTTTTTTACCTGGAAAGAAAGAGATTGACAGGACTAAAAATGACGTTTTTATATGTTTTTGAACATTTTGAGACTCTAGATGTAGAATATCGTAGAGCAAAATCTCTGAGACTGACCTATCACATGACAGGTTTTCAGCTGCCTTCCTGGAATAGACACTGCAAGCTCAGTATTTATACTTGAAGTGTTGCAAAAGAAGCTTAGTTTCGTGCAAGAGATTTTCCTGCACGATTAGTCATGTTTTCAGACACATAGGTGTAGTTCAAAGATGCCAAAATTTCTGCTTTGATTGCAGACGAGAGCAGGCTGCTGCATGAACACTCTAACTTTGGGAGGTCCAAAACGTTACGTCGATACCTCCAAGTTTCCGGGGGACATGATGAGAATCGAACTTCTGTCAAGACGCAAGAGCCAATCAGCCTCAGGAGAGTCTAGTCAGTTAAACAATCAGAAAGCTTGCAGCACACTACTCCTGTTGTCCGCTACGTAGGCTGATTTAAGCTTCCCCGTTGGTTGAAGCCCTGGCAAGGGTTGCCATTGGAGCTTCTCTTCTGAGTTAATCAGGTTCCAGGTGTGTCTAGTCAGTTGCACAACCAGATCACAGATCAGCTGTGCGTTTTACACTGGTGACTTTGCACGTAGGAGCACGAGACAGCACGAACACGGCGCAACTGTTGTTGCAGCTTTCTGATTGGCTACAGAAGCCCTGGAGAAAAAAACGAGATAGAAGATCAAGCGCCCTAGCCTGGACTTCAACCAACGAGAATCTTAAATCGCCTTATTCCACGCCAAAACAGGCAGAGGGGTCGTCATGACACGCAATATGTCATGGCGAGCCATTTTCCTCCAGAACATGTTGAAAAGTCACGTACTGTGTCCAAAGTCCATATATTTAGGGTCACACCAATTTGTATGGTGTCCGATGTCCAGCGGCAAATTTCCCACAATGCAACGGTGTTTCTTGAACAGTCAATACTGTATAGACCACAATCAAAACACGATGAAGTAAAGATGAGAAGGAGCCGCTCAAACTCACTGTTGAGCCGGAGAATAAACAAATCACTCTTAACTGAAAGCAGTTAGCCGTGAAGATGCTAACATTAGCTGCTTACCTTAGTTGGGCTGTAAAAAGGAATTATCCAGTCTGTTTGTGGTTAAATGAATGGTCCAAGTTAATCCAGACTTGTATTATTAGTAGATCATAAATATGCAAACTTAAATTTTTATCAGACTTTTGCCGACCGCTTTTTTAACTCAAGAGGGAGAGTCACATGACCTGCGTCAGCTGAAAGTAGTGCGCTTCGTGTCCGAAAGACCAGATGAACGAGTTACTGAACAATCGACTGAACAGGGCAAGTCTGTGTAGTGATTGAATGAAGAGGGAACATGTGTGGACGTTGGGACACAGAGCGCACAGCTGATCTGTGATCTGATTGTGATTGGGTTAGCTGACTGGACACAACTGGAACTTGATTAATGTTATGCCGTGATACTTAATCTAAGCCTAATCCTATCCCAACCTTATCCAGACATAAAATATAAATATTTGCTTCTGTCACAGTGCAAAGTTTGATTGAGTGGTAGAAGTTGGTGAGAAAACAAAATTAGGCTCCTTTGAAACACTGTACAATATTTTAATGCCGCTTTCTGATTCCAAACACATAAACCCATTACTATCCCTCCTAATTTGGTAAAAACAAATACCACAAAAACTCTTAGTTGAATACACTGATTTTATTTGTACGTAAACAGATCACAACAAAACACATGAAAAAGTAACAAAAACATGAAATAAATAAACAAATCACGAGCAATGCCTTCGTAAAATAACATTAAATTGGTGGAAAAAAAACACGACAAAAAACCTTCAAATGTTCTCGCAAACGTGTCAAAATGAAACACTTTTCTGTGGGAGTCGTGTTAGTTTCTGTGCAGACGTGTTTCTCCCGCCTCAGGCCCAAAGTCTGACCCTCCCACTGCGTCAGACGCCCTCCCTCCGTGTGAATACCATCGAGGTGAGTGGAAAACGTGACGGAAGCTCGACTAAATGTGACACATTCAATTAAGCACCGCAAAAAATGTACTTTATGGCTACAGCTAATTATTATTTACGCATTTTTAACATTTTTAACCAGCTAAAGCTAAAATACGAGTTTGTGCACATTGTTTTGAACTTGACTTTGCGTGGGTGCTTTTATATGTGTGCGTGTTTTGAATTAATAGATGTTTAAGAATTTGTTTTCGTGTTTTTGAACTAGCATATGTGTATATTATGTGTTTATACCATGGATCTATTATATCAGCGGTCCCCAACCTTTTTTCTTGTAAAGTCACAAATTTCTTTTCCAGGGACCAATTGAGGTTGTGTAGCGCCAATAACAACAATGTAAAATGCAAATAACCAATTACTGTGCATATTTTTAGCTTGCTTGTTGCTTGAATTTGCTGTTTATTGGAATAACTGGCACTATATTGTAATAGTAAAGTACAAAGAGGTAGTGATAGACTATAAAAATGAATTAATACAAATATTAAAGAATCTTCTGGGGCCCGGTAGCAGATGGCCCGCGGACCAGTTTTGGGCCCCGGACCGGTGGTTGGGGAACCCTGTATTATATTATCTGGATATGGTATTGCTAGCTTATAGCCGTTGTAAATCAGTCCCAGTAAAAGCTCCATTGGTGCTGCAGCGGGAAAAACTATACAGGCTAAAAAGGATTTTTTTTCCCTGGAGCGCAATGAAAACACAAACTGCTCGTGTTCAGCAGAACAGCATCTAAAGCTTTAAAACTGTCAGCATTCTTACCTAGTTTCACATCATAAACTTTTTCTGGTTCAAAAGTTTAGTTCGTATAAAACGGCTTTTTAAGCTTTAGCTTCGGCTACCGCTGCTCACACTGTAACTCCGCTCTGATTGGTCAGAACGGTCACGTGTGAGCTTTCGGCTTCTTTCGGATTCACTCGACTCAGGTCGTCCTGCTTCTCGCGCAAATAATTATGGGGGAAACACAACTGCGCATGTTCCACGCCCTGTAGCGCAGTGAGCAAAATACCATACCAGCATGCCAAAAGCCTGATCCTGTCAGATCTCAGAAGCTAAGCAGGATTGGCCTGGGCAGTACTTGGATGGAGACCATGGATAAACCTCAGGTGCCACAGTGGAACAACAGAGGAGAAACTCGTTGTGTCCTTAGGCAAGACACTTTACTCACATTGCCTAGTATGAGTTTGGTGTGTGTGTATGAATGGTTGGTGGTGGTCAGAGGGGCCGATGGCGCAAAATGGCAGCCTTGCTTCTGTCAGTCTGCTCCAGGGCAGCTGTGGCTACAATAGTAGCTTACCACGACCCAGTGTAGGATGAATGAATAATGCAGAAAGTGAAGCGTCTTTGGGTGTCTTGAAAAGCGCTGTATAAATCCAATGTATTATTAATATTATTATTATTTGCAAAAGGCTAAAGCTAACAGCTAAGATGGCCACGAACGCCAATGAGTGTCATTGCCCACTTTGTACGTTTAGCTTTACTTCTTTTACATTGTTTTATTCGTATTGAAATTTTAATTAAACACAGACGAAACTAAACTGTTAAACACAAAATTCCCTCACAGATTTTAACAAAGCAAATGATTGTAAAATGAGATTATTACTGTTTAAAACCGTAAATGCCTGGTTAAGCTAGTTCCGGCTTCTATCTGTTAGCTTAAAATGCTGATAAATAAATATGCAATTTTGGGCTTTTTATTGGCAAACTTTTGCAAGATTCATTCATAAATATCAATATAAATAAATAATATTAACTGTGCACTTACAAATAATGTGTTTAAAAGACGTATATTCGGCCTGCGCATGCGTAACTGCGCTAAACTTGACAGCGTTTTTGAATTTCTGTGCATGTTTGTGCATTTGTATTTCAAATTGTGTGTGTTCTTTAAATCACATGTTTTTGGACTTTGCAAGTGTATTACTGAATTTGTGCAAATATTTTAAAATGTATGTTTTACCCTTCACAGCCACCGTACTCTACGCATGAAGCAAAGTCAGCATTGTTTGTTTAAAACCACAAACTGTTTTTACTATAATATGAAATAACTAAACTACTTTTGTTTTTTGTCAAATTTTAGACCATATAAAAATAGTCAAATAATCGTGATTCTTACCATTAATTTCTGCAACCTTTTATATTTATATTTCTAAATTAAAATGACTTGAATTAGTAATCTGAATTAAGATGAAACAGTCTCTGGTGCACGGTAGCAGAGTGGTTAGAGCTCTGGCTTCCCAATAAGGAGGTCGTGGGTTCGACTCCCGGATCGGACCATATCAACATCTCTCTGGGTGGAGTTTGCATGTTCTCCCCGTGTCACCGTGGGTTTTCTCCGGGTACTCTGGTTTCCTCCCACCTCCAAAAAAACATGCATGTTTAGGTTAATTGGGCATCACTGTAAATTTCCCTTAGTGAGTGAATGAGAGAGAGAATGTTTGTCTGTCTAACCCTGCGACGAGTTGGCCACTGTCCAGGGCGTTTCCCCGCCTAATGCCCAAAGTCACTGAGATAGGCTCCAGTCACCCGCGACCCCTGGCGGGACTAAGCGGTAGAAAATGAATGAATAGTCTCTGCTTTTTGATCGTAAGCATTTCACCTCATACATTTTTTGCAGTGCACAATGTTAAAAATATGTTAAAACAAATGTACGTAACAACACATGGACTCAACGGAGGAAAAACTCAAAATTCTTCACAAAACACAGATTTTTCCGTCGACACAAAGAGGAGAGACGTAGCGAGCGCGATGTAGTGAGAATACAAGTGTTTTTACAGTGAAAACAAACACATTCTAAACAAAAACATGACACTGTAAGATTCCAGACGAGTGCAGACGTGTTATTCCCATATTTCGGTTTGTGTGATGTGGGTTATTGCTTCGTTTCCGATTCTAATACTGACGATGAAAATGGAAAACAGATTCAGGTTTGAGTGTGGTTGTAATTAGGCAAAACTGAGCTGAAAATGTTGAATAAATACTGGAATTAAGAATGGAAAAATTGATAAGTGGAAGTATTCTAACACACCTAAAAAGCTAAATTAACTTTTGGGGTTGTAACATTATTCAGCTGGGTTGTGTCTGTGAGATACTATTCTTTCCCCTCTGAGCCTCAGAAACACTTTCTCTTGCTCTAAGTCCATAAAATGTCAATACTATTGACCCTATTTTGTCCCCCACTTGGCTTGGAATCCACTTCCTGTTACTCTGTTAAGGTATTGTTGTTTCTTTGTGGGGCAATTTTAATTACGTATTTTTCACCCTATGAGCGCGCCGAATATAAGCCGCACCAACTAGATTAAAAAAAAAATGAAAAGTACAATATAGGCCGCATTGTAATAGTAAGTCTAGAGAACTTATTTATGTGCATCCGTATAAGCCGCAAGTTCAAAGTTTGTGAAAAAATAGCAGCTTATAGCCAGAAAGTATAGTAAATATAATGACAGTAAAATAAACCCATCGACGAAATAAGGCTAAAGCAGCTAAACAGGAAGTCAATCTAGAAAGTAGGCGGGACAAAGAGTCAATAAAAGACAAACTGATTAGTGAAAACTATAAAAAAACAAATCCTCTTTAGATCAGCAGTTGTGGTGAATGACTGAAAACATGTAAAGACTTACAATCAGAGAATATTTCATCAGAGACACTTGTTTAAAAAGAGACATATTGTGTCTAAAGCTAACGCTAACAGGAAGTGTCGTACATACAGAAGTTAGCTATTTTGAACGTACACAGCCAACTGAAATTCCGCACAGAGCTTGGTCTTTTCGATCCATTTTAGAGTTATCTATACTTAAGAATTAGTATAGTGTTTTACTTGAAGCCATCTGCAGTTTGAATATTTGCTCTATTTATACACACATATTTTCTTTTGGGCTAAGCTTCCTTTAGAACTGCCTTATCTGTAGATTAGACATTATTTACGTTCATTTTAAACCAATGTGGGCTCTAAATTAGGCCTAGCATAGTCTGTGTTTTGTTGTAGTAGTAGGCTACTTGGAATAACAAATATTAATTTAAGTGGCACTTGGTGCGATAAGTTTTAGAACCTCTGAACTAGTAACCTGTCCAACCAGATGAATTAGTCACAATATCTGTGAAGTCATAAACTTAAGAGAGAAATCCATCTGGCCTTCCACCAGACGATTGGTTTGGAGTACGAACCAGTGGTTTAATGGCCCAATCACATTGCAGCAGGGCGTTCGGCAAAGACAGCAGCAAATAGTGCCTGAGTCAAACAAAACAAAGATGGCAGCTCTCTTGGATGCAAATGTTTCTGCTGCTATTGAGTCTGTTTTAGAAAAAATACAGTGTTTCCATTTTGAAAGAAGAACAGAGTGGTGTCCATGTGTGACACTTGTTCTACCCCACTCAGACACTGGATACATCATTACGATTTGTTTTTGCGATGATTGGTTAAGCACAACTAATGCTGCAGTCCAGGCAACTGGGAACTAGGATATTTTCCACTTCCCACTTATAAAAATGCACTGGAATGCCACCAGAACTGGTAAATAAATACCACTTGCAAACTGGACCTGGTGGAGGGAGACTCACTTCAATCATCACAAAAAGTGAATCTGAGTTAGGGTTATTTAGCGTAACTTGTGTTTAGCCTAAAGATTAGAATCAGCCATAATGTTCACATGTGAGTTGATTACATTGGAACCCTTTGAACTGGTATTTTTCAGCTGAGAAACATCCCAGTTCCCTGGAACGCAGCATTAGGTAGACTGCACAGTCACTTTCAGCGAGTGAAATTCCAGATGGATAATTTGGAAGAACTTGAATTGGAGATCAACACTCCAATGAACTAGCTCAAGAGAACAGTGTTTACAAATTGTCACATTTCTTATGTTAAAATGTTGGTATTGTCTAAAACTCTAATCTAAGAAAAAGCTTTTAAAGTCGACCTTGGTATCAAAATTGCTATTGTGAAATTAATAATTTTCTTGTCATCAAAATCAAATTAGAAATTTTAGTCTCATGACAACACTAGCTTCTGTTTATCCAGCAGAATATTTTCTTCAAAAACTGTAATCCAGCCATTTAGATCAAACAAAACACAAGAATGTTTCAGCTTTAGCTTTTAGACTAGTTCAGATTTCAGAAGGATGAAAATAATCTAATTACAATACTTTTCCATGATGTGAGAACTACATAATGTTATTCCAGCCCATTACAACCACACTTCAAACAGGAAATACATTTAATTTAAACAGACTAAAGCACATGACGCTTAAACACCAGCGGAGTTTGTTCAGTACATTCCCTTCTACGAGTCACATTCTACTTTTAAGAGAAATGGTTACAGTTCGATAAAGCCGCTTTCATGTGGACTGGAGCTAAAATAGATGTTTGTGCTGCGTTCATGTGCTCCTCGGGAAAAGAAAAATGCTGAGAATCTCTAAATTGGGAAAACAACTCCAGAAATTTGGTCCAATGATACTTTGTGTGAATTCTCAGGCTAAATGTTTCTCTTGCTTTGAGAAAATCCTCCAGCAATTCAACATGGATTATGGATGGATCATGTCCAAATTGCAGCCAAATGAGGCCCTCAGACGGATCTTTGTTGATTCTCTGACCTCCTGAAGAACTGGCCCAAACAACAATAAGTGGTGCTTTTTACAGTGAGTTTTAAAATCGATCTATTTAAAGTCAAAAACAAGCAACGTTTGTGTAATATTACAATTTAATGACTGAATAAATCTGTAGTGGCTTGAATTTGTCACTGTTTGTCCTCATTTCTGTGGCCTAGAAACAGCCCGCTGTTTAATCTGTGTTCAACATGAGGCTTTTGTTTGGACACCTCAGATATCAAAGATTGGTTTTGCACACACACATATACACATTCTTGTTGCTAGCTGTACATGCATAAAAGAATGTTTAGGAATCTGAATCAAGCATGGTTGTCCATACATGAGAACAGACAATGGGTGAAGATTACAAAAGGTGTTTGGATTTCATACCTTGGGTTTCTTTTTAAAAACACTGTGCTTTGAGATGCATTTAACTTGTTTACATGTATCGATTGTCAGTGAGCCATCTTTAGAACAGTTACCTGTCTTGGTAGTGTTGAATTTTAGTAAACATACCATTTATCAGCTACTTTCTTTCCTAAGATCAGCTCAGACTGACCATGCCTCTTGTCGTCCATTTATCTCAGCAGGAGGGTGTCCCAGATGTAGGAAAGAAAGAACGCTCCGTCCTGAAGATGGCTCACTGAAAACAGCACACACATGTCGACAACACAATGGACCTCATTCATGATAGTGTTCTTAGAAATTGTGCGCAACTTCCACTTTAAGAAGCTGATGAGAAAACTGTACGCCAGTGCTATTCAACTAGATTTTCCAGAGNGTTAGGTCCAGACATCATCGGCTCAGTGATATAAACGTCGTTGCTCATGGAGAGGTTCAGATGATCCAGGACGTCCTGATACGAACAGACTGACTTACACCGCCCCACATCTGCACAACACCAGACACGGAAAATACACACATGTGCTGCTGTCAGGCCAAGTTACACATCGGAATGTAGAGAGGCGTCTGCTCAAAGTAATTAAGCTCTTTATATAGCGAACAGGCTATAATAAAACGTATTTCAAGGTATTTTGGTGCTTTAAAACACTCTTAACTTTAGATAAATGTGAAGAACACCAGACAAGAGAAACAAAAACAGGCAGGATAATGAAGGGGTCAAAAGTCAACATTTAGATTCAATTCTCAGTCAGATTGTCTTTAACTATTTCACAAACAATGTACAATTAAGAAGAAAATATGTAGATGTAAATATGATAAACATGGATGAATGAAATGTCTTACCTGTCAAAAAGAAAAATAATGAAAACCACAGCTGGGATCATGGTTGAGATCTGCTTTAGTCCAAAGTGACTCTGAGATCAGAGAAACCAACAGGAAACAACCGGGAGAGAGAGGGGGGTGAAAGAGAGGGGGAGGTGAGAGAGGAAAGAGAGGGCGGAGAGTGAGAGAAGAGAGAGAGAGAGAAAGTGAGAGAGAAAGGAGAGATAAGATAGATGGAGAGAGAGGGGGGCAGAGTGAGAGAGAGGAAAGAGGAAGAGAGAGGGGGCAAAGAGAGAAAGACTAAAACTGTACTTCAGAAAATACTGTCCGTCTAGTTGCCTGCGGTTATTCATACTAGGCAATGTGGGTGAAGTGCCTTACCTACAGACACGAAAACGAGTTTCTCCTCTGTTGTCCCCTTGTGGCACCTGAGGTTCCTCCACGGTCTGCCATCCGAGTACTGCCCAGGTCCAATTCTGCTTAGCTTCTGAGATCTGACGGGATCAGTCTTCAGGTGAGTGTGAAAACGACGAGATAAAGTCTCTCAAGCTTCCAGCAGACGCAGGTCTGTGGTTCATACCTTGTTTACACAGTGGCCATACCAGCATGCCAAAGCATCATGTATAAGTCATAATTCCACTCACAAATGTAGATTTAGCAGCATAACTTTGTTTACGCTGCTGGTAAACAGCTCGTGACAAGAAGCCTCTGCTCTTTCTGCTCGCAGTTGCGCTCGCATTTCTTGTGTGGAGAAACAAATAATCCCTCTACAGCCCATAATGACAGTTACTTTTGCTCAGTGAAACATACAGAGCTGGTGTAATGCCCTAAAAAACACACTTTCATTATTTTTCCACCAATGTTGCTTATTTGGTCAGATTGCTTAAATTCATCAGAATGCAGGAAATATTATCCTGGAGAAGAACCCCCAGACCCCCAATTTTTATTACTCCTTTACAATAACCATGGACCTTTATGACCCTCTTGGTAAATAACATAAAAAAATACTGGCTACTGAGTGTCTTATACCCTGATTGTTATAATTGTGGACTTCTGGGCTGCCATAGACTTTGCAAAACAGTCTAAAAATGTGATTGTCGATGTTTTGATTACATAAAATTGGCAATATTTTTGTGCTATGACTGAAAACCAGTGTAACTGTGTTCAGGAAAAAGACGCTTCCTGAATGAGTTTTCTGGTTGACACCAGACATGTTGCAAAGAAGTTTTTTCAACTGGAACACAGCAGAGACCCTCAAAATAAACTACAGAGACAAAGACATTCTACCAACCATTGTTATTTAGCTTAGTTCTGCTTTAAAGATGGACTGTGTAACTTTACAGACGTGTGAGTGAGAGAATGAGAGTGCACCGCAGCCTATGGACTGTTGATTAGGTTAAAAACAATGCAAAGAGTGTTGGAGAAATCTCTCTGGGAGTCGTTGATGATCTCTCTGTGCTAATGCTAATGCTAACAGCGGCGCAGAGGCTGAAGCTAACGCCATTAGCCGCTCTGCTCTAATTGTGCTCCTTCATAACTTAATTACACGTCATTAGCTGTGGTTACGAACGTGTTCTCTTTGTCCATTTGCTAAAAATATGGGCTGTAATGGAATTAGTTTCATTTGGAGAGTTATGGCTTTTCACTGGAGTTTCAACAACAGAGATCATTTCTATCTACAGTCAAGTCAGGTCAAGGATTGTTGTGCTTTAGCTCTGTTGTCAAAATGCCTGTAACTCAAGGATATTTAAGATTACACGAAATATGTTTGCATTCATGTGACCCTCTGTATTTTAGATTTGAGAAGTCGAGCTTCCTATTGGACACAGACAAATTGCTGGGCTGCTCTTGTGGCTGACACACTGAAGAGGTTTTGAATCTTTTTTGAGTCTTAATGTGATATCTTAGGGTTTCAACCAATAAAAAATGTGACTTGTGATGTTTAAGTTAAATACTGTTTGATTTTGTGAAAAGAGCAGTTTGTTTTTCTTGTTAAGAGAAGAGATCTTGCATAGAGCTAATGACTAGCATGGACTAACATGTGCGTCAGAGAATGGTAGAGCCAGAGGAAATACTCTGAGACTGACCTTATCACAGACACAGAGTTTCAGCTGCTCCTGGATCAGACACTGAAGCTCAGAGTTTATACTTGACGTGTTGGCAAGAACTGTGTCTTCGCTGCAAGAGAGTCTTCGCTGCACGATTAAGTCATTTTTCAGACACACTAGGTGTGTTCATGATGCGAAATCTCTGCCTGGATTGCAGACGAGAGCAGGCGGCTGAGGCAAAGAGGAGGAGATTCAACTTGGACACTTGTTGACACTTGTTGTCCAAACGTCCATACTATTTAGGGGTCACACCATTTTGTTGTCCGAATGTCCAGCAGGTCAAAATTTCCACAATGCAACGGTGGTTTCTTGAACAGTCAATACCTGTATAGACCACAATTCATTGCAAGAACCAGAAAAACAACGCGGACAGCGTCAGGTCTTTAACTGTAAACAACACGACTGAAGTAAAGATGAGAAGGAGCCGTTTAAACTCACTGTTGAGCCGGAGAATAAACAAATCACTCTTAAATGAAAGTGTTAGCTGCTTAGTTTGGGCTGTAAAAAATGAATTATCTAGTCCGTTTGTGGTTAAATGAATGGTCCAAGTTAATCCAACTTGTATTATTAGTAGATCATAAATATGTAAACGTAAATTTTTATCACTTTTGCTGAGCGCTTTTTTAACTCAAGAGGGAGAGTCACATGACCTGCGTCAGCTGAAAGTAGTGCGCTTCGACTCATTCAGACCAGATGAACGAGTCACTGAACAATCGACTGAACAGGGCAAGTCTGTGTAGTGATTGAGTGAAGAGGGAACATGTGTGGACGTTGGACACACAGCGCACAGCTGACCTGTGAACTGATTGTGATTGGGTTAGCTGACTGGACACAACTGGAACTTGGTTAATGTTATGCCGTGATACTTAATCTAAGCCTAATCCTATCCAACCTTATCCAGAGACATAAAATATAAATATTTGCTTTCATTGTCACTAGTGCAAAGTTTGATTGAGTGGTATAAGTTGGTGAGAAACAAAATTAGGCGTCTTCGAAACAGCGTACAGTATTTTAATGCCGCTTTCTGATTCCAAACACATAAACCCATTACTATCCCTCCTAATTTGGTAAAAAACAAATACCAAAAAAACTCTTAGTTGAATACACTGATTTTATTTGTACGTAAACAGATCACAACAAAACACATGAAAAAGTAACAAAAATATGAAATAAATAAACAAATCACGAGCAATGCCTTCGTAAAATAACAATAATTTGGTGAAAAAAAAACACGACAAAAACCTTCAGATGTTCTCGCAAACGTGTAGAAATGAAACACTTTTCTGTGGGAGTCGTGTTAGTTTCTGTACAGACGTGTTTCTCCCGCCTCAGGCCCAAAGTCTGACCCTCCCACTGCGTCAGATGCCCTCCCTCCGTGTGAATACCATCGAGGTGAGTGGAAAACGTGACGGAAGCTCGACTAAATGTGACACATTCAATTAAGCACTGCAAAAAATGTACTTTATGGCTACAGCTAATTAATATTTACGTATTTTTAACATTTTTAACCAGCTAAAGCTAAAATGCCAGTTTGTGCGCATTGTTTTAAATCTGTGCGCATTTCTAGATAAGTGCCAATAGTTGATTTTGCGCGGGTGTATTTTTATTTCTGCGCGTGTTTATACATTGTGAGTTAGCTTACATGTTTATAAATGTATGTGTATATTTCTGAATGAATGTTTTTTTTTAAATTTGAGGACCTACATTTGAATTTGCGCTAATGTTTTTAAGCTTGCACGCAGCGCTTTGAATTTTTGCGTTTGTTTTAGAATGCAATGGGCTGTGTGCACGGAATTTCAGTTGGCTTGCGATTGTTCAAAAATGCTAACTTCTGTACCAATGAGCTATTATAATGACTATAGAGAGAGCGTAGCCATGGTAACCTATAGCAACAAATGTCCAGTTCCAGCAGCCATCTTGTGTGGGAAGACTTAACTGAAGTTCTCATACAAACTAATGGTAAGCTGAACTTTGAAGTGACTTTTTCACTTAAATACTTTGATACTTTAACTTTTACATATTTGTACATTTATTTATGCTTCTGTTCAACTAAACTAATGTGAAAAAAATAAGAAAAAAACAACTTTTATTTTTAGCCATTAAAATCATCTTTTATAGTCACAGCAGCTAAGTAAACACAATAATGATGAATGTTTGTGCTCATATAATGTAATGACACACAAAAAATACTTAAATTTTGCATCAAATCCAGCCCAGTGCAGTGTTTTTAGGCTAAATATTTATTTTTACAATTCAGAAGAAAAATGCCCAGATGCAGACTGAAAACAGTTCTCTGTATTATTGGGACCCTGATTATATAATTATATGTTCAATACCCCCTTAATCTATGAATTATCTGAACTTGTTTTTAAATTGTTTTCAATTAGAATTCTGCTACTTCTCCCCTCGCAAGATGGCCGCCGCCACAGCAACAGGCCCCACGCTCTCTCTAGTCATTATTATAACTCATTGTTCTGTACATACAACCATTTCCTGCTAGCGTTAGCATTTAGACACAAACACGTCTCTTTTTAAACACACAAGTGTCTCTGATGAAATATTCCTCTAATATGTAAAGTCTTTAACATGTTTTCTGTAACATTCACCACAACTGTCTGATCTAAAGAGGATTTATTAGTTTTAAACTGATGGAGTGAAAACCTCATTGAAGGGTATTGAACAGGAAGTTGTTGTATGTACAGGATGTTGTATTTTAAACCAAAACAAGACAACTGCACTCAGCCAATTGCACTTTGTAGTTTGTGTGCGTGTTCTTCGATGTGTTTGTGTCTTTGAATTATCGTGTGCGTTTTGATGTTTTTTAATAAGAGCTGTTTTTGACTTTGCATAGTTTTTAAATTCATCTATGCTTAAATTTGTGTCCGTGCTTTTGAATTTATGTGTTTTTGAATTTGCAGCACGCTTGTAATTTCGCGCACATACTTCTGAATTTGCACAGTTGTTGTTGAATTTGCGTTCCAGGCAACTGGTATACGTATTTCCCACTTCCCACTTGTAAAAATGCGCTGGAACGCCACTTGAACTGGTTAATCCCACTTGTGAAGTGGGACCTGGACGAGAAAGCCCCACTTCACATACAAGCTCAACAATAACCACAATACATTTATGTGGAGGGTTTAACTGACACAAAAACGGTGTAAACATTGGTTACAAGTTATTTACCGTTATTTTTGTTTAGCTTAAAGGTTAGCATTAGCCATAATGTTCACATAAGAGTTGATTAGGTTGGAACCAGTGCTTAATTTGTAACTCAAACGTTGCCGGAACAAAATGTGGGTTTTGGACCGGGGTCCAGACAAGGTCGAACCTTTACCGGAGCGCACACAATAAACATAGAGGCTTAGAAATGCTAAAATGCAATCCAACTGTCCATCCTACTCGATTTTAAACGATATAAAAGTAATTTTGTCTGTGTTACACGTTTTTTTACATGACACACATAGATTTTCATTCATTCTGACAGAAATCAGTGCACCGGCCACTAAATCCGATCTACAGCAACAAGTTGCCCTCCCACACACGCTCCTCGTCCTGCAGCTCAGCACTGCCTCCGCCTCATATCTGACTCTCCACAAGTCACAACAACAACGCAGGACAAACAGCTTTTACAAACCAGACACAGGTCAATAACAGCCTTTACACAGCAGACACGGGTCTCATACATCAAACGTGACGCTAAAATACACATTAAAGTAACACGGTAAAGTTAGTTGCACTTACGAGAAACTGCGACCACTGTATCCGCGCTGGTTCTGACCTCTTTATCGTCCCGTACACTCCAAACACATGTGACACTCCCGCTGCCTTTAATCCATCAAAGCGAGTCGCAAATAACAACAAATATTCACAAAATCCACTTAGACGCATATTTCCTGTTTTAGAAGAAGATACAGAGCGCGGCTCGCCTGGAACCAATGAAAAGTCTTAAACCCGCCTGCGCTGCTTCTGATTGGTCAAATTTCCTGTCAGTTTCGCTTTTAACCAATCACAGTCTGTGACTTCGTCTTCTCCACAAATAAGCCTGTTGTTTCTGTGAATGAGAGACGGGAGAGGAGCAGAACCGCGTCTCGTAGAGGAAAGACAAAAAGCTTATTAGAATGCGTTACCGGAGCAGACAAAACTGTTACCGGAATGCCCCACGAGAGTTCCCGGATCTTATTCCGGCTTGTTCCGGCTCAAATTAAGCCCTGGTTGGAACGCTTTGAACTGGGAACTGGTATTTTTCAAGTGGAAAATATCCCAGTTGCCTGGAATGCGGCATTAAAAGGAGTGCATCTTTTAATTTTAATCATACGTGCGTGTTTTTGAAGATATGCATGCTTAAAAATGTGTGTCCGTGTTTTTGAAGTTGCATGATTATGAAATTGCTCTCACGTCATAAATTTGCGCGAATGTTTTATGTGTGCGTGAATGTTTGCGTGTTTTGTGAATTTGCGTGTTTTTATAATCGTAGTCTTTTGGAATTTGCATGCGTATTAATGAATTTGTGTGAATGTTTTAAAATTTATGTTTGCGTTTATGAATTGGTGCGCATTTTTTTGTATGTGTACGCGTGTTTTACCCTTCACAGCCACCGTACTTTACGCAATAAGCAAAGTCAGCATTGTTTGTTTAAAACCACAAACTGTTTTTACTATATTATGAAATTACCGAAACTACTTATGTTTTTTGTCAAATTTTAGTCCACATAAAATAGTCAACTAATCGTGATTCTTACCATTAATTTCTGCAACCTTTTATATTTATATTTCTAAATTAAAATGACTTGAATTAGTAATCTGAATTAAGATGAAACAGTCTCTGGTGCACGGTAGCAGAGTGGTTAGAGCTCTGGCTTCCCAATAAGGAGGTCGTGGGTTCGACTCCCGGATCGGACCATATCAACATCTCAAGATCTCTCTGGGTGGAGTTTGCATGTTCTCCCCGTGTCACCGTGGGTTTTCTCCGGGCACTCCGGTTTCCTCCCACCTCCAAAAACATGCATGTTTAGGTTAATTGGGCATCACTGTAAATTTCCCTTAGTGAGTGAATGAGAGAGTGAATGTTTGTCTGTCTAACCCTGCGACGAGTTGGCCACTGTCCAGGGCGTTTCCCCGCCTAAGGCCCAAAGTCACTGAGATAGGCTCCAGTCACCCGCGACCCCTGACGGGACTAAGCGGTAGAAAATGAATGAATAGTCTCTGCTTTTTGATCGTAAGCATTTCACCTCATACATTTTTTGCAGTGCACAACAAATGTACGTAACAACACATGGACTCAACAGAGGAAAAACTCAAAATTCTTCACAAAACACAGACTTTTCCGTCGACACAAAGAGGAGAGACTGAGTGAGCTCGATGTAGTGAGAATACAAGTGTTTTACAGTGAAAACAAACACATTCTAAACAAAAACATGACACTGTAAGATTCCAGACGAGTGCAGACGTGTTATTCCCATAATTCGGTTTGTGTGATGTGGGTTATTGCTTCGTTTCCGGTTCTAATACTGACGATGAAAATGGAAAACAGATTCTAGTTTGAGTGTGGTTGTAATTAGGCAAAACTGAGCTGAAAATGTTGAATAAATACTGGAATTAAGAATGGAAAAATTGATAAGTGGAAGTATTTAAACACACCTATAAAGCTACTTTTACATTTTTGGGTTTGTTTGAGATACTATTCTTTCTCCTCTGAGCCTCAGAAAACACTGTTCTCTTGCTCTAAGTCCATAAAATGATCAATACTATTGACCCTATTTTGTCCCGCCCACTTGGCTTGGAAATCCACTTCCTGTTTAGCTCTGTTAAGGTAGCTAACGTGTTTGTTTGTCTGTCTTGTGGGGCAATTTTAATTACCGTAAATATAATGACAGTTAAAATAAACCCATCGACTGAAATCTACAGGCTAAATGCAGCTTAACAGGAAGTGCATGTTCTAGAAAAGTAGGCGGGACAAAATAGAGTCAATAAAAGACAAACTGATGTAGTGAAAACCTCATAGAAAAAACAAATAAATATTCTTTAGATCAGACAGTTGTGGTGAATGTTACTGAAAACATGTTAAAGACTTTACATATTAGAGGAATATTTCATCAGAGACACTTCTGTGTTTAAAAAGAGACATAATTGTGTCTAAATGCTACCGCTAACAGGAAGTGGTCGTACATACAGAAGTTAGCTATTTTGAACGTACACAGCCAACTGAAATTCCGTGCACAGAGCCCATTGGTCTTTTCGGATCCATTTTAGAGTTATCTATACTTAAGAATTAGTATAGTGTTTTACTTGAAGCCATCTGCAGTTTGAATATTTGCTTTATTTATACACAAATATTTTCTTTTGGGCTAAGCTTCCTTTAGAACTGCCTTATCTGTAGTTTAGACATTATTTAGGTTCATTTTAAACCAATGTGGGCTCTACATTAGGCCTAGCATAGTCTGTGTTTTGTTGTAGTAGTAGGCTACTTGGAATAACAAATATTAATTTAAGTGGCACTTGGTGCGATAAGTTTTAGAACCACTGAACTAGTAACCTGTCCAACCAGATGAATTTAGTCACAATATCTGTGAAGTCATAAACTTAAGAGAGAAATCCATCTGGCCTTCCACCAGACGATTGGTTTGGAGTACGAACCAGTGGTTTAATGGCCCAATCACATTGCAGCAGGGCGTTCGGCAAAGACAGCAGCAAATAGTGCCTGAGTCAAACAAAACAAAGATGGCAGCTCTCTTGGATGCAAATGTTTCTGCTGCTATTGAGTCTGTTTTAGAAAAAATACAGTGTTTCCATTTTGAAAGAAGAACAGAGTGGTGTCCATGTGTGACACTTGTTCTACCCCACTCAGACACTGGATACATCATTACGATTTGTTTTTGCGATGATTGGTTAAGCACAACTAATGCTGCAGTCCAGGCAACTGGGAACTAGGATATTTTCCACTTCCCACTTATAAAAATGCACTGGAATGCCACCAGAACTGGTAAATAAATACCACTTGCAAACTGGACCTGGTGGAGGGAGACTCACTTCAATCATCACAAAAAGTGAATCTGAGTTAGGGTTATTTAGCGTAACTTGTGTTTAGCCTAAAGATTAGAATCAGCCATAATGTTCACATGTGAGTTGATTACATTGGAACCCTTTGAACTGGTATTTTTCAGCTGAGAAACATCCCAGTTCCCTGGAACGCAGCATTAGGTAGACTGCACAGTCACTTTCAGCGAGTGAAATTCCAGATGGATAATTTGGAAGAACTTGAATTGGAGATCAACACTCCAATGAACTAGCTCAAGAGAACAGTGTTTACAAATTGTCACATTTCTTATGTTAAAATGTTGGTATTGTCTAAAACTCTAATCTAAGAAAAAGCTTTTAAAGTCGACCTTGGTATCAAAATTGCTATTGTGAAATTAATAATTTTCTTGTCATCAAAATCAAATTAGAAATTTTAGTCTCATGACAACACTAGCTTCTGTTTATCCAGCAGAATATTTTCTTCAAAAACTGTAATCCAGCCATTTAGATCAAACAAAACACAAGAATGTTTCAGCTTTAGCTTTTAGACTAGTTCAGATTTCAGAAGGATGAAAATAATCTAATTACAATACTTTTCCATGATGTGAGAACTACATAATGTTATTCCAGCCCATTACAACCACACTTCAAACAGGAAATACATTTAATTTAAACAGACTAAAGCACATGACGCTTAAACACCAGCGGAGTTTGTTCAGTACATTCCCTTCTACGAGTCACATTCTACTTTTAAGAGAAATGGTTACAGTTCGATAAAGCCGCTTTCATGTGGACTGGAGCTAAAATAGATGTTTGTGCTGCGTTCATGTGCTCCTCGGGAAAAGAAAAATGCTGAGAATCTCTAAATTGGGAAAACAACTCCAGAAATTTGGTCCAATGATACTTTGTGTGAATTCTCAGGCTAAATGTTTCTCTTGCTTTGAGAAAATCCTCCAGCAATTCAACATGGATTATGGATGGATCATGTCCAAATTGCAGCCAAATGAGGCCCTCAGACGGATCTTTGTTGATTCTCTGACCTCCTGAAGAACTGGCCCAAACAACAATAAGTGGTGCTTTTTACAGTGAGTTTTAAAATCGATCTATTTAAAGTCAAAAACAAGCAACGTTTGTGTAATATTACAATTTAATGACTGAATAAATCTGTAGTGGCTTGAATTTGTCACTGTTTGTCCTCATTTCTGTGGCCTAGAAACAGCCCGCTGTTTAATCTGTGTTCAACATGAGGCTTTTGTTTGGACACCTCAGATATCAAAGATTGGTTTTGCACACACACATATACACATTCTTGTTGCTAGCTGTACATGCATAAAAGAATGTTTAGGAATCTGAATCAAGCATGGTTGTCCATACATGAGAACAGACAATGGGTGAAGATTACAAAAGGTGTTTGGATTTCATACCTTGGGTTTCTTTTTAAAAACACTGTGCTTTGAGATGCATTTAACTTGTTTACATGTATCGATTGTCAGTGAGCCATCTTTAGAACAGTTACCTGTCTTGGTAGTGTTGAATTTTAGTAAACATACCATTTATCAGCTACTTTCTTTCCTAAGATCAGCTCAGACTGACCATGCCTCTTGTCGTCCATTTATCTCAGCAGGAGGGTGTCCCAGATGTAGGAAAGAAAGAACGCTCCGTCCTGAAGATGGCTCACTGAAAACAGCACACACATGTCGACAACACAATGGACCTCATTCATGATAGTGTTCTTAGAAATTGTGCGCAACTTCCACTTTAAGAAGCTGATGAGAAAACTGTACGCCAGTGCTATTCAACTAGATTTTCCAGAGGGCCAGATTTTACCGAGGACCATGACCTCTGGGCCGGGTAGTAACACAATATGGCATCGGTATGGCACAAGGTTGCACCAAATATTCACAAAACTAGAATTGTTTCTATAGTTATAATACCTAATGCTACAGTCAATTTTGATGGCTCTACAAAATGTCCAAATCAGCCACTACTAAGAACTAGTAATAACCAAATCTGAACAGGGAGAATCTCAGCATTAAATCAGATTTAAACCGGGAATAAACACGGTCTAAAGCAGAACTAAGCCAAAACTGAAATATGCACTGTAAAAAGTGACCAATATAAATTAGATTTATGTTTATTTGCCAATAGAAAAGGAGCAGGATTGTTTTAATAAAAATAATTTAAAAAATCTCTCTGGAATTTAATCAAAAATGCAACTGGCATTGAAAAACACACTAGATCCTGGCAAATCTTATCTTCAGACAGTAAAAATACAATAAAATCAAGACAACTAGTGCTTTGTAATATTAGGAAAGTGAATTGAGGGCCGAATCATGTTCTTGGGGGTCAATTTGGCACCTGGGCCTTAAGTTGAATAGGCCTGCTGTACGCTTTTGCCGTTATATCGCGTTTTGCGTTGCGGTACAACGCGTGTGGGCGCGGCTGTAGCGGAGGTGCACAGTGCGCTTTGGTCATGGGAGGTGACATAGGGGTCCTGAAACAGCAGATTTTTTTGTTCTTACGAGTGCTCCTGAGTGTTCTTAAGATTTCCTTTAAGAACAAATTTTGCAAATGCCAAAAATGTTCATAAGGAGCCCTTAAGAACATGTTTGTTCGTAAGAACATATCATGAATGAGGCCCATTGTCTTTAAAAGAAAGCAATCTTCCTATAGTTTATGTAAAGGAAGACAAAATAGGAAAGAAGAGTAAGACAAGGTTCGATGGCCTGCCTTCAATCCTTAAATTTTACTAGACAAGAATGGCTCAGCAGCTGCCTACGGAACCTTAAATCTGACATAATTTTATAAATAATTCTAGAATGATAAGTTTAATGCAGCAATGCCAGTTTGAGAACATGTGTGGTAAGCATTTACTCTTCAGGAGCAAAGAAGTAGAAAGAGCTTTCAGCAAGTGAATCAAAAGCAACCAACAGCTGCTGATTTCAAAATGTCTGTAAATGGTCAAATACGCCTTTAACCTCGCCACTTTCTATAGAAGCTGACATTTTGTGGCAACACAGTAAATCCATCATTCATCATAACTTCAAGGAACCACATGAACGCAGCATCAATAGAACATCAAACTTCTGTTACAGTTTAAGCTCAGAGTGTGTTGTATTTCCAGCACCAAACTCACATGAAAGCGGCATTACATCACCCTCCACTTCCTGCTTCGTCCTCCATGTTTGTAGTTCACATTCGGCAGAGGACTCACAAAATGGCGGCGGTCGCAGTCTCTAGGAAAGTCCCTGATGCAGACGGCGGTTTCGGAGGAAGGAAGGAGGTTTTTTTACAATAAGAATAATATCTGAGATGCGATTGCCGTTCACAGTATAGCCCCTGATTTTGGCTGGTAAAAGGAGCAGCAGGTTTTCATGTTTACATTGGTTACGGACTAAAAGTTTACACCAAACGAACCGCGACATGATTAAATGAGAGAGAGCGCAGACTGAGGCTAAAACAAGAGCCAAAAAGAAGAAACAGGAAGGAATAAACTAAGACTTGTGATAAGGAGTTGTCTTTCCAGTGCTAGCTAGCTTAAATGTTGAGTCATGTCATTGCCCACTTCATACCTTTAGCTTTGCTTCTCTTACATTGTTTTATACATTTTGAAATTTTAGTTAAACACAGAAACACTTAAAGTAATACACACAATGCCTCCTCACAGATTTCAAACAAACAAATTGCTGTAAAGTGACAATATCGCGGTTTCAAAGCCGTAAATGCCCGATTAAGCTAGTTCCAGCTGCTAACGGTTAGCTTAAAATGACGTGTGGCGTTGTAGGTTTTTTTTGGCAAACTTTTGTGAGATACATTCATAAATATCAATATAAATGAACAATATTATCTGTGCTAAAAGGTACAAAGTGTGCCCTGACAAGAACATTAGCAAAACAAAGCTAGCAAAGCATGTTGCAACGCCCGATTAACCTAGTTATCCCTCACAACTTGACTTTGCATTGGTAACTATGCTAGCAAATGTTTGTATTTTATATTATTTACTTCTGAAAGCTACGTGAAGTTAAGGTTAGGCTTAGTTTATGTTAATTTGGCTAAGTTTAGGGCTTTAGGAAAGGTATGCTAACCAAGTCAAGACATACTTGTGCTGGTGAAAATCAAGAAGCTAGTCAAACAAAGCTAGCAAAGCATGCTAGCATTGGCTGTTTTCTGTTAATCGACTCATGACACAAGCTTTGTCAATATTTGATTTCAATTCAGTTTAAATAAAAAGACAAAATCACAAACTAGAATTGGAGCATGTTTGAAAAGAAACTTCAGGATTAATAGTTTTATGCAGAAAATCACACATTTTGCAGTTTGAGAAGGAAATGTTAATACTTAAACTATTGCAGCCTTTGTGATGTTATCTTTTTAAGTTCATAAAAATCCAATATCGATTTGATATTGAATGAATGTACATATTTTAGGAAGAATAAAGCCACAATATAATGTTTTTCCACCTCAATTATCTTACTCAAATGTGTGTTTTGATTAAGTTGATGTCTTTAAAGCTGGCGTAACTAACTTGTTTAATTAGTAAACTTTGTGTTTTCCAATAAAGAGTAAATGAAAAATGCAGCAATTTGTGGGTAGGGGTTAGGGTTAGACGTTGGACTGTCTGAATCGAAAAATAAAGAATTTTAGCTCTAATCAGGAACCGAATGCAGCTCTCTGATTGGCTGTGGTTGGGTGGTCCTCTCCAGTTTCACTTCGTTCTTTGTAAAAAGATCGTTTGTTGACCATAATTGCAACCAAAACTGTCAATAAAACTAGGGGAGGGCCATTATTTTTCTCCGAGGGCGATATTTGAATCAAGATTAGTGACACAAGGCCGGACCACAATTACTGACATAAGAATTAGTTACTCTTATAAACACATTTTGAATAAAAAATAGCCTACTTGTATTACTTGTGTTCATTTATAGCCAAGAATAAATATACACTTGCAAAAATTTTATTCTAGAAACCTGGATTTTAATCTTTTCCTGGTTAAGATGATTTTAGTTTATTTGTTTTGTGGTGTTTCTGTCTTGTTTTAAATAGATTTGCAAATTTGATTCAAGCTAAAATATCTTATAAACAGTCAAAAATGTCTTGAAACAAGTGAAAATTGCTGCCTAATATTAGCAATTTTAATCTAATCTGGCTAAAATAACAAAAATTAGGATGAATATATTGAATTCAGTTTGCAAAGGATTGAATTAAAAGCATGCGTGGATAGATTTATAAGAGAAAATTCTTGTAAAAGTTTAAAAATGTATAACCTAAATTGTGTGAAAAATCAGCTACTGCAGCTTTAAGTCTTTTTTACAAACACACTTTTACTTACTGGCTTTTAACCTTGTGTGGCTTTTATGATTAAATGTTCTATTTCTTTTCATTCTGAATTAATCTGAGTTTATTGTTTTATAGCTTTGTCTATTAATAAAACATTACTTTATGGATTTGTTTTATTTTAATTAAATCATGTAAGTCATTTTATGTGATTATTTATTTTGTTTACTCAGTGCAGCACTTAAGAAGTACAGGCCTTTTTAGACTGTTGTTAAAGAACATTCTGACATTGTTTAGTTTTTTTTTTTTTTACACTTGTTTGGTTAGTATTAGCCGGTCTTCTCTGTTTCTTCTCTGAGCCTCACAAAAACAGTCAGTTTCAAATTTCCAAAGTGAGTGTGGTCAACGGATCAAGATCTTGAAGTGTCCTGTTGTTTTTAAGTCCACAAATCGGACTTGTTCTGAGCATTTCTGCCTCAAATCACTTTTTATTAAAGTTGCGTTTATATTAGCATGTCGGGACAAGCTAGCTTTTGTTTATTTTCTCTCCGATGAAGTGCTGAAACAAATCCGGATGAGGGAACGCAGAACCGCTTGGTGTAAACAAGGAAGTGCTAATTAGCGATAGCCACAAATAATCTTTAAAATAATCATTCAAACACGGCTAACAAAAACACAGCGAGGACAAAACACAACTGTAAACAGGATTTTCCCGCTCAATGTAAACAAATAAAAACAAAAATAATAGATATATAAATAATAATAATAATAACAAGGATTGAAGCTACTCATTCGGACAAAAGGACGGTTCACAGACTTTTTTTTAAGGAAGTTCTTGTGACGAACGGAGAGTCCAGAAGATTGACAGCACAGAATCCAGCTCCAGGGAGTCTTAGACCAGGACTAGACCAGGATTAGGGACAGTTTCAGACCATCACAGAGTCCGGTTTTGGGGTTTAGATCCTGGCGAGAAGTCCAACCCACGTTTAAGATGAAATTTTAGCTCCACAAACGAGAATTTCCAACAGTTTTAGCTCGTGAATGATCGACAAAGAGATTTTGTTTTGGACTTTAGACCTGGTTTTGTTCATAGTTTAGAGATGGTTTTAGATCCATAAAAACCTTTAGAACAGTTTTACACCATGAGAAGCCAAAGTTTTAGAGCTTAGACCCAGTTTAGATCCACAGACCTGGTTTAGCGACGTCCAGATCCTGTTGTAGAGATGGTTTTCGATCCAAAAACGTGGACCAGACTGGAATTAAAGACAGTATTAGATCAAAGAGGCTGCAAGTTGGGTCTTCTTGTTGCGATTAGATCCTGGTAGTAGCTCCAGACCAGACTTAGAAATGCTGTTAACATCCATGTATTGGAACTTTGGGACAGCTTTAGACCAAGAGAAATTTGTTTTAAGCTTAGATGTAAGTTGGGCTGGATCAATATTTCAGTTTTAGACCATGAAGGGTCAAAGTTTTGCAGTTCAGCCTGGTTTGAGAAGTTCAGATCTTTTGTAGAGGTGTTTTTTGATACAAAATGGTGGACCAGACTAGAATTAGAGACCGTTTAAACCACGAAGGCTCCAAGCACGTCTTCCTGTTGGGATTAGACCTGATTTACATCCAGAACTGGTTTGGAAATAGCTTTAGATCTGTGAATTTGGACAGACTTTGGGACAGTTTTAGACCATGAAGGGTGCAAGTTTTCAGTCCAAAGTTAAACTTGGATAAATTCCATTTGGTAAGTCCAGATAATGTTGTAGAGGTGTTACTGACCTGAAAAGTTGGACCAGATTAGTATTAGAGACAGTCTTAGACCATGGACGCTCCAAGGGGGTCTCATTGTTGGTCTTAGATCCTTTTGACAAGTTCAGAACTGGTTTAGAGATTGTTTTGGATCCATGAATTGAGGTCGGGACCGCCTTTTAGACCATGTAAGGTCCCACAGAAGTTCTACAGCATTAGACACTTGTTTTAATTAGGATCTTCCAAACCAGTAACGAGATTGAAAGATGGCTAAAAGCAAAATGCCATAAGAAGCACTGCCAAAGTTGACACCTTTTCTTTCACTATACGATCATGGTCTGTTGATAATAAGTCCAGACCTGGTTTGTAGATGCTTATAAGATCCATAAATTGGGACCGAGACTCTTTTTTAGAATCAAAAGTTCTCATTTTTGGCCACGTCTTGGTTTAGATTTGATTATGCACCGATCTAAAGAAAAAGAGAACGCTGAAGTCCTGGTCTTGGACTTTGGATCTATTTTTTTGGAATACGGACTGGCTCCACATGGTCTTTCGTCTAGGACTTTGGGTGTCTCTTGGACCTGAACTGATCATAAACAGTTTAACAGAAGTCCACCTGGTCTTGATTGAGGATTGCGCACTGATTTAGACTTGGACTAGAGTCAGGTCTAAAAGAAAAGAGGTCCTCTGGGTCTCGGCCTGGGACTCTGGGTCTCTCTGTAGTCCTGGTTTTGGTCCGGTCCGGGATCTTCCAGGTTCAGGTTGGAGTTGGAGCTGTGCGTCGTCGGCTCTGCTCTGTAACCGCCCAGATACAACAAGTCTGAAATAAAAAAAAAAAAAACGTGTAAGATACTGAATTATAGAGAAATAATTTAGCAATATGAAGATTTTTAGGCAAATATCAGTGTTTGTTATGTGTTTTACTCAAAATATTCAAGATGGCGTCAGGAGCTACAGCTCAATTCTGCCTCATTTCTGTTTAAAGGGAACCTAATCCACTTTTCTGAGTTTTAAACCATGCTCTAACAGTGTCTCTCATTAGTTTCCTGGCTTTTCCTGCAAGAAAACTTTTGTTCGTTCCATTTGAGAGAAAAACATATTTACTGTTCACTAATGACATTTCTCAGAAACATTGTCCATTAGTCGACAAGAAAGATGGTTTTGGTTTGTTTCACCAAAACCCCAAAGCTGCGCTGTGATTGGTCCAGGTAATGAACACACTACTGGATCAAAACAAAAGATTTCTCTGAGTGTTTGTTGTGATGCTTCGACTAAACGTCCCATTGCGTTCACAGACCAGTCATATTTAATGCAGATGTGTGGTATTATTTATATGCAGTGTTTTGTTGTATTACAGTTTCTGGTCACTGTCGCGGCCCCTTTCGTACCGGCAGACCCGATCCATCTAGAAGTGTGATTAGAACATGCACACAATGAAAGTAATAATGTAAAAAGCTTGTTTTTAATCTAAACAGTCTGTATTCTTGAATTATTTAACTGCTTTAGAACAAATAAAAAGTATTGTTTAAGAAATCGCCAAAAATTAATTTTTTTCGGACGTGGATGTGATGTGGTTCAAAGGTTGAACGGAAAGATCAAATCTTGTATTACACTAGATAAACTGCTAAAAGGCAAATAACAGCTGTGGGTAAGAATATAGGGTTGTGGATGACGATAGTAGTATGTGTTTAAAAGGAAGAACAAAAAATAGCCCTTCATTTACGTTTTATTTAGGAAAAAAAGTGAACTTCCGGACGGATCGAGTCTACCGGGACAGTCACTATTAAAATCCCAGATTGAAAATGTGCCAAATCAGAGTAGGTGCAGTGGCGGAGAGCACAGGGGGGGGAGACGAGGGCTTGGGGCCCCTATGTATTTTGCACAAGTAAAGGGATTGGTGCAATACAAATATGCTGCCAGAATGCTTATTTTGCACAATAATAAAGGGAAGTGCAATAATAGATCTGAAGCTAAATTGTAAGTATTTTGCACATGGTCAATTGTTGTATTTTTGCACAGAAATGAATTGAATTGCTAATGCACCTAGCTGTTTTTTATGGATTGTCCACTCTTTGCAAGCATTGTTTTTATGTGGTAGTAGGGGTGTGCATTGCCTCCAATCTGGCAATACGATACGTATCACAATACACAGGTCACAATATGATATATTTCGATATATCCCGATACAGAAGCCCAAGATATATTGCGATTTTTTTTACTTTGGTCTTTTACAAAGTGAATTATTATTGTTTTGATTAGTCGAAAAAGAAAATGTATATACAATGTATATTTTCTGCAAATGATGAATAACAATATTGATGCTCAATGATTTATTCTGACAATATCAATATTCAGTGATTCTCTCTGACACTATTGATAGTTAATGGCAACACAAAGCTAATCAAGTTTATAAAATTAATAAAACGACACTATTTTTAACAAAGGGTTAACATTAGATTGTCTTCTTAAAGACACAGTGCTGCCCTCTACTGTCTTGGCTGAATATGCACATTTTGAACCACTATTGACATTTAATTCAGTTGAAATCAAGGATACAAAGCATCCTCATTAATATGCATGACGTCATCAAAATATCGATATCAGCATTTTAGTATCGATACGAGTATCGTGGGATCGGGTATTTGCGATATATCGCCAAATTGATATTTTCGGACAGCCCTATGTGGTATGTCTTGATGTTGTGTAATGCTAGTCATGTGTGTAACCGTTCTGTGTGCCTTTTTAAATTGCCCCTTGGGGATAAATAAAGTGTTGTGAATTGAATTGCAATTATATTTTATTGGACAAATATACAAAAAAAATTACTATTGTAAAAAAGCATTTATTGGTTACCACTCCCCTTGTCTGCTTTTCAGATTAGTTTATTTGCCTGACGTTCATGAAACAAAGGAGCTGATTGGTCGTCTGTCATTTAGACTAAAATCTAACTTCACTCACCTCGCATTAAAATCGTTTTGTTGCTTTGTTAATTGATTCTGCAAAAATCTACAATGTTTTTCAGTTCAAGATGATATTTTTACTATATTTTTTTTTATCGTAAGCATCCATATTGATTTTCATATGGGAGACAAATGCAAGTCCCTGATTGGCTGATTAATCTGTCAATCACGCCCACTGAAATTCAAAAGAGGGACATGGTGACCAGATGATGATTTTTTTTTGTATAACAAGGGCTGTAGGCTTGGTCAAGGTCGTAGTTGGAGGATATTCCCTAACATGCATGTTTGGTTTGGAAGTGCAGGAGGAAACCCACCCAGACACGGGGAGAAACAAACAAACTCCACACAGAAAGACCTTGACCATACGAAAGTCGATCTTACTGTGAGGAGAGAGCGTTAGCCCAACGACAAAACAGTGAATGTGCGTAGTTACTGATGAGAGAACACTGTTATAACACAAATACAAACTTAGAAAAGTGGATTACAATAGGTCTCCTTTAACGCCACACTGCAATAACATAACAATGAGTCGAGCACCCTTAACTTTGTGTGGATTTTTTTTGTATTTTTACTTCTAGTTTAGTCTCCATACCTATTCCTCAATGTGCACAGGGCAGGACTCTTCACCGGCTGAGTCCAAACACCAAGGATTTACCAAGGAGACAAGGAAAGGAAGGAAGGAAAGGAAAGGAAAGGAGGGAAGGAGAGAGGACAAAACGAGAAAAACAGGACACGTTTACGACACCAGATTTAAACCACGAGAAAAAACTCTATAAAAACACAAAAGCAGACGTAAGGATGGGGGAGGTGAGCAGCCAAGAAGCAGAGACGAAACACACAAACACTGCATGGACGATCAAAAACGAACAATTTAACACCGGAAAGAGTGAATGGAGGAGTAGTGACGAGGACAAACAGGAGGTGGAGCTGTGTTTGAGTGAAAGCTGAGCAGCAGCAGAAGAAGAAGAAGAAGCAGCAGCTCGTGGTGGACACAGACTAGGCACATGCCACAGACACAATAATCCCTCAGTAATCACAAAACTGTGTTAGTTTGATGAAATGTTGGTGTTAAAGCAGCATGTTGTCAAGTATTTTGTTTTAAGAACAGAGTTAACTTTTGAGACAACTGGCTTTTTATTGTTTGACTTACTGGAAGCATGTTCTGTGGCGGTGTTCTTAATAAAAATCACTCTACATTAACTAAATAATATATCAAACTGCCCATATTCCCTAGAAACGTGGCAGATGTATTTTAAAGACAAGTTAAAATTCTTGGATTTTAAAGGGGCACTGTGTAAGATTGAGAGGAATTTTAATTATCACATATAGTCCACAAACATTTAAATCATATTTATTCTTTACAACATGGATACTTAAGAGAGCACTGTTAACCAATCCACATCAATTGTGATACATTTATACGTATTTGAAATGTTTTATTACGGGCCGGAATGTGGATTATTGACGCTAGATGGCCTCATGCTTAATAGGCAAAATGCATGTGAATGGCTCCCTCTGGTGTTCAAAAGTGGAAATCACTTTGTTTGTTTGTTTTTCTTACACAGTGCCCCTTTAACCTTAAAAGGTGCACGGCACAACTTTTTGGCCAAAAATAAACCTGAATAAATTTATGTTTTTGTCATTTAGATCTTTGTTACACGAAATACATAATAAAAATTTGCATCTTTACTTTCAGTGAGCTTGCATGAGCAAATAATGGACCATTATTTGGCGTGGAGGAGGGTCCACTCGTGTTTGTATCCACAGAAAAGCTGTTCCTTAGTTGATTTTTTCATATTATGGCATAAAGGAATGGTTCCAAAGTATAGTTTTAACTTGATAATTCTATTGAATTGTGTAGATGACTTTTCACCTCCAGAAAGTTACACAGTGCACCTTTAAATTCAGAAATGTTGACACATTTTACATCTAAGCTGTTGTGAACTTTTTTGAAAACATTATTTCTTAATTTGAGTAAAATAATTTGCCAATTGGATACATTTTATGTACCTTATAGGCAATGAATTTATTTAGTTATTTATTGTTGTTGTTTTAAGACAAATTTTCTAACAATCACTCAGAAATGTTTTCAAACCAATGAAATATTCTACGGTATTTAAACAAAAAAAATCCTATATAAAGCTATTTTAGGCAGGGCTATATTTTTTGAAGTCTTGTAAAATCTTGTAATTTAAGATCCGCCACTTGTCTAGATCTGAATACGGCCCTTTGGTAAAAATGGCAGATGTTTAAAGTGTGTAGTGTGAGTTTCTAATCGTCTATGTGCATGTATCACGATACATACATACGATACGATACATGTCACAATACAATATATCACGATACAGAGGCCCACAACAGTATACTCCGATTTTTCTTTACCTTTGGTCTTTTACAAAGTGAAAATTATTTTTTGTTTGTTTTGATGAGTCAAAAAACAAAATTAGTGACAATGTATATTTTCTGTTAATGATGAATGATAGCATCAATACTTAAGTTTCTAAACATAATCAACCACTTGTCTTGTTTTATAATCTTATAAAGTGATAATGTTTGTGTCAAGGTTTAACATTAGACAGCCTTCTTAAAGACACAGTGCTGCCCTCTGCTGTTCTGGCTGAAAAGGCACATTTTGAACCATTATTGACACTGGAATCACTTGAAATCCAGAAACAAAGCATCCCCATTAAAATGCATGATGTCATAAAAAATATCGAGATGTTGGTATCGATACAAGTATCGAGAAATCAGGTATCGTGATATATCGCCAAATCAATATTTTCCAACAGCCCTATTGGTAAATATTCTTTTTTGTAATATTTTAAATATAAATAATAGTTTTACATGAATCAAGAGAAGATTTGCAAAGAAATATTTTAACTTATATTGAGAATAACAGGAAGTAGAGCAGAGTTCTAAACTGATGACATCACAAAACCAGTAGGTGTGGTGTATTTTTATTTTCAGTTTTGAATCTCTGTCACTTTAGAGGAGTTTTGGGCCGGTGCACAGCATGGCTGCTGGTTAGCATGTATGCTAATTTCAGCGCTAACTGCTAATGCTAACAGTCAACTGAAGTTTGAAGCAAGTTTAAAAACTCGACAATGTTTTAAATGTAATCTCTTTGGAGGCATGTCTATATATTTTGAGAATACTGTTTTAATAAAGTTTGTTAATAAAACATTGCTGCTTTAACACGTTTTCATGCAGTTTCCCGCCATTCTTGTCTAAGCCCCGCCCCCGCAGCCTCATGCCTCGTCCTGATTGGTCCGTGTCGTGGGAGAGGTTCCACTCACCGGCGAATCGCGTGTCGGCTTGAGCTTGCTCATTATCCAATCCCAAAGAGGGCGTGTCACAGCCCTGATTGTTATTGGCCAGCTCTGCACAGCGGCTCCGCCCACCTGCAAGCGAGGTCAAAGGTCAAACAGAGCAGCCAAAAGCAGGGGTTGTGGAGGGGTCGTGTGGGGTTAAACTGAAGATGTGACAAATTAAAATATGGAAAAGGAGCTCAGAAGCAGCAGCTCATTGGTCTGAATCAAACTTAAACTGACACAGATGAAAGTGTGAGTGAACAGTCACGTTATATGAGGAAACTGATCAAACCAGCTCAAAGTTTGACCAAACACCAGCATTTACTGTCACAACAGTCACATTATTCATTCACTCCACCCTCTGTGGTGCTGTAGCCCCATCTGCCCTGGGACAAACTGATGAAGCAAAGCAGCCACATCTGCATCATCGACCGTGTGACCACTTCACACACCACACACACACACCTTCAGACACTAGAAATCCACCAATCACTTCTTATTTTTCATGATCAAGAAACCAACAGCTGAAAAGTCTGGTCATATTTTCAAGTTTTACCTCCGACGTGTCAGACAGGACCCAAAATCATCTATTTAATGTCAGTCATAACATTATATTAACCTTGTTTGGAGAAGTACGTCATGTGTACACTGACAGTGAGCAGGGGCGTAGCACCCAGTTTTGGATTCAGGTACAGACTTTGTTGATGGGCCCCAATACATAATCTTGTGTTTTAATTATTTAGTCCAATCTTGTTATTTTTCTACTCATTTGGATTTTCATTTTCTCCTACACTATTCATAAAGCCCATTGATTTAATTTCTAAATTTCACACATTATTATGTTGTTCTTGGTGTTTTTGCAGGCTTCAGTCGATCAAATCAAATGCTTTATATTGCAAACTTTCAAGATTTGTATTGCCACAGCCGACTACAAAACAGGACATTTACTAGGACATCACTAACAATTACGAGATAAGATCTCGTAATTACGAAAAAATATTATTTTTTTGTGAGTACAACGGAGCGCCGTAGCTGCCTGTTACGATAAAATCTTACAATGAAGATGCGGGGCTTGTCAGTTTTGCACAGGAAGTCTTTCTAAGCTGTTTTACATAAATTTTGCGTATTACAAAAAACAAAATGCAAATTGTTGATATACATATATTCTATTTTGCAATAGTTCCCCTTTAATGTGTGTAGACGCTCAGGCTCATGTTGTTGGAGCGTTCTGACGCGTCTAGTGTAGATTGACGATTCTGAAAATACGCTTGTAGTCGCTCTGCCTACGTTGCTGCAGCTTCTGGTGTAAATTACTCAAACAAATCTGTAAACCAAACTATACCACCAAGTTTCCTGTTTTCAGTCTATATTGACCCTATTTTGTCCCACCCACTTGGCTTGGAAATGCACTTCCTGTTTAGCTCTGTTAAGGTAGCTAACATATTTGTTTGTCTGTCTTGTGGGGCAATTTTAATTATATATAATGACAGTAAAATAACCTATCGACTGAAATCTACAGGCTAAATGCGCTAAACAGGAAGTACATGTCTAGAAAAGTAGGCGGGACAAAATAGGGTCAATAGAAAGCTTCAAAAACCTCTTAAAGCTGGAAACAACACAGATGTTTATGTTCATATCTTTGTAAAAACTGGATTTAATCACATGAAGCAAAAACCGGCCCAGAGTTCATTTTTTCTCAAACAACAAAAACAAAACTACCAGCTTCAACAATGAGGATGTCACGGAATCACACAGGAATGAATCTAAGACAGAAAACGTTCTCTCTTTAAATGAAAACGTAACAGTCTTGTCTTTCATTCTGGACAGACATTAGCCGTTAGCGTGAGTTAGCGCTGTGCAGATGGCGGGCGACAGGTGGAGCGGCGCCAAAGCTAAAAATAAACCTGATTTTGTGTGGAAACGGCAGGAGATGCAGCGAGTGAGAGAGAGGACAGGAAAAGAGGAGGAAGAAAATACCACAGCAGGAGGCGATAGAAACGAGGAAAACGTGCAAAAAAAAGAGAGACAGAGAGAGAAAGAGTGAAAGAAAACCCAAACTAGAGCAAAAGACACATTGGTTTTGTTTGTCAAGTGAATTTATCCTAATTTATCTGGGTCTGTTTGGATAGTTTAAAGACTCAGACTTGTCTCTGTCCCGTGTTTGTCACAGCAGAGCTCACTTCTCTGTATTCAAAGTGTTAACAGCAACAGAACAGATCCTGTTTGTGGACAGTTTATGAGAGCGAGAAGGAGAAAAGGAGCAGCAGCAGCGCGGGGCACTTTTATTCATGATTTTAGGCTGAATAATGTGACCTTCATTAACGACGACAAAATCATTAATTGTGATTAAGCATGTGCTGCGTTAATGCTGCGTTAAAGGAACCGTATGTAAGATCACAACTAGTGGTTTTAGAAAGGTATAACAATCACAAATGAACATGGGTTGCCAGATTGTGAAATGGCCCACACATTGAAGATAGGAAGCTACTGATTACTGATTCAAAATTAACTTCAGCTTCTAAGAAACCAAACTGGCAACCCAACTGAGAGAGTCATGTGAGGCTTATTCTGCTTTCTGATTGGATAATAAATGTAAACATCAACGAAGGGACATCATGTCCATTGATTTTTTAATTAAGAATACTCAGAATTACATTGACTTTCAGTAAAAATAATAGTATATTTGGACTTGTTAACCTTGTACCTTTGGGCACATATAGTTCATGTTTATGAAATCTGACATCAAAATCTTACATACGGTTCCTTTAACGTGCCCAGCCCTATTTTAATTATCTAATTTTACTTGGTATACTTATTAATTGCATGCTTCATACTTTGTATTATTCTAAATATTTTATCTGATTTTATCAGATTCAAAAAGCAATTAAAAGGGTAAATCTGAGCTAAATTCTACTACTGAGCAATCACAAATATTATTTTTTAAAAAGTACATCTATAAAATATATTTTAGCACAAAAAGTCTTGTTCTTCTGGGAAATAATTTTACTTAAAGATGTACTGTGTAACTTTCTGGAGAAGAAACACAGTTCATTAGAATAAAGATAAATATATTTTAGGTCATAATGTAAAAAATACAGCTACAATAAGCTCTGTTCACAGTAAAAAAAACACTGATTTTTATTATTTATCAGTGCAACAAAGAAATTAAATGACAAAAACATCTTCTCTCAGCTTTGACAGACTTTGGAGTCTGTGTGAAGGAAATGAACGACTTTGACGACTTAACCAGATGACAAGTATTAGAATAATCGATTTGTTGTAATTAACTCGTCACAGCCCTAGAGCTTTAGCATTAGATGTTTGTTTTAATATTTATCAGTCGGGAAAAACTGGATGATCTGTGTGAGCTTCTGTCGTTTTACACAATTTGACTTTAGAGATTTATGATTGTTTTTGGTTTCTACTTTGACAGAAAAAGCAAAAAATAATAAAAGCAGTGTGAAGCATGACCAGAGGAGAGTTTCAGACGCCGCCCTCTAGCGGACGGACGAAGCATCTCTACAACATCTGAACTAAAACCACTCAAAAACGGACCAAATGTGAGGACTTAGCAGCTCTGTACAAACAGCAGAAGAGCGTTACCTTTGCCGTTTGAATTCGAGGAGCAGTCTTCTTCTGTCACATCGTTTCCCTGAAGAAAAACACAAAGAAACTGTGAGAAATACAAACATTTGCAGATGTTTTTGTAATCTTATGAAGTTTTAAAATCTCACCTCTGAATCCTGCTCCTCGACGACGGCTAAAGAGTAATTCTGCTCCGGTTCAACGGGAAAATCCTGGAAGAGAAAAATAATATTATACCCAAGGCTCCAGTGAGCGACCAGTTTAATCGTAAATGTGCCTAAAATAGACATGTAGGCTTAATAATTTTATCCACAGGGTCTTACAGTGTTTTAAAAATTGATAAACTAAATGAGCCTAAGATAAGGCCCTTAAAAAGTATTAAAAAATCTATATCACAATACAGGGGGGGGTATTTTTGTGACGCACAGAATATATGATTTGAAATAAGAGACATAACCACTGTTTTGCGGAAAAAGTATTGAAAAAGTAACTTAGTAAGTTACTCATCACTTTTTAAAATAATAAGTGAAGTAATAGCTTTCTAGAGCTACTGTCCCAGAAACGTAACTTAGTTACATTACTTTGGGATTACTTGGTGTGTAAAAATGATGTAAAGTTTTATTAATGCCATTTAAACCAGGGCCATATTTGAATTCAGACCAGCAGAGGAGAGTTGGACCACGATCTTTGGAGAAACACATTTTCATTATTGCAAGTATATTTTTTATTATTTTTGATATTTTTTGTAGTATTTAGTAAAAACATTTATTTATTTAGTAAAAACAGTATTTTGTTTGTAACTGTAATTTAATGTATTTTCACAGTGACTAAGTTACTGGAGTGACACGGTGGCCCAGCAGTCACCGCTATAGCCTCATAGAAAGAAGGTCCTGGGTTCGACTCCCGGGCCGCCCGGGGCCTTTCTATGTGGAGTTTGCATGTTCTCCCCGTGTCTGCGCAGGTTTCCTCCGGGTACTGTGGTTTCCTCCTACAACTAAAAACATGTCCAATAATGCCTCCCCTACAGATGGAAATTTGCCGTAAAGCTAGAATCTGGGACAAGCTTTGCTGTCTTTGTGCTTCATGTAATTGTACATTGTCCTTAATAAACATTACTCACTACTAGTTACTAGTTACTCAAATGTAACTAAGTTACACCCAACACTGGACACAACCAATGGCGTTAAACAAAGTTACAAAAATAGAGATAAACAGAAGGAACACTGACTCATTATACAGAAAAATGTATTGATCCTATTTTGTCCTGCCCACTTTTCTAGGAAGTGTACTTCCTGTTTAGCTGCATTTAGCCTGTAGACTTCAGACGATGGTTTTATTTTAACTGTCATGACATATGTCATGACAGTTGGGCGGGACAAAATAGGGTCAATAGCTTTTGCATAATATTTCTGCTCTTCTTACAAGAAAAGAGTCTTATTTGTCTTTAATTTGACGTGCAGCCATTTGATCTAATGCCTTAAATGCCGAGAAATAAATCTTGTTTTTTTAATTATACACTTTTAATTATACATCTCTGCCGTTGTGCTTCATGTAATTGTACATTGTCCTTAATAAACATTACCTATCTAATTTGTCATCATTTGAGTATCAGTCACCATGTCCAGTAAGTCTATTTAACGCTAACTTTAAACAACTCAATACTTTCACAGTCTTGTTTTTAATCACCACAACCTCTGTCACTTTATTCCCTCTCTTCAGCAGTCCAGCTAGAGTCTCCAGACAAAAACATCGTGGCCACGCAAAGCCACTTCTACTTCATGAGCGGACTAGTTTAGTGAATGTTTTTGGTGCTGCTGACCTCCTCCTGCTGTGAGGGCCCGCGCTCGCTCTCCATGGGGGCGTCCTGCAGCTCCTCCGGCCCCTCGTCCAGCAGCACCGCCTCTGGGTCGGGACCGGCCAGGTACGAGCCCGACATGGAGGAGAGCGTGTCTGTGCTGATGTGAGAGTGCTGCGAGTGAGAGGAAGCCATGGACATGACCGACTGAGCCAGGCTGCAGCTCACCGGCTCTGCACAGAGAGAGAGAAGAAGAGAAGAAAGAGGGGGAAGAGGGAGAGAGAGAGAGAGAGAGAGAGAGGAGAGAGAGAGAGAAGAGAGAGAGAGAGAGAGAGAGGGAGAGAGAAAAGAGGAGAAAGAAGAGAGGAGAGAAAGGGGGGAAGAAAGAGGGGGGGGGGGGGAGAAGAGAAAACAGGGGGAGAGAGAGAGAAAGAGAAAAGAGAGAGGAGAGGGGGAGAAGAGAGGAGATAAGAGAAAGAAGAGAGAGAGAAAGGGAAGAGAAACGAAAGGGGAGGGAGAGAGAGGGAGAAGAGAGAGGGGGAGTGAGAGAGGGAAGAGAAAGAAGAAAGAGAGAGATGAAAGGAGAGAGAAAGAAAATAAGAGAGTGAAGAGAAGAGGGGAGAGGGAGAGAGGGTGGGGAGGGAGAGAAGAGAGAAAGAAGAGAGAGAGGGAAGAGAAAGAAGAGAAGGGAAGAGAGAAGAGAAAGAGAGAGGGAAGAGAGAAACAAGAGGAGAGAGAAAGAAAAGAGGAGAGGGAAGAGAAGAGAGGGAAGATAAATGAGGGAGAGAGAGGTAGAGAGAGAGAGAGAGAAGAGAGAGAGAGAGGGAAGAGAGAGAGGGATGAGAAAAAAAGAGAGAGAGACAGAAAGAGAGAGAGAGAGAAGACAGACAGACAGGGTTTATTTCAAATTTTCATGGGGGAAAACCCTCAGACCCCCCCACCAATCACATTTAAAGGTAATTTTTTTTTAGCAATAAAGAAACTAAAGTTTTAAAGGTCTATTCAAATTAAATACAAACATACTTTGCCCCCTGGTGGTGCAGCTCTTTAAAGACAAACTAAACACAAAATCAACTTTTTTACACTGTGTGTATGGGTCAAATTGAATCATCTTCTGTTTCAGGCCTTTTTTGGATATTTTTGTGCAACTCGCTTATTTAGCAGTTGTGAGCAAAAACCCGCGACTGAGCTGCTAAGATGGTCAAACGCTGTCAGTGCATTTCAGTTTACCGACGTCACATCGAGTTGACGCAACAACGAGCTGCCCAGGTGGAATAAATCCTCTTCTGACAACTAGATCAACTTTCTCATTTCATTTAGAAAATCACATCGGAGCTCATGTGCTATGTAGACTAAGCAAGCTCATTCATTGTCTGCAAGTAATAACGAATTTGAGCGTGAGTAGAATCTCTCAGCCTCAACTGTGACTTCCTCACGTCAGGATCGTCCACAAAACTAATCACAAAGCTCACGTCCTTGGGCTGTCAATCAGAGTCGTTCCCTCACTGGCGTCTCTTACCCTCATCTCTTTGCGAGTCTGTTTGAGGTGCAGTTGTGGGCGGAGTTAGTCTCTGATCGTTTAGCCTCACTTTGAGAATGACAGATGAACATTTCTGCTCTTGACCTCTGACTTGTTAGCCATCTCTGGACTAGAACTATTCACTTTTTGTACAGCAACAACAAAATGTATTTAAACGAGATTCACTCTGTATTAAATATTACTGGCCGGCAGAATATTTCATGTGAACACATCTTATTAATGGTGTTACATGAGTAAAACTGAATGTTCCAGACACTTCCTGTGTTGCTGGTGCAGACAGACTTTGGGCTGAGCTGTGGTGAGGTGCTGCAGAATCATCAGTTATTCATGAAACAAAACCTCTGCAGCCAAAAACCCACTTCAGCATCAGACACACAACTCTCACTGTCCGACTGCGGCTCAGGCGGAGCAGCAGACGCCTCCTAACCACAGGGTGAACAGTCCAATCTCACTGTCACAGGAGATAAACACGGTGGACAGACGATGTAGTAGAATTACACAAAACCTGGGGACTATGATGCATGTGTGTGTGTGTTTTACCTTCAGGAGAGGTGATGGTGGAGGACAGAGGAGTCCCAGTGCAGCTCGACTGATCGATGGCTCCAGAAGAAGAGAGAGTCACATTCTCACTGTCTGGAGTCGCACCATTCTGAAACAACAACATGTGTGTCAGATGTAAGGATGTCCAGATTACTATAGGTTAACTAATAATAAGAAATACCGTATTTTCCGGACTATAAGTCGCACTTTTTTTCATCGTCTGACAGGGGGGGAAACTTATACTCGGGTGCGACTTATATAAAATAAACGTGAATTTGTTAATAACTATTAATATATAGGGTCCAGACCGGACTCGAGCGATCCCTGCTTCTCAAACGAGGAAAAATGCCGTTTTAACTGCTGCTATTCCGACAGTGAGACGTGACACTGTTGCCTCCGAGGTGCAGCTACTTGCGTAAGTGCGGACATGGAGGCTGCAGTCTCAAGAACCGCACTGACGCTCATGAGAGCGCGTAGGGCTCCAGTCAATGAAAATAACGGGACGGAGAGCTTTGATCTGATTTCAAGAGGAGTAGTTTTTTTGACCGTGATTGCTTGAAAGACAAACACTGATGTTTGTCTGGTGGTGGCTGGTAAACAACAAAAACTTGCTGCAGCTGCATTTCCTTGATTCACACGGAGCACTCGCAGATCTACGGCAGAAGCAGCGCAAGGAAAAATTTTCAGAGGAAGGAATGACGAAGGACTGTTGCTTATGCACGAAGAGGTGGAAATGGAGTTTGGGCGAAAAAACAGGCCGTGGATTTAGCGGAAAGAGATGTGTGGAACTTGCTGCAGGTAAATAGCTCCACTTGAGTCACATCCGATTGTTGAACGTCAAATGGACACAATGCTTATTGCAGATGATTTAGTGATGATATAGAAGCCGATTAATGCAGAGTTTAGTCGTGTTTTGATCTGCATCTTGTAGTTTTGCCTCATGTCAGCGGTCCTTGGCCTCTGTGCATCTCCATGTGAGAAAAAAGCTCAGACAGGAGCAGGATAGAAAAACGTGTCCCACGTCTGATTATGGTGCCGGATTATGTAAATTATTTCCCCAAAAAAGTGCGACTTATATTTCGGTGCGACTTATGTACGTTTTCTTCTTCTAAAATATGCATTTTGGGGTTTCTACGATGTATACTCCGGAGCGACATAAAACTTCACACTTATCAGAGAGTAAGTAGTGAAGCTGAGAAGCAGCAGAAGCAGGTTTGAGATCATAAACCCTTCCAGTGGTTGTAAACAGAAGACTTAATGCGTTTGTGTGTGAAAGTAACCTCACCTCTCTCTGACTGGCGGCGGTTTTGTGAGCTCCGTTCTCAGACTCGGAGCTCTTCTCGTCTTCCTCGTGCAAAACGGAGGAATTCTGGGAAAGAGACCTAAATATGGACGACAACAAAAAGGATTGGGTTTAAAATATCTGAAACATAATCCTGCCAAGCGCTCTAATGGGCCGTAACACTCCTGATGGTAAAACACAGGCTTTGGACCGAGGATTTAAACTGTGTGTGTACATGATAAAATTATACTTTTAGATTTGATTAACAACGTATTTGTGATGCTCATGAAGGTCCTGAGACTAAACCAGGATTATTTATTTTTGTGGACTGGAGTTAACTTGTTTATTAAAAGCTTTGTTGCTTGCTGCTCTCTGAAAATCTAGCAACCCTTTGTCTTGACAAAACAATTGAAGACTTTTCTGCTATAAATGCATCTGTTTTCATACCATGTAGCACTAAATTTCATTTAAACAGGGGCGTGCACATTTGTGGCGCAGGTGCTCAAACAAGAAACTTTTCTACATCGTGCAGAATTAATCTCAAATTCATAGAAGTACGTATTTTCACCCTATTGAGCGCGCCTGATATAAGCCGCACCAACTAGATTTAAAAAAGAAAAATGACAAAGTACATACATAGGCGCACTTGTTAATAGTACGTATTTCTGGCTATAAGCCGCTACTTTTTTCTCAGCTTTGAACACTGCACTATAAGCAATGCAGAAAATTATAGACTCTCATAGACTTACTATTAACAGTGCAGCCTATATATGTATTTATAATTTTTCTTACTAAAATCTAGTGGGTGCGGCTTATAGTCAGGTGCGCTCAATAGGCAGAAATTACAGTAAGTCTATGAGAGTCTATATTTGCTGCATTGCCGTATAAGCCGCAGAGTTCAAAGTTTGTGAAAAAGTAGCGGCTTATAGGCCAGAAATTACGGTATATGTATTTTAAAATACCATTTTCGATGTATGCAGCTAGAGTTCATACTGCAGCTTGTTGCACAAACCAAGTTTAACCAGAGTAAAAAAAATCTACAGAGTTAATTATTAAAATATGGGGGGTCAGGGTGTCTTCCCCCTGGAGATTTTGGCTAAAATAGATGCAGTTTACTGCAATCTGGGCTATGTTTAGTTAACAAATCTTATATTTCAACAATTCTTTACTTCAGAACAAAAGTAGTTGTTTAGACTATTCTGTGGATTTTTATAACTATAGTTTACTGATTAATTATGTCCAAATCCTGAGCCTGTGGTTCCCAGAGGAGCCTATGTCCTGCTCTCTGCAGTGAAGACCAGGGAGGGGTCTTCAGACTGCAGGTGCCGGCTTAGTAGATTCTCAATCTCATAGGGTTAGGGTTAGGCTGTGGGAACATATTTTGGTTTGGAGGTGCTGAGATGTGACGGGGGGTCTGAGGGTCCTCCCCCAGGAGATTTTTGCCCAAACACATATAATTTTCTGCAATCTGGGGTGTTTTGAGCTACCAGATTCTATTTATTTATAGCAGGTTTACATTAGTAACAGTTAGTCTAATTTAGATCATTTCAATTAGTCTAGACATGAGTCCTTTAAGAAATAGGTCTACTCATTATTTAGCCCTAAATGTTGGACTCAGGCTGCACTTATTACTTTATCAGTCATGTCATCATCACCTGCAACTTTCATTTAACACGATTAAAGTGTTACAAGATATTATCATTTGTCAGATCATAAAGTTTACAATCATAAGATTTACAATGTTGTTCTGGAATGACCTCTACATTTGTCACATTTACTGGACAAAAAACAATTATAAACCTGATCAAACAGACAAACTGTGCAAACAAGCAAAATGTTTGTGAAATCTTAAACATAATTATGTCTCACACACTTTAATATTGATCTTACTAACAACAGTTCCATGTAAAACCCACATGAGTAGTTGTGACTCACTTGGAGGCGCTCTTCTTGAGCTTGCTGCCCTGGCTGGAGGCGCTGTGGTCCGGGGGAGAGTGTGAGCGAGCCGAACCCACAGGAGCCTCACTGTTGTAGGGAGGCAGAGCTGCTGGAGTCTGGCTGGTCCCACAGAGTCCCGGAGCTCCAGAGGAAGAACTCAGGGGCCCGTTCAGAGCCTCCAGCAGAGACACGGCCTCGTAACCAGGGGGAATGTGCTCCGACGCCTGAGCAGAGAGAGACGGAGACATACTTAAAATACAGACTTTTTAATACCAGCCACTGCACTTTGAGACTCTACGTGCTTCCACCCGACTCCGCTCAGAGAGAGAGATTTCCATTACAAGTGGGGCTGTAAAAAAACACAGTTAAGTTATAACTGTGCTGCAAATCAATCAGCTGTTCTTCACGTTTAACTTTCTCGCCACACGACACAACATTTGCTTTTGTCACTAAGACTTTTACTCTTTTTACCTGGAGAAAAATGGAAAATGGAGAAGGTTGGTTTGCATTTTTGTTATTCTCTGAATTGTTTGGTTGCATAATTTGAGATTCTGCTTTCAATTGCAGCGATGAGCAGGAGGATCTTATGGCAAAGTTTGAATTATATTATCTGTTTTGGTGACATTCTTATGCGTAAACTTCAGACTGTAAATGGATCACATGGATTTATAAACCTCAGGACTTAAGACTGAAAGGCTCACATTGGAGTTTTAATTGAATATTAATTGGAACTCTGGATCTGTTGCTTCTTTGTAGGCAGACACACTGTGCTTTGTTTGTTTTGTAGTTTGTGCAAGGTGCAGACATAAACTCACACAGTTTGATGGAAGCACGACATGAACTGCAGTGACATGGAGCGTAGTTCGTGACGTGGGTCTGACGACAGACTTATTATCTACTCGGCTCGCTTTGGCGGTGAGGTAAAGCAGATACTTAAAAAGTACCTGGTCCCAGGGATCAGGCCCAAATGGTAAAACTCAAAGCAAAGCACCACGGATATGTCGTGCCAAATAAAGTAGAGCAGGACCAAGCAGGTACTAATGGAAAGCTTTTTTACAAAGGCTTGTCGGCTTGTTGCTTTTGAAAATCTGGCAACCATGATTTTTTATTAATATCGACTGCTGTAGTACTGTTGGTGCTTCTTTTTACCGAAGTGTCCTCCGAGTCCGAGGTCTGTGAGGTGATGACGGCGTTGAAGCTGGTGGGAGTGACCGGACTGAGCTTCTTCCTCATGGCTCTGATCTGGAGAAGAGCTCTGAACGCTGCGTCAGAGCAAAAACAACGTATGAGGCGAGGTGATAAAAGTGTTTTAACAAAAAGAGTGTGTGTGTGTGCAGTTCCTTACGCAGCCTGCAGATGGGGCAGCAGTTGGCCTGGTACCTCAGCGTGTCCGCGCAGGCGTTACACAAACACAAGTGTCGACACGGAAGGATCAGAGTGTCCCTGACGTCAGACAAACAGACCACACACTCTGCACTGTTGTCACTGATCTCATCCTCCGACACCTGAAAGGGAGAGAGAGAGAGAGAGAGAGAGAGAGAGAGAGAGAGAGAGAGAGAGAGAAGGGAAAGAGAGAGGAGGGAGAAAAAGAGAGAGAGAGAGAGAGAGGGGGGGAAAAGAGAGAGAGAGAGAAAAAGAGAGATAGAAGGAGATGAGGAGAGAGAGAGGGAGAGAGAGAGAGAGAAGAGAAAAGAGAGAGAGAGAAGAGAGAGAGAGAGAGAGAGAAAAGAGAGAAAAGAGAAGAGAGGAGAGAGAGAGAGAGAGAGAGAGGGGAAAAGAGAGAGAGAAAAGAGAGCGAGAGAGGAGAGAAAGAGAAAGCGAGAGAAGAAAAAAGGGAGGGAGAGAAAGAAAGAAAGAAAGACAAGAGAGAGAGAAGAGAGAAGAGGAGAAGAAAAGGAGGGGAGAGAGAGAGAGAGAGCGAAAGAAAAGAGAGAGAGAGAAAGAGAGAGAGAGAGAAGAAAGAGGGAGCGAGATAGAGGAAGACAAGAGAGCGAGAGGAAGAAAAAGAAGAGAAAAGAAAGAAGGGGAGAAAGAGGGAGTAAGGTGGAGAAGAAAAGGGTAGGAGAAAAAGAGAGAGAAAGAGAGAGAAGGAGATGAGGAGAGAGGGAGAAAAGGGAGGTGGGAAAGCGAGAGAAAGAAAAGAGAGATGGGAAGAGAGAGACAGAAGGGAGAGAGAAGAGGGAGGGACGGAGGGAGAGGAGAGAGGACCAAGAGGGGGGAGAGAAAAGGGTAGACAGAGAAGGATAGAGAGGAAAAGGAGGAGAGAGAAGGGGAGGAAGGTATGGAGCGAAGGAGAGAGAGAGAGACAAAGGAAGAGAGAGAGAAAGAAGAGAAAGAAAGAGAGAGAGGGAGATGGGGGATAGGGAGGAGAGAGAGAGAGAGAGAAAAGAAAGAGAAAGAAAGGGGGCATAGGGAGAGAGACAGACACAAAGAGAGAGAGAGATAAAGAAGGAGAAAGAAAATTGGGAGGGGGAAGAGAGAGAGAGAGGGTATAGAGAGACAGGGAGTGAAAAAGAGAAAGAGAGAGAGAAGAAAAAGGTTCATTAACTTCCTGTGTGGGCGGGGCTAGGGGCTAAGTGAAAACAGATCATTGTGAGTCTCACCTTTGACTCTTGGCTGTTGTATTTGTTCTCGATTCCGTAGATTTCCTGAAGCAGATAACTCACTCCGTCCACCTGAAACGGACGACACAAGGAAAGAGTTAAAAAACGTTCTTCTGCATCACGACGAGTCAAACGGCTTTAGAATCGTTTTGTGACTGACGGAGATTAAATCCACTCACCACTTGTTTCTGTTTGAGAGGCTTCACACAGTAGCTCCCGTCCGTGTGCTGCAAATACAAAACAGAAAGGGTAAAAATCTGGAAATTACAACAATGTTACATCAGCTCTTTATCTACAGATTCAAAAAATATGCGCCATAATAATCTTGGAATCTCATTTTACATTTACATTAAAACTATGATTGTTTTTTTACCTTTTCAAATGTGGCCAGCAGAATGTGCGAGTGACCCATGTGTTCTGTGGAGAAGAAACATCAGATTTAATATTTAATACGATGTTTGGCAGCTAAAATTAATCTATTGAAAAAGGTTAAAGACACCTGCTCTAGTCACGCATTTTGAGGGAACGCCCACTTCTCCATGATGGAAGCAAAAGCACTGTCTGTATGTATTACAACTATAGAAACTTTACTGAAAACCTGCTGGTTTTTAAGTTATTTTTATTGATTTCAATTGTAAAATGTCTGTATCTTGTGTGACACGCTGCACTAACAGGCAGGAGTTTGTAAGCCTAAACCTGGAGCTTTTTCGTTTACATTTAGATGAAGATAGAAGACGCCAGTGGATGGCAGCAATAAATAAAAAGACCTAAATCCTCTAAGTTACAGATTTGCACTGAACACTTTAAACCAGTGGTTCTCAACCTGGGGGTCGCGAAATGATTTCAGGGGGTCCCCAGATCATGTGAAAAATGTAACATTAAGATCTTAAACAAGGTTTGACAGCTGATAGGTGTATATTCCTCTCACTACAAGATGAATTTATCTATGCTTATAGCTTCAAATTCAAATCAAACGAGAATAAAAACTACTTTATCACTTTGCAGGTAGCCTACATTTTCCGTTTGGGGGTCGCGAATGGCTACGGTTGTTATTTAGGGGGTCGCGACTGAAAAAGGTTGAGAAGCACTGCTTTAAACAAGGTAAATCAATGCTAATGAGACAAAAAGACATTTGAAAAAAAGATGCAATGAATATCTGAAACAGCCTGCATTATGCGTGGCTAACACTAGCCTCACATGATCTACAGCTAAGTGACTCAAACCAACCTCTTGTGGCTTTTAAATCTGCTCCAGTGTGAGACAAACCCTGTTTACCACAGAATGGTGCAAATCATGAGGCGTAAAATCAGGTAAACTTGTACATTTTATTAAATCTGCAAACATAACGGGTCTGGATCAGCTGCATTCATTAGCTTTTGCTTTGTGCGTCTAAAACACGTGTCAAACTTCCACAGCCTCTTTTGCGTTCTTTACCAAAAATAAGAAAATATGTGATAATCTGTCAGTTTTGCGCTCCCTGTAATGCTGCATACACACTTCTGCCTCATCATGGTGCAGCCACATGATCATGCCAGTACTTCTCAAATAGTGGGTGCCGCGCGCTTTCTGGGGGGGTGATGCGATGCCAGGGGGGGGGCGTAAACAGTCCACTAGATCATAGCCCTCCAGCCGCTATCGTTCTGAATCAGTGGGTTTCATAAATCTGTCCGTTCACGCGCGCTTGTCTGCCCTGCTTTTGATCGTGGTGCAGGTGTCGGTAATTTCTTGTTTGCTCTCTCTCGCTTGTGTTTGGTGTCAGCGGTCAGGCTTCTCGTGCACTGCACAGACGACACACAGGTGAAAAGATGACCGGCACCGCGCGCGTCACTCAATCCGGCGACAAGAGAGCAGAGTCAACAAGCCCGGGTCGCGTGTCGCGGTAAAACGCTGATTCTGCACATCATTTCACTCAATTTACTCCAACAAACGGTACGGCTCTGATCATTTGTGGAATAAAAGCGCCCAGCGCCGCTTTCAAAGCCTTTTCTATTCAGCCTGTGGAGCTGACTACACGTAAAAATAACACTGCAAAAATATGAATAAAAAAATATATATATACAGTATAAACTTGCAAGTGTAAACGTACAAAATAGAGTTAATATTTGTTGAACTTTGTTTCAAGTTGATTTTGATTTTTTCTTTTGTTAATGTTTTAAAGGGTACACTTTTTATAGATAATAATCTGATTTTTAGTCACTGCAGTGAGTAGGGGGGGCGCGAAACATTTTCTCTTTCCAGGGGGGGCGCGGCAAAATATAATTGAGAAGCACTGTGATCATGTGAGGTGCGAATGGTCAATAGAATATCTTCAACTGGCTTTTAGAGATTTCATGGCAAATGTTTTTCCCATAAACTGACACAAACTGACCTTCTCCTTCGTCGACCACGGCTTGTACGACCATGGGGAAAACCTCTTGTCCATGTCAAACCAGCTGCAGAGGTTAAAAAACAGAACTCGTGAGATTAAAGTGAGAGTAAATACAGAAGAGAGGGAGTTTGATTTACCTCGTGTCGGCCCACTCGCTCAGGTTCACAGAGTGAGACGGTAAACTGAACTGCTGAGACACTCCACGCTTAAAGTGAACCGTTTCAGACTGAAGAGAGGGATCCTGAGGGAGGTATCTGAGAGAGAAAAGAGAGAGAGAGGAAGAGAAGGGAGAGAGAGAGAGGGGGAGAGAGGGAGAGGGGGAGAGAGAGAGGAAGGGAGGAGAGAGAGAGGAGGAGGGAGAGAAAGAAAGAGGGGAAGAGAGAGAGAGAGGGAGGGAGAAAGGGAGAGAGAAGAGAGAGAGAGGGAGAGAGAGGGGGAAGAAGGGGAAGAGGGGGAGTTTGAGAAAGAGGGAGAGAGAGAAAGAGGGGGAGAGAGAGGAGAAGGGAGAGAGAGAGAAGAGGAGGAGGGAAGAGGAGGAGGGGAGAGAGAGGGAGAGAGAGAAGGAGGGGGAGAGAGAGGTAGGGAGAGAGAGAGAAGAGGAGGAGGGAGAGAAAGAAAGGGGAAGAGAGAGAGAAAGAGGGGAGAGAGAGAGAGGGAGAGAGAGGGAAGAGGGGGAGTTGGAGAAGAGGGAGAGAGAGAAAGAGGGGAGAGAGAGAGAGAGGAGGAGGGAGAGAAAGAAAGAGGGGAAGAGAGAGAGAGGGAGGGAGAAAGGGAGAGAGAAAGAGAGGGAGAGAGAGAGAGGGAGAGAGAGGAAGAGGGGAGTTGGAGAAAGAGGGAGAGAGAGAAAGAGGGGGAGAGAGAGAAGAGGAGGAGGGAGAGAAAGAAAGAGGGGAAGAGAGAGAGAGGGAGAGAGAAGGGAGAGAGAGCAAGACAGAGAGGGAGAGGAGAGAGGGGGAGGAGAGAAGAGAAAGGGGGGAGAGAGAGAGAGGGAGGGAGAAAGGAGAGAAAAGAGAGAGAGAGAGGGAAGAGAGGGAGGGAGAGAGAAGGAAGAGAGAGAGAAAGAGAGGAGAGGGAGAGAAGAGAGAGAAGAGGAGGAGGAGGGAGAGAGAGAGGGAGAGAGAGAAAGAGGGGAAGAGAGAGAGAGGGAGGAGAAAGGGAGAGAAAGAGAGAGAGGGAGGAGAAAGGGAGAGAAAGAGAGAGAGGGAGAGAGGTAAGTTTTTACATAGATAGATTCCCCCTGATAGTTTGTTTGGAAGCAACAATATAAAAAAGTCCCTGAATAAATTTCTGAATATATATTTTGAATAGTAGTTTTTGAAAGCAGGAGGTCTTATGGAAGCACATTTCCGCAAGAGAAAAAGTCAAAATTTCAAGTTTTAAACTTGAACATTTTGGTGAATATAAGCAGGGGACTTGTAACTCTACAGTCTCTGCAGTCCCCTTACTATTGTCCAATGTGAACGCAATGCTCCAGTAGAAGCAGTATTTTACTAGTTTTAAAGTCGTCTTTAAACTTCTCTGCTAATTCGAATGTCATTGTGTAGTAGAAATACATACAATGCGGTCTCCTGCTTGTAGAGGGTTTTTGTTTATCAACACGGGCGATGCACATACACCCGACCTCCAGAAAGACAAACAGTGGAAACAAGTGGAAAAAGCACTGTTGTCAGCTAACTACAAGAGTTTATTTCTGTTAGAAAACTAAAGTTCTGCTGCTAAATCAACATTTGTGAATGAAATTCAACCAACAACCCTTAAAAGTTACATTCAGGTGATTAAACAGAGAGAAAAACACTGTCTCAGCTCGACGTCTGTCAAACCGGTTCAGACCTGATCCAAACAGCTGCTCTCGTCCCGTTTTGTTGTTTTACTCAAAGTTTCCCCAGCTAAGCAGATGGAGAGCAGCTCTATATGCATGGAGCATGTGCAGTGACATCGACCGAAAATCCCTTTATAGACATAAAAAATCTGAGTTTTAAACTCGAAATTCTGAAATTTAAACTCAAAATTTTGAGTTAAAACAGAAAATGTTGACTTCTTGTGGGCGTTTTTTTTCTGGAAGAAATTGGCTTCCATTGGGTCTAGGGGTCTTCTCCAAAGATTTTGTTTTTTAAAGGGGCTGTACTGTGTAAGATTGAGAGGAATTTTAATTATCACATATTGTCCACAAACATTTAAATCATATTTATTCTTTACAACATGAATACTTAAGAGAGCACTGTTAACCAATCCACATCAATTGTGATACATACATTTATACGTATTTGAAATGTTTTATTACGGGCCGGAATGTGGATCATTGACGCTAGATGGCATCATGCTTAATAGGCAAAATGCATGTGAAAGGCTCCCTCTAGTGTTCAAAAGTGGAAATCACTTTGTTTGTTTGTTTTTCTTACATAGTGCCCCTTTAAAGTTACAAAGAGTAATTTTTTGACCAAAAAATACACTTACATAACAGCTTGTTTTTCTACTTTAAATGTCTTTGTGGCACTAAGTAAATAACAAAAATGTTATTTTACTCTGAGCACTTGTATTGCCTCCTCCTGTATATTTTGATAAAAAAACAGCTCCTTTAGCTATATTTAGATTTTTAAATTTAGATTTTTCACCTCCAGAATGTTACACGAAGTCACTTTAAGTAAGTGCAATTTCCTTTAATCGGAGTAACAAAAGCTATATTTGACAATAGTTGTTTTATGTGGTATTTGTCCTATAATATTGTATAATAAATATTAAACACTTCAAACACTGCTGCCCTTGTAAAAACTGTGATAATGATTTGGATTAAGTGTGCAGCCCTACATCCTGGTACTTTAAGGTCCATCCTGGTACTTTGGGGCACATCCTGGTACTTTGGGGCACATCCTGGTACTCACAGTGGGACTCCGTTGTGGAACTCCTCCGTGGCCTGGTAGTAGATGGTGATGGCGACCTGAGTGTCCGAGTCAAAGGTGAACTCCACGTTGTAACAAGCTCTGCTCTGATTGGCCGCCTCGTCTCCGGGAAGCTCAGGTCCTCGTTACACCTGAAGTGAGTAAAAAAGCACATTCAAACCAGACTAACCCAGACTAAAGCTGGACTAAACCTGGACTAAAGCTCAAACCCTGACCTGACGAGCCGGAGAGTGTCCTTCCTGATGTTGATCAAACTTCTCAGAGTCTTCACAGGTTCATGAGGCGGAGGAGCAGCGTACGGGAACTGAAAAGACAAAAACATAACACATTAGTCTTTGCTCATACAGTATGTGTCTTGGTTTTGTATCAGGGTTGCCAGGTTTTCAGCGACCAACCTTTTGAAAAATAGCACAAAACAAGCAACCTCAGCCCTTCAACAAAAAAGTTATTAAACAGTCAGCACAGAACAAGGGTTAGTGACTTTGAGATATTTTATTTGTATCATTAACAAAGACTTTAAAGTATTAAAATACGCTAACAAGAATTAATAAGACTGAAGTGTATTTTTACACGTTTTGAACCTATATTATATGGTATATTTCCTTTCTCTTTCCCTTCCTCTCTCTCTCCCTTCATCACCTTCTCCTCTCTCTCCATCATCCCCTTTATCTCTCTTTCTCCTCCTTTCCCTCTCTCTTCCTTTCTCTCCCTTCTTCTCTCCATCACCCCTCTCCTCTCTATTTCTCTTTTTTCATTCTCTCTCCCTCCCTTTGTCACCTTCTCCTCTCTAGCTCTCTCCCTCCTCTTCCCCTCTCTCCCTCTTTCTCCCCTCTTTTTCTTCTCTCTCTCTTTCCATCACCCCTCCCTTCTCTATTTCTCTCCTTTCTCTTCTCTCTCTTCTTCTCTCTCCCTCTCCTTTCTTTCTCCCTTTGTCACCTTCTCCTCTTCCTTCCTCTCCCCTCTTCTCTCTCTCCCCTTTCTTTTTCTCTTTCCCTTCCTCTCTCTCTCCCTTCATCACCTTCTCCTCTCTCTCCATTACCCCTCTTCTCCCTTTTTATCTCCTTTCTCTTCCTCTCTTTGTCACCTTCTTCTCCCTCTCTCTCTCCTTTCTCTTTCTACCTCTTCTTGCTCTCTCTCTCATTCTCTCTTGCCTGCCATCCCTCTGTCTCTCTCCCTTTGTCACCTTCTCCTCTCTATTTCCTTTTCCTTCCTTCTCTCTCTCTGTCACTCCTCTCCTCTCCATTTCTCTCTCTCTCTTCCTCTCTCCATCACCCCTCTCTTCTCTGGTTCTCTCATTTATTTCCCTCTCTCTCTCTTTGTCACTTTCTCCTCTCTCTTCCTCTCTCCATCATCCTTCCCCTCTCTACTTCTCTCCTTTCTCTTTCTATACCTCCTCACTTTCTCTCTCTCGCTTCGTCACCTTCTCCTCCCTCCCCTTCCTCTCTCCATCACCCTCCCACTCTTTATTTCTCTTCTTTCTCTCTCTCTCTCTCTTTGTCACCTTCTCCTCCCTCCTTCTCTCTCCTTTCTCTTTCTACCTCCTCTTCCTTTCTCTCCCTTCCCTTCTCTCTCTCTCGCTCCCTTCATCACCTCCTTTCCCTCTCTCTTCCTTTCCATCACCCCTCTCCTCTCTATTTCTCTCTTTTTCATTCTCTCTCCCTCCCTTTGTCACCTTCTCCTCTCTAGCTCTCTCCCTCCTCTTCCCCTCTCTCCCTCTTTCTCCCCTCTTTTTCTCTCTCTCTCTTCCATCACCCCTCCCTTCTCTATTTCTCTCCTTTCTCTTTCTCTCTCTTCTTCTCTCTCCCTCTCCTTTCTCTCTCCCTTTGTCACCTTCTCCTCTTCCTTCCTCTCCCTTCTTCTCTCTCTCCCCTTTCTTTCCATAACCCCTCTCCTCTCTATTTCTCTCCTTTCTTTTTCTCTTTCCCTTCCTCTCTCTCTCTCCCTTCATCACCTTCTCCTCTCTCTCCATTACCCCTCTTCTCTCTATTTATCTCCTTTCTCTTCCTCCTCTCTCTTTGTCACCTTCTTCTCCCTCTCTCTCTCCTTTCTCTTTCTACCTCTTCTTGCTCTCTCTCTCATTCTCTCTTGCCTGCCATCCCTCTGTCTCTCTCCCTTTGTCACCTTCTCCTCTCTCTTCCTTCTCTCTCTCTGTCACTCCTCTCCTCTCCATTTCTCTCTCTCTCTTCCTCTCTCCATCACCCCTTCTCTTCTCTGTTTCTCTCATTTATTTTCCTCTCTCTCTCTTTGTCACCTTCTCCTCTCTCTTCCTCTCTCCATCATCCTTCCCCTCTCTACTTCTCTCCTTTCTTTTCTACCTCCTCACTTTCTCTCTCTCGCTTCGTCACCTTCTCCTCTCTCCATCACCCTTCCCTCTTTATTTCTCTTCTTTCTCTCTCTTTGTCACCTTCTCCTCCCTCCACCTCTCTCCTTTCTCTTTCTACCTCCTCTTCCTTTCTCTCTCTTCTCTCTCTCTCTTTGTCACCTTCTCCTCCCTCCACCTCTCTCCTTTCTCTTTCTACCTCCTCTTCCTTTCTCTCTCTTCTCTCTCTCTCTTTGTCACCTTCTCCTCCCTCCTTCTCTCTCCTTTCTCTTTCTACCTCCTCTTCCTTTCTCTCCCTTCCCTTCTCTCTCTCCATCACCCTTCCCCTCTTTATTTCTCTTCTCTCTCTCTCTCTCTTGTCACCTTCTCCTCCCTCCTTCTCTCTCCTTTCTCTTTCTACCTCCTCTTCCTTTCTCTCCCTTCCCTTCTCTCTCTCTCTCTCCATCACCCTTCCCTCTTTATTTCTCTCTCTCTCCTCTCTCTTTGTCACCTCCTGCTCCCTCACTCACTCCCTCTCTTCTTTTTCTTTCTACCTCCTCTTCCTTTCTCTCCCTTCTCTCTCTCCATCACCCTTCCCCTCTTTGTTTCTCTTCTTTCTCTCTCTCTCTCTTTGTCACCTTCTCCTCCCTCCTTCTCTCTCCTTTCTCTTTCTACATCCTCTTCCTTTCTCTCCCTTCCCTTCTCTCTCTCCATTCACCCTTCCCCTCTTTATTTCTCTTCTTTCTCTCTCTCTCTCTTTGTCACCTTCTCCTCCCTCCACTCTCTCTCCTTTCTCTTTCTACCTCCTCTTCCTTTCTCTCCCTTCTCTCTCTCCATCACCCTTCCTCTCCCTATTTCTCTCCTTTCTCTTCCTCTCTCGCTCTCTCCCCCCTCTCTCTCTCTCTTCCTCTCTCTCTTATGATCAGGAAGTAAGGAAACAATTATTTTAGTAACAGATTAGTTGTGATTATAACTTGTTTTTAACCTGAATCATCGTGGCTACACTAAACTCCACTTCCTGTTGTCTGCCTGCTTCTGTTTCTCTGGACGTCTGATCGTTTGTCGGTGAAAAACACGAGCTGTGCACTTTCCTCTGAACCTCCGCAGACGTCAGCAGAGCGAAGAAGAGCAGAAACCGACAGGCGTCAAAACTCACGACGACCAGACCAAGACTCGGCAAGAATATTAGAAAAGACAATCAGGATTATTCAAGTCACAATCATAGACCGTATATATCAGATTATACAGTCTATGGTCACAATGTAAAATAATAATAATAATTGTTGTAGAATGGGTAACAAAATGCAGTATTTTAGTAGATTCTATTGAAACTGTATTGGTAATTTTGTTATTGGCTGGGTTCGTCAGAATACATTTTGTTTTATTTTATAACTTTTATTATATTGAAAAGTAAATTTAGGCATCACAACGTTCTACAGTGAGGTGTTTGGCAGCTAAAATGATTATTGTTTAAATTGAGTTTTCTATGGCAATGTACAATGTTATTAATAGTGTTGTTCCGATATTTTTTTTTTTTTTTTTTTTGGAATCGATCCGATATCGATACTTTGACTCTGGGTAGGTGCCAATACCAAATATTACATTATAATGGCTAAAGAAGTAGATTATATAAAAGTCTGTCTCCTTCTCTGTCTGGTCCCTGTGAGCAGCGCTGCAGAGGCAGGAGAAAGGGGGCGGAGCCTGAGCAAAGGCAGGAGAAAGGGGGCGGAGCCTGAGGAGCAGATCAATGTCAGTCAAATGATTGAACTCCGAGCATTTAAATAAAAAGAACACAAGGTGACAGACATAATGAAAGGTAAAGCTAAACTATCTTGCCTTGTTAAAATTCTGAATTGAAACGAAAATGCAAATTATTTCAAAATCTTGTCTCGATCTCGTAGACCCAATCTCGTGGCTCGTCTTGTCTCGTGAAAATTCTGTCTCGTCCCATCCCTAATGCTGCGTTCACACCGGACAGCTTATTTGCGTCTAAATTCGCCTAAACGCGCGTTTAAATTTCGCCTCAATAAGCTTCTAAGCTGCTCTGACGCGCGTCAAGGCTTTGGTGGACAAAAAGACACTTTTAACGCCACAAAGCGCTTCCAGCTCCCGCTTGTTTACAGGCTTTGTTTTGCTCGTAGACAGACCACTGAAAGAGAGAAGGAGAGAGAGAGAGACGCTTGTTGCATTTGTAAAACGGAGCTTACCCGATCACACAACTTTCTCCTCCTCCAGACTGTGTCCTTTTGCTGTCTCCGTCCTCCTCGGCTCCTCTTGTTGTACAGCAGGTTTAAAACACGGCACCGGGCATTTTTAATACATCCATGTGAGGCGTTGTAAGTCCAGATCATGTCCTGTGTTTGCTGTGTCGCCAGATTTTCAAAACAACGAACGGCCAAAGTCTTTGAAAAAGCCCAAACAAGCTACCTTTGGTTAAAAAAGTTATTAAAAGACTTCAGTAAACAGTCGTCCTTTCTCCTTGGTGTGACAGGGGAACAACATGTCACATGTCACAGGAGGGGAGTCTCTGATTGGCTGACGCCGACTTCCAACGCGTCTGAAGATGGATTTTCCCAACTCCTCCATCGGCCGCAGCTTTGGGCGAACTTACGGCCGCCGCAGCTTCGAGCTTCTAATCTGCAAGACGTCGCGTTTTCAGAAGCCAAAACGCCCGTCAACTGACACCCCAGACGTCAATACGCGCGGAAAATTCGCTTGAACGCTCAAGACGCGGGTTTACATTGACTTAACATTGAAACTGGACGCAAATACGCCAAGACGCTGTCCGGTCTGAACGCAGCATAACAGTTTGGGATTCTGTGTGAGCCGTGAGAGCAAATTTAGAATGGACAAGTGTGTCAAAGTGAGGAAAAACTACAAAGGTTACATCACAATCAAACATTACTTTAACTGTTATATCTGATATAGACACGCAATATGTTAGGTATCTTAACAGAGCTAAACAGGAAGGAAGTTTATTCTTCAGCTTGAGAATTTTATATCTGATCCAAATGAGGAACAACAAACAAACAGTTTTAGTACCAAGACTCTGAAGAAAACAAAATATTGTTCTGTAAAATGTTCTGAAACTGAACCATGGTTAATGAAACGACTCGTGAGTTTAGGCGTGTGTGTAGACAAGCAGAGAGACGCTGGAAAAAGGATCATCTCCAAGTCTCATTAGAGATGTTGCAACACAGTCTTAAAGCCTATCAAACGCTGGTAAAGGCTTCTAAAACACATTATTGTCCGATCTGGTGTCAAGTAATGCACATAACCCTCGCTTTTTTTTAAAACACTAAATAATTTAATCGACCCTCGTGATTCATCTCGTCTTGAGCCATCTCCTGAGCTCTGTGAAAAGTTTGTGAAATTCTTCAATGAGAAGATTAATGCTGTCAAGGCTAGTCTTTCTACTTGTTCTCAGGACCATGCAGTCACAGTTCCAATGTGTGATGCTGTATTTGACAATTTTGAACAAGTGTCATTGAATTGTTTAACTGAGGTTGTTCAGAAGGTACGTCCTTCCTCTTGTTCTTTAGACGTCATTCCTTCTCGTCTTTTCAAAGATTGTTGCCCTCTATTGGCCAGTTCATTGTTAATTTGATTAACTGCTCATTGAACACTGGCATTGTCCCCGCTAATTTTAAGCATGCAGTGGTGCAGCCCTTGATAAAAAAGACCAATCTGGATGCTAGTATATTGGCTAATTTCAGACCTATTTCAAAGCTACCCTTTCTGTCTAAGGTGCTGGAAAAAGTTGTCTATGTACAGTTGCAAGCGTTCATTAGCCAATACTATTGCTGAAACGTTCCAATCTGGGTTTAAAGCTGGCCACAGCACTGAGACTGCCTTGCTAAAAGTTTTTATGATTTATATCTGACTGCTGATTGTGGACAACATTCAGTCCTTGTACTCTTGGATTTACAGCTGCATTTGATACAGTGGATCATGACATTCTTTTATCTCGTCTTGAACTGTGTGTGGGAATCAAAGGAACAGTATTGGAATGGTTTCGCTCCTATTTGAAAGACAGAGTTTTTCTGTTCATATTGGTTCCTATTCGTCATCTGTATCTTCTCTTCATTGTGGAGTGCCACAAGGCTCGATTTTGGGCCCGCCTCTTATTTTCATTATACTTACTTCCCCTTGGCCTGATTTTTAAGAAATACAACGTTGCATTCCACATGTACGCAGATGATTTGCAAATCTATATCCCACTAAAACCTCATTCCAATGATCCGCTGCTACCTTTGTTAGCCTGTATTGATGAAGTCAAATCATGGATGGAAGCAAGTTTTTCTTAGTCTAAACAAAGAAAAGACTGAAATAATTGTGTTTGGAGACTCTGAGGTCCTTAATAATTGTGAGTGTGCCATTGGTTCACTGGCCTCCTTCTGCCACACTTCTTTGCGGAATCTCGGTGTGACTATGGAATGTTCTTTCAGATTTGATAAACATATAAATTCAGTCGTCAAGTCTAGTTATTTTCAGCTCAGAACACTAAGCAAAGTGAGGGCCTATCTTCCTTTTCATGATTTTGAGAAAGCCATTCATGCTTTTATAACATCCAGACTTGATATTGTAATGCTTTGTATATCGGTTTGGATCAGGCTTCTATACATCGCCTTCAGGGAGTACAAACTCAGCAGCCCGATTGCTGACTGGAACTAAAAAGTACCAACACATAACTCCTGTATTGGCTGCTCTTCATTGGCTCCCAGTTAATTTAAGAATAAATTTCAAAGTGTTGTTGATTGTTTTTAAATGTCTTAATGGCACTGCACCACTTTATCTGTCTGAGCTGCTCCATCCTCACGCACCGACCAGAACCCTGAGGTCTGCTCCATCCTCACGCACCAGCGGCTGCTGGAGGTGCCTCGCTCCAGGCTTGTGAGCAGAGGAGACAGAGCATTCTCAGTTGCAGCTCCTAAACTGTGGAACAGTCTCCCTTTCCACATTAGAGCTGCACAATCTATCGACAATTTTAAGACTCTACTTAAAACTTACTTTTTTTCACTTGCTTTTAACACGGTTTGAGCTGGTATCATGGTTTTATTCAAACTTTAATGCAAATATATTTCTTTTATTGTTCACAGTTAAATGTATTCTTGTTGTGAAGCACTTTGGTCAACTAGAGTTGTTTTAAAATGTGCTATATAAATAAAGTTGATTGATTGATTGATTGCCGCATCTCTTAACACTATTTACGTGTGAAGAAGCCACAGGCTCATTTGCATAAAGTCCGCGCTGGCAGCGGGGAGAAGAGAAAAGGGGAGACACGCTGCTGCTGCTGCTGCAGGCAAAGAAGGGTTACTGGAATATATTTGTCTTTTCTCTCACAGTTTGATGACGGTGAGTCTGTTATATTTATTCTATCCTGTGCTGTCCATATACAAGTATAGGCCTACTGTTTATGATGAAAAGTGTTGAAGCTTTGTGTTTAAACTTTTCACAAATGGCTCAGTCTGAGGTTTATTGTAGTATTTTATTAAACAGCAGCAGATTCATGAACAAATCATGTGTTGTTTCTGTAACTGTCATGTTATTCATATCAGCGCAATAGGTCCGTGTTTTGTAGTCCGCTGGTGGATGTTGTAGTTTTCATAAACAGCCGTAGAGTCACGTAATTTCCCTCGTTGTTTCCCGCCGCTGATTAGGACGTTCGGATTCACCAAACAGAGCTAAGAGCTCTTCTCTCAGCTGTCTAGTGCTCTTACTGTTGACCTCGTGGCGACCTCCACTGATATGGAGCTAGTGGCTATAAATTAGGGCTATTCGGAACCAGGGTGGGTCTTATGAACTGTTACCTCTGTGACTCGGACTCTGGTTTTGATGTGTGTTATGTGTGATATATGACCGTGTTTTCTATTAGTATTTGTTGGCGCAGCCATCACAGTAAGAGCTAGGACACCGGTAAATACGGAGGATAAATTAACTCAGAGACATAGTTTAGTTTGGCCTGCATGAGCCCACAAACTTGTGAATGAGCTGCTGCCATTTATTGATTGCGCACCGGTGTGTGTAGCCACGCCCACAGACAGAAGTAGGTCACAGTCAATTAGGGACACATATCAACACCCCACTTGTTACTCAATTGACATAATGCAACACATTACATTTTCATATCACAATTCACAATGACATACCAAATAGAAGTATCTAAATTTATCAATCCTAGTTTTAGACACAGGTTTAGTAAAAACATCGGCCACCATTTCATCTGTAGGACAATAATGAGAATAATTTTCCCGTCAACAATAATGAACGAACAAATGATATCTAATATCAATGTGCTTACACCTTTGTCGACATACAGGGTTTTTTGATAGGGCAATAGCACCTTGGTTGTCCTCAAAAATTGTTACAGGGGTAAAGCAAATATTATTGTCCAATCCATTAAGTAAGTTAGCAAGATACAAGCTCTCCTGAGCTGTAGCTGACAACGCCATGTATTCAGCTTCACATGTGGATAAAGCGCTGTGGGCTGTTTCTTAGATTTCCAGGAAATAACAGGGCCGCTTTTCAGACAAGCTAAAGCAATAACCAGTAACACTTCGCCTATCATTCTGGTCAGCTGCCAGTCTGCATCACTATATGCCACAAGTTTTAGATTAACATGTTTTTGTAACATAATTCCTGGTCCACAGTCCCCTTTAAATACCTCAACACATGTTTAGCAGCACCCAATGTTGTTCCTTAGGTTCTGACAAGTATTGAGATAATTTACTGACAATAAAACTTAAATCTGGGCGGTAGATGTCATTACATAAATTAAGCTGCCAACCACTTCACGATATTTCTTTTGATTAGCAGGTTCACCCTCATTGTCAAATTTCATTTTCATTTACATGGGTTGACCTGGGTTTGCAGTGGGTCATGTCAAATCTTTCAAGAATTTTAGTTATGTATCCTTTTTGATTCATTTTGACTTCCCCTTTTGTCTGGGCAAAATCAATGCCAAGGAAATGTCTAACTTCCCAAGATCTTTAATTTGGAATTTGGCCCCCAACATTTCCTTTACATTATTGAGTATTTGACCATCACTCGCTGCAATAAGAAGATCATCAACCCAAATAATCAACATGACTTTTTCATTTCCAGTTGATTTACTGTAAACACAATTGTCAGCAGTATTTTGAACAAAACCATTTTCAATTAGGAAATCATGCAGCATCTTATTCAAATTTCGTCCTGACTGCTTCAAACCATACAGTGACTTATTGAGCTTACATACAAGTTTTTCTCCAGATTCTGATTTAACTTCAAACCCTTCAGGCTGTTCCATATAAATTTCACAGTCTATAGGGGCATGGAGATATGCTGTTTTAACATCCATCTGATGTAGTTCTAAACTGTACTGCGCAGCCAGCTGCATTAAGACACGAACAGAAGTCATATCTGCAGTAGGTGAAAAAGTTTCATTATAGTCAATTCCAGCCACTTGACTATAGCCTTTTGCTACGTATCTGGCCTTGTAGATTGTCTCAACAGGATTTTCCTTAATGGCATAAACCCATCTGCCCCCCACTGGATGTTTGCCTTCAGGTAAAACAGTCAATGTAAATTATCATTCTCTATTAGAGAGTCATTTCCTCTTTCATGGCTTTGGCCCATTGCTCAGATTTAGAAGAGCTCAAAGCTTCTTTTAGTGTCTGGGGGACATCACATGTCACACGATAACAATAGTCAATATTTGTCAATGCCAGATCTTCATCACATTTTAGTTCATAATCATAATCAGTATAAAATTTAGGAGGTCTTCTGTCTCTCTTTGGATAACGATCCCTCTCACTATCACATTTTAGGTTAGTTTTAGTATCACACACCTCAGCTTTAACTTCTGGTAGGATTACTTTTGTCACATCCGGTTTTAGTAGTGGGGTTTCCACTGTCTTTTTGGCTCTAAATAGTCATAATCTTCTTCAGTTTGAGTGTCACATTCCATAAAGCTTTTTGTTACAAACTTTACCAGCCTATTTTTGGAAATTTTGCCTGTTTCTGGATGGTACACAAGATATGCTGGACTATTTTTGTCATAACAACAAATATGCCTTTTCACAGCGTGAGTCCAACTTTTTCTTGTCATATTTATATGAATAACACTCTGATCCAAAAACTCTCATTTTAGACAGGTCAGGCTTCTTTCCAGTTAACACTTGATATGGAGTTAGTCCAAGACGTCGATTAAAGCATCTATTTCTGACAATAGCAGCAGTTTGTACTGCGTATGTCCATAACACTTTTGGTAACTTGCTCTCAATTAACATACATCTAGCCATTTCAAATAATGTTCTCCAAGCTCTTTCAGCTGTCCCATTCTGATGGGGCGAATAAGGAGAAGAAGTTTCATGTCTAATGGCATTTTTACAGAGCAGTGACTGAAACACATTAGATGTAACTCAGTTCCATTGTCTGACCTTATACATTTAATTTAGCCATAAGGTGCCACATCAGCAATGAACCTTTCTGTAGCTGTAACAGTATCACTTTTTGATCTTAGAAAATATGTAAACACAGCCCCAGAATAGTCATCTGTAATGCCAAAGCAAATCTAAACCCATCTTTACCTGCTGGCTCTACAGGTCCAGCTAGATCTGCGTGTACAAGTTCAAATACACATTTAGCTTTTTCATCTGGATCTCTGTTTCGACTTTGTGCAAATTTACCTTTAATACACACTTCACATGTCAAATTGGGCTTTTCACTCTTAGCTTTAATTTTCATTCCTTCTGTAACACTTTCTAGTTTTATTACGTCATCATAATTACAGTGACCCAATAGTTCATGCCATGTCTGAACGTCATAGCACGCATTGCATTTATCAGCCTCATTTGGAACGGTACTCAAATAGAATAGTCTGTCATGAAGATGAATGTCAAAACTCGTACCGTTTTTGTGAATGAGGCAATTCTGTCCTTCTTTGAAGATGACTGTCGCTCCTTGCGCTGTCGCCGCTTTAACGGAAAAGATGTCCTGGGAAAATGATGGCACGTAAAGCGCCTCCATCAGCATTATATCCACAGCGCGGCCTTTACAGTCTCTCAAGCGCACTTTGGCGGTGCCTTTCCTCTGCGCGATACCGCTGGCCCGCTCTCCATCAGCCAACTCCAGAATATGGCTCTGAGGCTTGAAAGTTGAATCGAACTCCACGAATCTCTCAATGTCGGTGATGATGTGCTTAGTTGCTCCCGAAACGACCATGACACCCTTCTTCTTGACTCCTCCGAGCGTAACGTCCTCCAACTGGACATTGAAGGCGAACGTGTGGTCCTCCTCATCCACCGCTTGCTTCACTTTCTCCCGCTTTCTGCGCCGACAGTTTGAGTCTTTGTGCGTGGCGCTTTGCAGAAGCTGCACCACTGCTTCAGCTCCCTGCGCTCTCCAGCAGCTGACGCACACTCCGCGGCTTTGTGACCCTTCTGACCGCAGGTGTAGCAGGTGAGTTTTGCGCTCCAGTTGTCTCTTCCCTTTACTTTCATGACACTGTCCTCTCCGGAGTTAGAAGCAGCAACTTCTCTGTGCTTTCATAGCCCCTTAATTTCGTTTTGAACTCAGCAAATGTTAACTTCTCATCACTCTGCGTAACGTGAACAGAGAATGGTTTATACGCATCAGGCAGGCCTTTTAAAATCATTGCAGTCAATAAGCCGTCACTCCAAAATCTCTCCTGCATTACGCAGCGCCGTGATAGCCGTCTCTGCACGGATGATATAGTCGGTGACGCTCTCATTCACCCCCTTTTGGAGAGAGGTCAGCTCCGTGTACAGACTTATTACGCGCGGCTTCCCCTTCCATGCGTAATGGTCACGGAGAATCTGCAGCGCTTTTCTGCCATCATCAGCAGCGTCTCTCATTACCAGTGACAGACTTTTGTCATCCAACACCTGGATTAGAACTGCGTACGCCTCTTCGTTTTTACTGGCGTCTTCCACGGCATTTTCTGCGTCTGCCGCGGGGCCTCACTCAGTAAAATGCTCTTGAGGTCGAGCAGACGTAAGTGTGCCAAAAACTTTGTTTCCCACAGTTCATAATTCTTCTCATCTCCGTCAAAACATAAACGATTCCATCGGCTCCCAAACTCCTTACTGGGCCCTAACCTGTTGGCGCAGCCATCACAGTAAGAGCTAGGACACCGGTAAATACGGAGGATAAATTAACTCAGAGACATAGTTTAGTTTGGCCTGCATGAGCCCACAAACTTGTGAATGAGCTGCTGCCATTTATTGATTGCGCACCGGTGTGTGTAGCCACGCCCACAGACAGAAAGTAGGTCACAGTCAATTAGGGACACATATCAACAGTATTGTTCTAAATACCTGGGACACTAATTGACACTGAGTTATGAATTATTGAGAGTACACTGAGCCCATTGAATATTTTGAACTAAAATATTGAAGCATTGTAAATAATAGGATCTTTATAATCTTTTTTTTTTATTTTTTTTTTTTTTATATCTTTGTATTTATTACTTTTTTCCAATGTAATACACCACATGGTGCACATAGACAAAACAACATTAAACAAAGACACCAACAAAACAAAACACAGACAAAACACAGAAAAAAAGTAAAATAAAAAAAAATAAATAAATAAAAAAATAATAATAAATAAATAAATAAATAAAAATAAATAAATAAATAAACAAATAATAAAAAAACTATATATACATAATCATTCATGCATATGCATAAACATATACTTACATACATACACAGATGTATGTAAGAAAAAAAAACAAATCCATAAAAATAATAAAATAATAATAAAGAAAATCTTAATAATAACATAAAAAAAAAAAAAAAAAAAAAAAAAAAAAAAAAAAATAATAATAATAATAATAATAAATACATAGTGGTTGTCGGTTATTCCAGACTTAGATGCCAATCAACACCAGACCTGCAGTCACGGGTGGATGCCCGTCAAAAACCGGCACCCATCGTACAAGCAGACACATGGATGGAACCGGAGTGATCCCGCCCAAGCGGCCCCCAGAGCGAAACAATCCACGTCCGAACCCTAACCAAATCCCCCTGCAGGCCAAAAGAAACCACCACTATTCCGCCCCAAAGATTACACACCACTGTCCATAAAAGGCAAAGAGACTGTCGTCGAAGCCATGTCCTATACACTGACATGAGGCAACTATAGTTATAACTAATAATAATAATAATTTTAATTAAAACCGCGCGCGGTGATATAGGCCCTCGCCCCCCTTGCGACCGCGGAGCATGAGCCACCGCGACGGGCCCGCCTCTCGTCCTCGTGCGTTTTCTGCCTACAGCACTCCTTCCCTATTGCTACACTCTATTCACTGAAAGGACAAATTATGACATTGTGACAGCCGCACGGTTGAAGATAGAGGTATGCTTTCATTGGCTTTTTCGTTCGTCATCTCGAAGGCAATAAGTGTGCCAATTTCAAGTCTTTATGACAAAGTAATTTTTTTTCATTCAATGTGAATGTTTTCTATGTATTTCAATGGGAAATGTTTGACGTTGCCACGGTAACACGGTTGCAATAAAGATATGCTCTCATTGGCTTTTTTGTTCAGTATTGGATGGAGAATGTGTGTGCCAATTTCAGCTTTCTAGGACAAACTAAAATTTTCCACCCTACCACTCACCCTACCTCCACTCTGGCCAAATCTGTCAGTTCTCCATTGAATAACATGGGTTTTGCCTTTTTTCCTTTGCCATGGCCAAACGCTTGCAGATAACATATACTCCCATTGGGTTTTTTGTTCAGTGTGATGAGTAGAGTTAGTGTAGTGAATTTGATGCATTTTGGTGAAACTAAAAATTTTATCCCATTCAAAAGTAAGGGGGCGCTGTGGTAAAACGGTTCAAGATAAAGGCGTGTCATGATTGAGTTTTTTGTTCAGAATGTAAAGAATAATTTGTGTACCAATTTTCAGCTGTCTAAGACCAAAAAAATTTTTTTCCCCATTTAACAAGTTTTTCGTCTCCATTGGATAACATGGGTTTTTGTCATTTTTACGTTGCCATGGCTACACGTTTGCAGATAAAGGTATGCTCCCATTGGGTTTTTCGTTCAGACAGCTGAGAGGGATTTTTGTGCCAAATTTCATGTGTCTACGACAAACTAAATTTTGGGGTTCAATGCAATTTTCAAGGGGGCGCTGTGGAGCAATTATTCGACGTAGCTGTTTTTAAAGTATATCGTTAGATGCAGCTTGCGATTTTGAACAAAATGTATATTAATGCCGGAAAATAGAACTTTGCGTGTCAGAAATACGCATATTTTAAACATTTAAAATGTCATTTTTGATTTGTGACGTGGCCACACCCACATTGTTTAAGGTATCAGAAATCTATCGAAAAACCCAAAGGCACAAGGGTCTGTTGATGTCAGTTCCAAATTTTCATCTCATTTAACATAAAAATAAAAATGGAAAAAAATAAAACGTGAGATGAAAAATTTCCCAAAAATCAGGTTCCGCCCACGATAGCCGACGCCCTGTAAGGTTTAGGGTGAGGTCATAATGTAATTTTTTGCTTGTCTTGACATAAGCTATGTTTCTGCCAAATTTCATTTGTCTGCGTTAAAAAAGCTCTGTCATTGCCGTAATGTTTTTTGATTTTGAGGGGGCGCTAGCGAGTCATTTTAACACATTAATTTTTTGCTGTATAAAAAACAAAATTTTTTCGCCGACCTTTAATTTTGAGTCAAATAAAATAGACTTTTCGTTAACGTTCAGGGGGTCAAATTGAGTTTAAACGGCAGAATAATAATAATAATAAATAATAATATAAGGAAATTTTTTTTCTCCTATTATTTTTCTCCTAAACTACAGGAGCTAGAATCCTTAAACTTTCTCACATTGTGCCCATCCAAATGAGCCCTGTGTGAATTTTTTCGCATGTCTACGTCAAACGGTTTGTCTTGTACGAATTTTTGAAAATAAAAGTTAAAGGGGCGCTATTGGGCCATTTTATGACATACCCTCTTGATATGTATATCGACGCGTTCAGTTTCAAAATGTGCACAAACGCTCTATCTTCATTTTCTCTTAAAAAAATCTAGCAAAAAGAAAGATTTTTTCCAAAATTCAAATTTTAACAATTTTGTTAAAAAATCACCGTGACCATACCAACATGATATCAAAATTTCAAACCATTGATTTCATTCCACATGGGTTACTGTGTTTGGCCAGTTTGACGTGTTTTCGACCAAAATTGTGGACGTGCTGGTCCAAAGTATAGGTAATGCGCTTTTGCCCGTGACATGTTTGATCCAAGATGGCGACTTCCTGTTCACTTGAGGGCGGGGCCACAATATGATTTTTTCATGTTCGGACATGAACTATTTTTCGGGCTGGGTTTTATATTTTACTGCGACTTTTTTCAGCGTCGGGCTCCCATTGGCTCAATGTTATTTGATTTTCGAGGGGCGCTACCGAGTCGTCTTTCATTATTTTTCACGCGGTCTTCACTCAAAATTAGAGCTCGCTGAGTTCTATTTCGACACCACTCCCGGGCACGTGCGTCGTCGTTTACTACGTCGTATTCGCGATTTTCGCCTCCCGGACGCAATTCCAATTAGTCCCTCGCGGGACTTCGTCTCTCGGCTCGGCCTAATGATAAAGTAAATGTAAATAATACTACTACTACTATTAATAAATATTAATTTAAACAAAAAAAAAAAAAAAAAACGCAGCTTTAATTTTTATTTTGTGAATTACCTACTATGTGGATACTGGAATGTTTATAAGGGGCTACCTAATAATTTTATTGAGATTCTAGTGTTATATATATATATTATACTTCTAATTATTGTTATTGATTTTTTAGAAATTTTAAGCTCTAATTTGAAGACCCTATTGAGATTACTTTATCCCATTCTTCTTCAAAAATGGGAGCAAGCGGTGACCAGTTATTTACAAAAGAATCTATAGAACCTTTGAGGACATATGAAAGCCTCTCCAAAGGCATTAAGGACATAATCTTCTCCCGCCACATATTGAGATCTGGAGGTTCTTTGTCCATCCATCTCTGTAAGATACTTAAACGTGCTGCAAATAATAAAATTCTCAATATGTATTTATGAGTTTGTCTATTGCTTATTTCCAGTCCTAATACAAAACAATAAGGATCTAAGGCAATATTTATATGTAGAAGTCGATTAATTTCTGTTTGAACACTTTGCCAAAACTTTTGTATTACAGGACAGTACCATATTAGGTGATTATATGATCCCACATTTGCTTTACATTTCTGGCAAAGAGGAGAGCATGTAGAGTCATATTTACTGTGAATAACTGGTGTCACATGAAGTCTGTGTATTATTTTATATTGAGTTTCATAAGATCTGTTAGAACATNCTTGACTCATTGCTCTCACCAAGTAATTCATATGCCTGCTTGTCTGCGTCCCTTTCGCTCTCACATTCTGGCTCATCTATAACTCTTCACAACATCCATCCTGACGTCGCACTTTGTGCTCTTCTGTATAGATCCACAGTGCAGAAGAGAACTCCTGAAACCTGTGCTCTGTGATTGTGTGTTGAAGTCACTAATAAGACCGTCAAGAGCAGGGGGGGAGGTGAAGAGGCTAAGAGGAACATAAGAACTAACAGTCTCAGAGTCTCTATCTGTCGTACAATTACTTGTGTCTCCAACGCATTGGTCTTGCATCCATTTTATATGAGTGATCAATTCTTTTTCTTTGCCTCCATTCAAGGTAGCTCCTTGCATTGCGTCTATTTCGTTATTCTGTCTCTTTCTCTCATTTCTTTTTCTCGGCCCTCATTCTCCCTTATGCTACTCGTCACTCAAATGCAATCCGGTTCTGTCGTATATCGTGTTTATTTTTGTGCTTGCTATGTATGGCTTGGTTTCATTGCTATGCTTCAATACTCCGTTTTTCTCTGCTGTAAACCAGAGGATCTGCTTGTTTGTCGCAGTTCTTTCTACTTTCATTATACGGTGTTACCCCCTTTCCGTCTCCTTCATCTCTCTTCTTTTTCTCCATACCTCTCTTACTACTTTAACTACTCTATCTCTCGCTGACTACTTTCCACCAATCTCGGTGTCTTTCTATCCTACAATGTATATCGTCAACTTCACAAGGTGTCCTGAATCCCTACGCACTTGCTTCTTCTTACTTTCTCTCCCCTCCTCTCTACCCATCCTCTTTCAAGTGAAGCCTGCTCCATCTCACTGTTATCTCAGCTTCACGTCTTTCTCTTTCGTTTCTCGTTTCGTTTCTTCTCAATTGTTCCCTGTTGTCGGTCGTCCACCTGCATTCTTTAAATTATCCTGTCTCTTTCTGCTCTACAATTCTTTTTTCATCTCACTTCCCAGTCACGTGCCAGCTCCATCAAGGGTTGTATCTTCTCCTCTTTCTTTTTATCTCTTCTTTTCTTTATTTCTTTGCATGTTTTTCTCTCTTTAGTCTTTCCTTATTCTTTGCTATATTTCGCGTGTCTCTTTTCTCGTTTTTGCGCCTTCTTAGCCTTTCTTCTTTCTTTTGTGTTGACTCAGAAGTTGTAAAAATCCTTTATTGTGATCATCTTTTGTACTAGTTCTTAATATATGTTCAACATATAGACAGAAATAAAGTTAATTGTTATTATTTTCTTATTGTTTGTAGCGAGAGGGCTTTAGGATTTCATTTTTCTATTATTCTTAACAAGGTTGCATGATGCAGTGTTCTGCTCAGCGGAAAGCTTTTCCCCATGTAACTGCACAAAAAACAGCACAAACCATATCACCCGACGTTTAGACATTGAACTGCATCTCTAACTGCTTGCCACGATCAGGAAAGGTTCTTTAGTTATCTGTTATGATTCTACCATAGCGGAGGGTCTGTAGCCCAGGAAGTTGAGGACTGTCGTTTCTACTCCCTGCCGAGACAAAAGTTATATCTATACGTTTACTTCTCACAGAGATGAGTCGATGCTCTACGGGATTTACTTACTTCCTTCCTGCCCATATTTGTCTATGAGAAAGCTAGATTACATGTGCAGAAATCGTTAATTCCCCTGAAAACACTAGAGTAAGGTAACATCACAAGTCCAGAACAAAGTTAGGATCTGCACAACTGCCGGTCATGACGAAACTGTTACATGTTTATAGTTGTTAATAGTTTGTTTACCGTTAAAATCCCTTTTTTGGTTTTTGCAAGATTTGAAAACTCAAAAGTTTAACTGATAATTGTATGCCTCTCTGCACAAGTCTGAACTTTCTTGCTACCAAACACATGTTCTTAAAAAAGTCTCCGACAACGAGACATAGGAATTCAATGTCAAAATCATCTTGTTGATATTCATTCAAAATATATTTGCAAGGTATAAAAAATTCAACTTTGGGCAACCTAGAAAAAATCTTTAGAAATATTTTTCAAGCGAATTTATTGTTTGTGTTTATGGGTTTAACGTATCGATCGATTCTAGTATAATTCCCACATCCACAACACCAAGCATATTTAACATACTTATCTTATGTTAAATTTTTTACAAACAGACAACATCAGTGTGCTTGAGACTAATGGAACTATTAGAAGGTGTTTAAACCATCAGGGCACACAACTCACAACACACAACAACTACAATTAACTTCGATTAAACAGCTGGTGATCACATAATAGTTACTAAGCGGAAAACAGAGACGAGCGACATTCAGACAGCTACAAAGCAAAGTGGATCCCTACCAATATCCCTTACAAATCTATATAAATCCGCCTGTGCCAGTGTAATTTGCGGACAGATTACGTTAGGGCACGTAACAAAATAAATCTCTTCAGAAGGTCGACAGAGTGTACCCACAAGACTTATGCTTATAATGTATCACAAGGACGCGGTCATACAACAACATATTTGATGTGATCTGGAGTGGGGTACAAAGCAATATTCGAATCAATCGCAAAGCAGGAACGATCTGTGTTTTTTTGACGATGTAGGAAGAAGAAGAACCAAGTTCATCGTGTCTCGAGATTTTTCATCTGGAATCGTTTCAGAGACTGAAACAGAGCATCCTCGAGCATAAGTCCAAATATATTTTCACAGCAATATTCAAAATTTCTGAGTATAACGAAATAAGAAAGCATCATCGTGATGGAAGGGAGAAGTTTTAACTAAATATCATTCTTAGTTTTGTTTAGAATGTGGTTACAAGACGACAACAAAAAGCTGATCTGGAACGAATGAGGGATTATTTGGCATTTTTTATATAGTTGCAGTATCGTACACTTTTTTTCTAATGGGATTAAGAAATTGTAAGAGAATCTCTTTTATAGAGACCGATGCACTTGTATTTGGGAATAACTATGTGCAAGTCTTTTCATAAAACACACATAATTTCTAAAAGGAAAAGGAAGAAAGTTCTATTGTTTTTATGTTTAGGTGTAAATTATTGACTTCAGAATCAGATCTTGGTTTCAAAGCATATGTAGCGTCACTATAGAGCAACAATCATTTTATCTTCATGCCACGTCTAAGCAGAGTGTTATCATCATCATAGCGGAGTAGCTTGGAGGCAAAAAAAGACGAAAACTCATAAGCCAACTTCTTATTTCTGAATGAAAGTCTGTGTGGTTATATCAGTCTAAAGTCTGGGTGTGTGATGTGAGAATAGCTGTGAAACATAAGAGGTAATAAGTCTGAGTAGCATGTTCGATCATTTATTTACTGCTTGTATCCTCTTCAGGAACAAGTCCAGCAACCGTGCCAAAAGTACAAAGCTTTGAATGTACAGCATTGCGTTGTGTTTTGTGACCTAGAATTCTACGCTACACAAATCGTAGCCTGATCTGAGTACTTTTGCTATCAGCTTCCTTGTAATGTAAAGTGCACAGATTTTCTTATATAACACACAGAGGAAACCCGAACAAATCTTCACTAGTCGAGTTTAGCAAGCCCTTCGACGACGCTTAGCTACAGAGAATGAGCTAAACAGCATTTATATCAAAAGCTACAATCCAATATTTTTAGGCCAAATTAGGCTTTGAAGAACCATAAAGCGTTGTTAAGATCATCGTGTTATATATTTAACAATCTTGTTCGAACTGATCGCCATTATTAAGTGGGAGAGGGGTGCAACATACCTCAGTAATGAAACGCATATTTGAAATTAAACGACTGAATGGAACAGTTAAAAGAAAAGATGTGTTTTTTGCCGCCACTACTATTGGGGGATGTAGCAACTAGTAAAACAAATGCATCTAATCAAATGTAAACACTACACCTCTTCCAGTCAGTGAAAGAACAGATCAGGAGTACCAAAGCGGACCAACTAATCGAACATGGGACAAATACGCCTCCATCCATCAGAACTAATTACCAAACGATATTATCTGTGCAGCTGAGTCCCGACTCACAGATGTTAAAGTTTGAAAACGAGTGAAACAAACACCTAATACGGAGTGACCTATTATTCGTGATGGCTCTGTGTACAGCCACGCTCAGAGTACTAGACTTTATCTTTCTACTGCTGTTTGTTTATCTAATTCCACTGGACCACAAAAATTCCTTCTAAAAAGCAACACGCATAAGTTTTCATCGAACATCCTGGCTTAATCGAGTAGCAACTTATTCTTTGCACTGTCTCCGCTCGAGCCTAACGTTCCTTGTCCTCCTAACTTCGAGCTATAAACCTTTGCTCAGTGCTATAATTGACACTAACCTCTTATTTTTTGTTCTCCTGCCCTACTTTTCTTAGATCAGCTCGCCCCATATCACTATATTACGACTGACAATTTAAGCCTGTAGATTTTGTGCAATCGGCGTTGAGGTAATTGATAATTTTATCTTGCATACAACAATATTATTTTTCATTGAAACAATTGCCATAATAAGCTCCCCAACTAAACTAGCAGCAAACCAACCGACAGTGGAGGTGTAAGGCTAGGAATCTGTTGAACAAAAGCCGTGAATACAGGAAAAGGGCAATACTCCAAGTTGGGCCCATAGTGGTTACTCGGACAAAAATAGGTCAATACCCGTCAGAGAAGTCACATGTAGCATATCTAATGCAGCTGCTCTCTTTTTCTCTTGTGAAATTTTGGACCTGTGAACAGTGCATTAGAGAGAAAAATATGATAATTGAACATCCACAAAACATACTCCAACAACAAATCAGAACAAGCAGCGAACAATGATGTTTTAATTTTCACCCACCGTACTAAACAATGCAGTGAGTTGATTCCCATTCCAAAGTGCACTAATGTGCTTCGAGGCCAACTCAATCTTTAATGATATATATTATTTGTGACATCAAGATGATATGTCGAAATGGATGTGCAGCTAAATCTGAGTAGTAGAATAATTCGATATTTACGTCGCAGAAGCTTAGAAATGAAAGAATGTAGTCTACTATATTTGTCCAAGATTCTTTCTGTTTGAATTTTACTCAGTTCTAGTGATAAATAATATGTTCTTGACACAGAGCGAGCCTGGTTAGCAAAAAAATAGCAACCTATTATAATCACCACTACAGTGAGCGGTCAAAGACCTCGGGTCAAACACAAATCTTGTCGGCCAGACTTGTAAGGCCAAGGGCGTTTCTCTGAAATGTGGGAAGAGTGATAAACTGCTTAGAATTATCGAATTTACGATTTCTGGAAGCATTTAAAATAAGTCAGATAAATGGTGTTCGTAAAGAGACTAATCAAGTATCTATCAGAAGTATATACAAACACTAAAATACTGACTACATCCAAAACAAAAGATGTGTATAAATACATCCTGCAGTGAGTGAATATGAACTCATGATCAATCATAAAACTATTACACAGTAGCCTCATTGGCTAGTAAAATGTTCCGGAAGTACAGTTGGCGTTTCCGCCTACATTGAAAGTACCAAGTCATCCCAATTTGATGTTCTCCAGGTCCTGTATTAGGCCAGGCGAGGAATAACCCTCGGTTACTCCCATAAACTTGATTCATGCAAGGTGGCCATTAGATTCATCTCGAAAGGAGTGACTCATTTCACTCGAGTGAGAAACTAACTAGACTAAAAATAAAGATGATCTACGAAACAAATAATTGAAAAAACAGTAACAATATATATTGAGATAAAATAACTATAAAAGTGGACTTATATTATAAATCATCAGGCTATTAAGTTGAGCGCGTCAAAATTAAACTAGTGAAGAGCTAGGTGCAGACCAAGGTTAAAGTATCCTCGGCGTTCACACCTACAGAGGCAGTTAAAACGTCCACCACTTATTGACGGGATGGGGCCAATTTTAAGATGGATCGTGCTGTTGGTGCTCAGAGGGTAACTCGTTTTCAGGTCATGAACTGCAAGCATTCTTGCGGTGACCAAAGCAACATTCTTACCCATTAGTAACTTTGTTTGAGAACATGTTTATGTGTGTTCTCGTATGTAGTGCTTCCTATAATCCTTACAAAAAATTAATACTAGAGTACTGGCCTGTGGTTTAAGTTGTTAGTTTCGGTGATCGTTTTTACAGAGTTTATTGAGTAAATACCATAATGCGGTTTCTCCCATGAAAGTAGCGAAGAAACTAGTCATCACATTACCTGCCAGTCATTTAGTCAGAGGGTAATACCCTGTCCCCTGCACAGGTAAATGTATGTGGCGTATTACAGCAGACAAAACGAGCGAGTACAGCAGCAGTTTCTAAAAAGGTGGGTCTAACTAGCTCAAGCAATTAGATTCTGTAAGATTGAGACAATTTGTAAAATATAAGTCATTTAGGATGGGTGGTTAGGAAACAAACAGTTGTGTTTCTTTTTGATTCCACATAAAACTATGTTTAGGGAGTGTTCATCATGGTCTTCTTAAAATATTTAAATAATAAGACCATCTCTTACGATTTAACCATTGTCTGATAGTATGAAGAAAAACTGCCCTTCATCCAATAAAACTAATAATTGCAATAAAAAAACGTACCACTGAAACTATAACATAGATACAAAATTATGCCACTGTAATTCCCTAATAATAGTCTTATAGGCTACTATTTGACAAATTAAATAGATTTAAGCAGTTACTGAGCCTTGAAGACATCATTTTTTCTAAAGGGTAGGGAACATTGTATGCTGAATGTCAGAATGTGTAGAAACATGTTTCCACCCAACAAGATTAGTGTTGTAAATGTTTTGTATGTAGCCAAAAAGGATCCTAGGTCTGAAGTGGAAAGTACGTGCCCAGAGACAGCGAGCTAAAAGAAGATCCCTAAGAGTGTGGCCCAAGCCATAGTTCTCCTTCTGTGTGAACGCCATCGCACAAATGGGAGACGGAACAAAAAAGTTCTGGAGCTGAAGAAAAAAAGTTTTACAGTGGGAAAAGGCTTATAGGTATTCTAACACCATTATGACTTATTTTAAAGTTTCCATAACTTATACACATGCTAACGCTAAAGCCAAGTGAGTCACTACTTCAAGCAAACTTTGGCTTGGTTATGACACAATCACCATGGGGACAGGGTGGTTTCCTTTGACTCACAAACCAGGGACTGGGAGGAAATTGTGGAGGACTTAAAGTGTCGTCTTGTTCACTCTGACTTCAGACGTGTGAAAACCTCTAATGTGGTTCTAAGGCTAACAGTGGTGATTACCGTCCTGACCACTTGTGTACCTTGAACAAAAACATAATAAGTTAAATGTTTAGTGAATATTCTTAATCATAATCACGTTTACTTTGTTTTAACTGTAAAATGTAGTTTAAAGTGCGTATATTTTGCTTAGTTTTGGTAAAATAGTAGCAAACCTTATTATGGATTAGGGGTGACCGGTAGCACAAAGTGGTTTGCAGCTCTGGCCTCATAGCAAGAAAGGTTTGGGTTCGAATTCCCGAGTGCGACCCAGGGCCTTTCTATGTCCGTTGGCTATGTTCTCGGCACGATGTCCCCGATCTGCGTAGTGGTTAGCCCTCAGCCGGGTACTATCCGATACCTCCTACAACTAAAACATTAGCAATCAGTCAAATGCTCAGATCGACCCCTACCCTTCCCCCAGGGTCCCCCTGCAAAAGAGTCTGATCTCAGTGGGCTTCCCTGGTTAAAATAAAGGTCAATTAATCAAATTAAAGAGCTCTGGTCTTCCCAATAAAGGAGCTTGTGGGTTCGAGTCTGCCTGGGTCAGACATATCTCAACAACTCACGGTCGTCTCTGGGTGGACGTTTGATGTTCTCCCCCCGTCTCACCGGTCGGGTTTTCTTGCACGGGCAGCGTCCACGGTTTCCGTACCCACCGGCAAAAACTCATGCATGTGTGTAGAGTGTAGATTAGGGCTCACTGTAAAACGTTTCCCTGTGAGTGAAGAGAGAGTGAATGTTTGTATCTGTTCTAACCCTGCGACGAGTTTGGCCACTCGTCCAGGGTGTTCCCCCCGCTCTAAGGCCCAAAGTTACTGGATAGCTCGCAGTCACCCGGCGAGCCCCTAACGGATTTAAGCGTAGAAAATGAAGAAATGGTGGGATTATGATTAAGAATTTTGACTAAACATGTTAGCTATTGTTTTTAACTACTCGAGGAGTTTGAGGTTGCATCTTTAGGACGTTTATTATTGTTTCCTTTTGTGCCAAGTAATAAGACATTAGTGGGAGGGGTAAGTTCTACAAATTTTACCTGAGAACCACAATATGTACATACTTGGCCAAAATCAACAGAACTAACCCAAAGTGACAACGTGACAGTATTATCACTTACGGGGATGTTAAAGACTTGTTAACTGTGTTAATTATTGCTTAAGTGTCATCTTGTGTTGTATAATTCTTTTTGATGACATACTGTGGAGAGATTCTGTTATAGAACTCAGATTATATTCCTCTATTTATTTTATTCTGTCATTTTTCTGCCGCTAATCGGTTGGGGTTCGCGGAGTGATGGAGCCTAAATCCATGACGTTGTTGGTGCTTTATGGCGGGGAAACCTGGACAGTGGCCAACTTGCGGCCAGTGTTAGACAGACATACGCCTGGTCAACTGCTCCTCCTTCACGCTCATACACGGGAATTTACAGTGTGCGCAATGAACGTAAACCTCGCATGTTGCTGTTTGGGGTGGAGGAATGACTGGCGAAACCACAATGACACGGGGAGACATGGGCAAACTGGTGAGATTTTTGATGTGGGTCCGCCCGTGGAGTCGAACCACGACCTCCTTATCTGGAAGTTGCAGAGCTCTAAGCACTCTGCCTACCAGCACCCTTATTCCCTAGCGTTTACCTTTGTTTGTCAATTTCGTCATAAATTGGCGTGTACAAACTATGAATATTTTTACCGCACAAAGACTAAACACCAAAACTAAGTCAAATTATAATGTGTTAATAGCTGTCATATGGGTTAACGCTTGTCATGGTAGGCCTATCATAAAAACCAAAATGTTTCATTAAAAAAAAAAGTATGTTGTATTTCATCGGTTGAACGTCATTATCTGACGTAATAGAGCTTTTATAAATCATTGTGGTATGCATATAGTTATATTTTTTTTGTATATTAATTTGTCTTGACAACACTAAGATCTCAGAGAGACCGAGTTATTCATGATTTTTGCCTTAAACTTGACGCTTTTCCACAGGTTCATGATGCTTTGCAGACCCTGCATGGGAGCTATAAAGACTTTGTTAAAACTAATTATTGTATTAACAAATTAAATTAAGAATGGTCACTTTTACAATAATCGATGAAGTGGTCTGCAGTTAATCGATGTAAGGGAATAAGTTCTAAGAAGGTGATTGTTGAATATTGAGGGTGCATGACCGCCCAGACGCTAAAACAAAGAAGGACAAAAACAATTATCTTTTTATCTTGTGTGGATAGTCAAATACTAAATTATTTAACTTTCGCAATGATCCTTTTCCATCTCATACGTCGTTAAGATCAAGCTTCCTCCAACCAGTTCTTGCCATCGAGCTTGAAGTTTCATTAGTTGAAAATCAGAACGATAACTATGAGCAAGATCAGCGAGCTGGTCTGTCCGGCTGCTTCCAACGCCCGCCGTGGGGCGCTTGGGGCTTTTAAATTCATTCCAAAAGCCCACCATCCACGACTTTGTTTCTCTCTCTGCAATCTTTCAGTCTTCCAACCTTCACTGCTCCCTTCTTCTCTTTACATGTCATTGCTCCTCCATCCTCCCAGACACACCGTCTCCGCGTCAAAAGAAAACAAAATAACAAGCATTCGTCGTAGACCAAACCGACCCGGTGCGATCTTCGAGAATCCGTGCTACACCTCAGCGCGCTGCAATACATAATCTATCGCTGGTCTATCAATCTCGTTAGTGGTAAAATTCTGCAGATAATTGTGAAGGGATAGAATGCGCTCTTTCCCAGAATTCAGGTATTTAAGGTTGCGGATCTGCCACCTCTTCTACGCCCATGTGACTTCTGGTCTTGTCTGGTTTTAGTGGTTACTCCTAATAATGTTGTTGGACTTGATCTTACTTTAAAAATATTAGCTTTTTTGTTCTCTTAAGTGGAAATTCGAGATAGCAGCGGAGGACTGATATGACTTGCAATACATTTATTTGTTGTAAAAAAGGTTTTGCAGCATATCTTTGGATATTTAATTATAGCCTGTTATAAGTGTAATTCGCTATATTATTTGGCAAAACCATACAAAGGTACTGCGATTAGGTACTGAATGTGTCCTTTCATTCAAAGTACAGTCTCAAAGAGAAAAAGAAAGCCTGCTAGGTGCTGTGGAAGACCAGAACGTGAGGAGAGCTGCGGGCAACAAAGGTCCTAGGAATACGACCTTTTATCACTTAGGCAAATCATGGGGGGCGCCTGCCAGCTCTCGTGGTTAAGTTATTATACCGTCAGTAAGGCATATGATTTATACAAGAGAAACGAGCACGTGTAGAACGTTAAGTGCTTTTACTGTGTGAAGACAGGGCCGAATGAGCCTGAGCCTGTTGTTGAATTGTGAATGAATTGGGTTATTCCTAGTTGTGTGTCCGGGATTACGCGAAGAGTGCACCACAGTTTGAATCAGCGCTTAACGACAAAGACCGTGGACAGTCAAAAGGAGAAAAGGGCAGCAACAGATCTTCAGAAAAAAAAAACAACTATGAGAAGCTTTAGCACCCAGACGTTGAAACGCGGGTGCCGTAAGGGCTATATTATTAGTGTACTAATTAGAGGGACAAAAAAGATAGAAATTAAAGAGCCATCGTGATTACCGTCATCGTAGCGAGGCGCTAGCGGACACGGAGAGATCCCGGGAATGACGTAAAGAGACGATCTACACCAGACTCAAGACAATCTTTCCCACACTACCCAGACCTCGTGGATGATGCTAGATTCATTTCCGTACTGGCGTTTGACCGGTGAGACAGTAGTTAGTGAGCCATTGAAAATATCGAATTACACCTCTGGCACCTGGCCTGACACCGAGTAAGATTAGCAGTGCTTAAACTGAACGCCGTATAATCAGAGCACTATTACCTACTTGTCACCGTCTGCTCAAGAGCTTTGAGGTAGCGGTTTTGAGCGTAGATGTCACTGCTGTTTTGTGGATGACCGAAAGGGGAGAGAGAAAAGAGGGAAGAGGAAGCAGAATTATGAACGTCACCATACGCTCAAGAAGACGCGAGTTCGAGTCCTCGACTAAAACACAATTTTTTATGTTGTTATGTACGCTGTGTTGTATGCAGTGTTGGGGTAGCATTTTATATATTAGGTCTAGTAAGTTACAGGAGAAAGAAAGTCTACAGACTACAACTGTTGAGTCTAGCTTAATCACACAATTTTGGTTAATACCATTGTAGCAAAACTAATCCTGTTTACATTTATCACTGTGATTACGTGATTAATGTTATGGTAATGTGATAATAAGCCTTCTTTTGAGCAATATTCTATAAACTTTAAGTCCAAAAACACGTATTTTAAGTTGTCGTTTGGTCACCTGAGCAAAACTAGTATGTTGTTTCATATTTCAATATATTCCCTAATAACAGTTAAAAAAAATGTTTTTCTTTAAGTCTGTAACTACTGATTGGTAAAAGGTAGAATGTAAATTTGCATTTAATAAAATACATTTTGTGACACCTTTGCTCAGTAAAGCTAAACAACAACATTTTATGAATAAGCAAGTTTATCATTCTTTTACAAAAAATAGAACATGAATTGATCTTTCATTCTCAGTGTTGCATTTCTCTGTAACTGTAACTGCTTTTATGAGCTTTAAAGCTTTTTTTTACCCAAGATTTCATTACTTCGATATTTACGATATGACCAAATTCATATCTTGTTCAGTAAATATCTCGATATATCTATCGATATATCACCCAGCCCGCTCCTGTGTGTCGTTTTCAATAGAAAACACCTCAGATTGTAACGAGTCATATATTGTCAACATTTAAAAAAAATGTATAGGCCTAATATTGACTGTTAAGGTTGAGAACATATTTTGTAAGCACAAGTGTATCAGTTGCAAGACCCTACAAGTAGATGTGTGCAATATATCGAATTTCACAATAATAATGGCATGTTCTTTTGGAGATATGCAAAGATGGAACATGCGAGTATATAATTAATCTTTACAATCAAAATACTTTCAAATAAAGGTTGATATTTTTCTCTTTTTGGGATACATTTTAAAGATGTTTTACATTTGTTTGATATTTAAACTGCAAATTATATGTTTAAACACGTTTTTTTATATTGGTTTTTACTTTTTGACTTCAGGGATTTTAATAGTCGACTGGTCATTTCAACCAAAATAAAGACTAAATTAAGGTGACAGAAGGCTTATAATTGGAGAGTATTACAATTAAAATGTAATTATTGGTAGAAATTAAAAATAGTTTACTTTCTGACATTTTGGCTAAATGTGCAGCAGTCTTTTGCTCTATTTGGCATGTATTTTAAGACTTTGTTTAGTTAAGTTATTGATACTGACTATCAAAAACACCAAAACAAAAACAATTACTTCTTATAATTTGACTTGTCACAATAGTCACTTTTCGTAGCAGCTCCAGTTAACGTTGTCATTTGAATATGTGAGATATGCTCAAAAAATATGTAATTTTGTCAACATGGCTCAGCCCTAAATACAAGTTTACTCAAACATGCATTAATCAATTCAATACAACTTTAGGTAAACTAATGTTGGAAAAACACTTGTCATTACACTTTCTGGTTGTAGTCATTAATACTAATTAATTAATGAAATATCTAAAAGGGTTTCTCATAGGGCTGGGTATTGTCAAGAGTCTTTATGCCTCGTTTCATGTGGTCCTCGGTGCTCATGTTTCCGAGATGAGAGGTAGGGGTTCCGACCTAGTTTGCATTCATGAGCTTTTTACTTCGGAAAATCGGGATGTTGTTGTTAACCATAATAAATAAATGACACAACACTTTTAACCAGAGGTTAATAGACCTAACAATGAGATCTGATGCTAGCCTGTCCAAAAACTAACGTTAAAGGTTGTTAGTATTTATTTTCTAAGTGATTTTCATCAGTCTCCATGTGTCAGTGACGTCAGGTGCAGAGCTCGGACAGCTTCGTTTGTCCCGAGTTTCCGAGCTGTTGTTCCGAGATGCTTGAGCGTTCATGTGCATTTTTCAACTCGGAACAACATTTTCCGAGTTCCCGAGGACCACATGAACGCGGCATTAGATACAATATGTATCCCGATACATGCAAATCCTGATATAATTTCCTAAATATGTCATGTATCAAGATATATTTGGAAAAATCTGCTAAGTAGGCATTTTTAATACTGCAGAAAAAAATACAGTACAATGATTTTTATTTTTCATCCACAATGAAGAAAAAACTAAAAGTATTTTATCTTAGCTGTAAAAACATGTTTTTGAGTATAATTGTCGCTAAAATCGCTGTAAAAAAAAAAGTAATTTGATTTTGTAGAACAACAAAATGCAGAGGAATTGCATTTTCAAACTGATCTTTATGTTATATACAAGTGTCCTACAAATAAGCCATTGTTCAGCTCAATAATTTTCAGCCAGTCCAGGTTCATAGGTGTAAATTATATGAATGTAAGTATCTCGATACATATCTCGATACACCTCCCTACAACGATACGTGTATTGCCAATGAGTTTGTCACGATATATCAACGTATCGATACACTGAGTACAGCCGTATTCTCACATACTTTAATTTGGTGATTTCTGTTACTTTTTCAAAAACTGCATTTTAACTATGTTAATTTTGGTTGCCAAACATGTGTATTAAAGAATACTATTATTTGTTCATTTATTTATTAAGTATTATTTAAATATAGCATTATTTATTTAAACTGAGCACACATAACAAAAATAAAGTCTTGACATCATAATTAGAAAAAAAGAGAGAAGAAAAAACATCCTCTAAATATTTGCCTCTATTCAATGGTTTCTTTACATTTTTTTATTATTATTTTGAATTAATATTATGTTAATTGAAATAGCCTACCTTTGATAGTTCTCAGTCTTTTTTACTGTAAACAAAGTTTTGATTTGCACTGCGGCACCACACCCGACAGAGACCGCTGCAAACTCCACTCTTTTGCGTTCTCCGCCCAGGCAACCATCAGAAGCGTCTATTTCGGAGCTCAGCCAATCAGCGTGGGTCACCGTGATAGAGAAATGTGAAGAGGAAACGGCCGCCCGCCGCCATTTCATGAAACAACAGCGCGGAGAACACGACACAAATCTGAAGATATTGGCCTTTTTTGGGGATTTAAAACACGAAAAGCGTTTTTTTTTTCATATAATTTTGCGTTTTAGCTTTTGCTGTTATCAACACGTTTTCGGTTTAACGGTTACCGAAGCTTGAAAGTGCTAGTTTTCGTGGCTAAAGAGCTGCAAACATGAGTTACGGTAGGCCCCCGCCGGACGTGGAGGGAATGACCTCGCTCAAAGTGGACAACCTCACGTACCGAACCTTACCGGAGACCTTGCGCCGCTGTTTTCGAGAAGTACGGCCGCGTGGGGGACGTGTACATCCCGCGGGACCGATACACGAAGGAGAGCCGCGGCTTCGCCTTCGTCCGTTTCTTCGACAAGCGCGACGCCGAGGACGCGATGGACGCCATGGACGGAGCGCTGCTGGACGGCCGTGAGCTGCGCGTGCAAATGGCCCGCTACGGAAGACCCCCGGACCCGATGTACGGCCGCAGCAGCAGAGGGTCCGCGCCCAGGAGATCCGGAGGAGGCTACGGCCGCAGGAGCAGGAGGTGAGGGGAGCACGCCGCATCGGTTTGGGCTTTATGCGCGGAGCTAATGTGGCTAATGCTAGTTTGAAGAGTACTAGAGGTGTCGTCATGGTAACAGCGGCCATGTTTTGGCTGTAACTGGTATTTACAGTCCATCTTTTACTAATCAGAGGTTACATTTATCATAAAACTTATATAGCTAATATATTAAGACAGTAGTTTTTACATTATTCTTTAAAAATGTCTTGTTAAGCGATAATCGACTTTATGAGGTGAAAGCAAACGGCATTTGTGTGAGTTTGCCAGAAAAAAATACCTTCTTATTAAGTGCTCAATCCAGCAACCAAATATTATATCATAATCGAAGTATTCTATTATTTTTAACTTGCACCTTTATATGATTGTAGATCTTGAGTCTTGTAATAAGCAAAACGTTTAATTTTGTTGACTGGTGGAAGGGTAACAGTGACTGGTTTGTACAATAATGGACACAATGTTTCCGTTTGCTTATCTAAGCTAGTCAAATCAATTTATTTATTTTTGTATAGCTCAAAGTCACAACAACGGTTGTCTTTGAGGACTTCCCAAGATTATTAATTTAGCAAACATGAATAGTAGAAGCAGTGATTGATCAAGAATCTCAAAGCAGATTATTAGTAGAGCAAATGATTGCTTGTTAAAGGAAATATTCTGGTTTAGAGACTCAGTGCACCTGCAATATCACCACCTTAAATGCATCATTATGTGGAAATAATGCAGTTTTCTACATTATTCCTTGTTAGAATTGCCCCTTTACAACCACAAGATGGCCGCCTTACTCGCTGTATTCTCGCGCTCTAGTGTTGTTATGCACCAGTGCTGGTGTTGCCGCCAAAGAGCAAAGAACACATGGTGTTCCTGCAAAAGTAACGCTATGTTCCAGCAGTTTTACCACATTGTTGAACTAAAAATAGCTTTAATGCACTTTATGTAACTAGATTAAACCTTGTGTATTGAGGAGTTTTAGCAATCTAAGGAATTATTAGCTTTATTGTTCTACTAACTGCAACTTTTGTATGACACTGTAGAAACGTGGGGGTGCACGGTAGCCAAGTGGTTAGAGCTCTGGCTTCCCAATAAGGAGGTCGTGGGTTCGACTCCCGGGTCGGACCATATCAACATCTCACGATCTCTCTGGGTGAGTTTGCATGTTCTCCCCGTGTCACCGTGGGTTTTCTCCGGTACTCCGGTTTCCTCCCACCTCCAAAAACATGCATGTTTAGGTTAATTGGGCATCACTGCAAAATTTCCCTTAGTGGGTGAATGAGAGAGTGAATGTTTGTCTGTCTAACCCTGCGGCAAGTTGGCCACTGTCCAGGGTGTTCCCCGCCTAAGGCCCTAAGTCACTGGGATAGGCTCCAGTCACCCGCGACCCCTAACGGGATTAAGCGGTAGAAAATGAATGAATGAATGAATGAATGTAGAAACGTGAAGTATAAACAGCTTCAGTTAGATCAATAGGAGGGCTACACAATTGATTGGAATCACATATTTAACAGACTATATTTGGTTTTTACTTTGGAAGGGCTATAATTTTCTTCTCAAACAAAATATCTTGTTAGAACTGTCCTACAAGACATGATTGTTATTTAGTCAGCTCTTAGATTATTTCAGCTGTTTTTGTCACTTATTCTGGATGTGTAAAAGGATATATTTTTCTCATATCATACACTGCAGCTATTTTCAACACACAGGAAAAAAAAAAGTCTGTTCTTGTACTTTGTAGCATATGTCTAAAATTGTGAGCCAAAGTTCTAACCTCATGTCTCTCCTCTGTTCAGCCGGTCGGACAGCAGGGGGCGCCGCAGACGGAGCCGGTCCCGCAGCAGGAGTCGCTCTCGCTCGCGTTCTCGCCGCTACAGTCGCTCCAGGTCCAGGTCCTACTCCCGCTCCAAGTCTCGCTCCAGGTCCAAGTCCCGATCGAAGTCCAGGAGCAGGTCCAAGTCCCGCAGCAGAACCCCGGCGTCCAACAGAGGCTCCAAGTCCAGATCCAAGTCCCGCTCCAGATCCAAGAGCAGGCCCAAGTCTCCAGAGGACAACGGAACCGAGTCTTAAACCACACGGAGCCAGGTATTCAGGACTTTCACAGTTATACAGCTTTAGCACTTCACTTTATGTGACTGGGGTTGTTTTGTTCTCAGATTTAGAAAACAGATGTAGAAACAGGATCATAAGCTTTGCCCAAAATCTGCCACTGTTATAAGCAGGTTAAACGTCTAAGGAGAAGATTAGCAAGGGCACTTTTTAACCCATCCATTTTGACCACTACTAGCTTATCTGCTCACCAGCCCAACTTCCATTTTATAATCTGAATAAAGTTTGTTCCCATTGTTTGTGCACAAAAGTCACTCACTAGAAACAAGTGCAACAGACTGATTAAAACAAGGTACACATTATTTCAGTTGTTTTGTAGATGCAGCTATCACTTTGTGTGGACAATACTAGAATAGCTATTAAACAAACCTCATTGGCTGCTTGGTCACTTGTGAAATGTTTCTAAATACAACTTTGAAATACTTCTAAATTATTTCCAAAGCCGATTTATTGGTTAAGCACTGGTCTTATACAGCAATCTCAATTTTATAAGCACTTTAGTGTCCAAATCTTTAAATTAAATTCATATTCCCGTGTGCTTAGATAAGCCAAGGGCGAAGCACAAAAAATTATATTCCAGTAAAAAATCCAACAGATTTATCAGAACAAGTTGAATAGAGGAGCAAGAAGAAATTGGCTTAAAATTTCTTAAAATCACAATTGTGAAATGCTTGATATTGCTGTCAGTTTGTTAAGTAAGCACTGATGAAATGAATGTTTGTGTATAATGTGCAGCACACTTGTAAAACACAGCTGATATTTTAATACGTTAGTGTTTATTGGTAGGAATCTTGAATGGTCTGATAGTGGAGTTAAAGTTAAATAAAAGTAGATCTTTTGCATCACTTCTACTGTTTGGAGTAAATTTTCAGGAAGTTTGAGGGTCAACTTAAATTAGTCTGTGAACTGCATTCGGCCCCTGGCCACAATTTGTACATGCCTGCTTTAGAGCATTCAAGTGACCAAAACAAGCCACTAGAAGTTAGAAATGGATTTTCCAACAATGACATAACCACACCCAAGCCAGCAGAAAGTTCTTATCTGTTTGTAGTTGTAGTCAATAGTTATAAAAGTTATTCATTCACTCAGTTTAGTCAGAACTTTGTACATAGAACTAAAGCCACTAGAAACTGTCAAACTTTACCCAGAAATGACACTGTAAAAGAGAAATACAATGTTTTTATCAGAAGGCAAAGCCTAGAATGGAAGTGGCTTTAATGACCCAATAAGTAACGTTTTTAGGAGCTAAAGCGGGTGAGGTGTGGGCGGAGGGAGGTGCTGCTGTCTGGTTTGCTAAATGCCTGAATCCGTTTTTCCTCCAAGCTGCTGCTGGAGAGGCGCAGAGGAGGAGTGCAGAGGAGGGGTGGTGGTGTGAGAGGAGAGCAGGTAGAGACCGAGGACCGTAGAGGGCGGCTGTGGCTCCTGCTGCTGCTGTGTTCGGGGGCCTGAGGGGGTGGAGCAGGAGCAGGCTGGTGGTGTGTGGTGAGGAGGAGATGGAGATGGAGGAGATGAAGGAGGTGATGATGGTGTGGTGAGGTACGTTCATGTCATGGGGCTGCAGAAAGGGGGCGCCGCACTGTGACCCAGAAAGGTTTGTGATCAAACATAATGAATGGTCCACTCCCCAAGAGCCATTTTCCAGCTCTGTGTAAAGTCATAATAAATATAGTTTTAGAGAGAAAGGGCTGGGCCGTTTATACAGCTTTATAACAGTTTTAGATCGATGATATGAAAAACTCTAGATCTCAGAGTGTCTGGCACAACATACACCTGCTCAGGTAGCACACCAGGAGCACCTCCAGCTACAGACTGGGTGATACGGCTCTGTGCAAACCGAATGCCCATATTTACTGTAATACCTGAACTAAAAGCTACTTTTTTCACAAGCTCTGAACCTGCGGTCTATACGGTCTATGTGTCATCATAAACAAGGCCTAAACATGTATTTTTTTTTTTTGTAAAGTCTAGTTGGTGCAGCTGTATTCAGGTCACTCAGTGGCCCAAATGTATGTGTGGTTATCTCTCACACCTAGATATGCTAGCATATGGTTATATTTTTCAGTATTAATCCCTGGCATGGGTAAGGGTAGTGTTTAGAATATAGATCATTTAAGTAGAGTTGCCATACATGGGCATTCGGCCTGTACGAGCTGTGTTTCCAGCCTGTAGTCAGAGGTTTGTAACTAAATTCTACTGACATTTTTTTCTATTTCAATTGTAGTTTATAGAGGGATTTTTTGTTCATCAAAATAGGCGACGTGCGCGTTCCCAGTATGCAGAAAAAGCCGCTGCTCATTGACATGAGCTCTGGAAAGGTCGAGCTAGGGCTATTATCAGCTAACTACAAGAGGGTATCACTGAGAAAACAAGATTCTGCTGCTAAATCAACATTTGTGAATGAAATTCAACTCTACGACCCTTAAAAGTTACATACAGGTGAGTGAAAAGGAGAGATAAACACGGTCTCAAGCTTCAGGAGGCAGACGTCTGTCACACGAGTTCAGACCTAATCAAAACCGCTGCTCTAGTCATATTTCGTGCTTACATCAAAAAAGTTTCTCCAGATAGACTGACAGTGTCCTCTTTCTGCATGGTGACATGCACAGTAAAGCGGAAAGTGACGTCAACTGATAATCCCTCTATAGGTTGCCACTAGAGTTGTTTCTGCTAAAACAGGACAAACTAGGTTTTGTGCTAACACCACATCTCTTTGAGGGATCACATAACCTGAGAGGACATGGACATTATGACACAGAATGTATAATTTACATTATTACCAGCTCTGTGAGGATGATGAAGCCTCGGAAACAAAGTCAGAACAAACTGTCCTTGTGGACTATTGAAAACTAAATTAAGATCCTCAGAAAATCCTCTCGTCTAAACGGTGATATTGTTGATATTGTGGATATTGATAACGTGCCCAGCCCTGATCAGCCCTGTTTAGTCTCACTCTACTCGTGTCGTTTCACTCACTGTTGTTTCCTTGTGTCTCCTCCACAGAGCTCGTCGGACCCACGGACACCACGACTAAAAACCCTCTTCCACTCAACCAGACTGAAAGGTTATTGGAGCTTGGTCTAAACTATTTTATTGATAAATGTGATTGATTTCTGCTTAACGACAAATTCTGTCTATTCAAAAAAAACTGCTTGAAAAGTTAAGAATCCAAACGATGTGTTGCTTACTTTTATTTGATTGAATTACATTGTCCTTGTCAATAAACTTTTTTTTTTCAGTAATTTTACAGTTGCTATGAAAAGCGTAATTTTTGTTTTTTTGTCGAGGTGTTTTGAAAAAGTGGTGTAATAATTTTGTTTTGTGTTTCAAATCTTGTATTAAAGAATAGGGAGATGTTAAATAGGTTGTGTTCACGTGGCATAACTCTCAAAACTTAGCAGAAAGTTTATGGAGGAATTGGACTTTATATTGACAAAAATGCAAATGTTACTGCGGCTATAAACTTCAAGCGTAAACTGGCACAAAGTTTGATCAAACAAAATGTATTGAAATTGTGGCTCAAACTTTAAACAAAACCAGTAAGTTCAGCGCCTAAAATTTCTGAATTATACGTATGTTTTTTTGATTTTTCATTTACATGCTGGCAAACATTTCTGTGTTGTGAGAAGATATTTAATACAAACTCTGCACACCTGATGGATATTTTATTCCAGAATTATGTGGATCCAGATTTTGTTTTGAAATTATACACTGTAAATATTTGCCCTAAGGAATTTTCCCGCCAAAAATTAAAAGAAGAAAACAAACTTCTAGAGGTTCTGCAGGTGACATGACATCATTCTAAATGTTCATGTTGAGAGTAGGGCCCGACCGATATATCGGTTGACCGATATTTTTGGCCGATATGAGTACTTACAGGTCGATCGGCTATCGGTCAAAATATCGCCGATATACCGCGATATTTAGGGCATGTTGTACCTCATTTTAAAGCTTAGATCTTCCTGAATACAACCATTATATTCAATAACCAATCAGATCAGTTTTTAACGCGGTTATTAAATTTATTTGTGGAGGTGTTTTATCGTCGGACTGCACCTGAACGCAGCACCAGGCTGACGCGCTGCATCACTGCACTATTAGCCCGCTCTGGGCAGCACTGGATTTAAACGCTCTCAACTCTCCGCTACTAACGCAAGAAAAGGAAATATCTTCATCACAGATGACGCCCGCAACAACAGAAAGGACTTTTTATTTCATCAAAATGTCCGTATGGAGAAGAGGGACGATCCTCGTCAGAAAGGACACACGGCTGCTGTAAAAACAAGAAGTTGGCTTTCTCACTACTTTCTCGTTTGGAATTGGAATAAAGGAATTATTTTGTGAAAACTTGGGAGTCTGAGAAGAGGTTATCTGACCGGTGAGTGTTGAAGACGTGTTCGTTTTAACTTTCAATGTTGTTACCTCACTGTAACTAGAAGTTAGCGGTTAGCTTATGATGGCTCAGCTCGTTCTCTCTGGTGACTGTAAAGTGTTGTGTCTGTGTCCATGCCCACTAGACACACATTGATATGTAAATTAGTCATGAAAGAGGTGTTAATGGTCGGCATTTGCGCATTTTAATTGCGACGACGTCGTGCATATTAATGAGGCTAACTCATTAATATGCACGACTTTAGCCTCTTGAATTCACTGAGTAGTACAACACTATCAATAATAATGTGATACAAACAAGTTCCAAGCCTTTAAAGTCACTCATAAGAGGCGAACTAACGCTTAATGTGACCTAAATAAACCCAATTTAAAATCACTAAAGCCAGACAGAATTTTTTTAACACCTGCTCCTAATAAAAATGTATTTTTCTATTCTAATTATATCGGCTGTCTTATCGGCTATCGGCACCCCGAGCCTCCTTTATATCGTTATCGGAATCGGTTCCCAAAAAGCATATCGGTGGGCCCTAGTTGAGAGAGTGTAATGGAGAGAAGGAACATTTTCTCTTGTAAGAGTTCAATAAACCGCTAAAACAGGAAAAATAAACTACAGTTTGATAACAAATTCAACCCACCACAAGTCTACTGAGCACTGGGTTTGTAACTGACATGTAAAAACAGTTGTAGCAAACAGATAAACAACAAGACTTTAGCTTCTCACATTTATCAGACATTGAAATCACACACAGTTGAACTTATTACTTTTTTCTTCTTAAAAATATGTTTTGAGTTCGTTTGTTGCAGTTAAAAAGTCCAAATTTATCAACTGTTGTTAGCCGACAAGCCGTTGCCACGACAACAAAGAAACACATTAAAGAAATGCCACTCATTCTATATGTTGCTAAGCATTTTTGGAATAAAATGATGTAGTTGCCCTATTGAAGAAGGTTTTAAAAACAACTTATTGTTTTTTTTGGAATGAGCAGAAGTCTTCAAGATGTAAACAGAATAACCACAATGTTGCTATTCATCTGCTTTTCTACCACAGTTTACCCAGTTTTTTTTGTTTCACATACAAACTCAGTATTCAGCAGAGTTGTGGTTGATTATATTTGTTTTCAAACTATAGAGTCTTGCCTATTTTAGAACAGAAAGATTTATTGTTGCTGTCACAGAATACAACAATATTGCGTTTGGAGTGAGCCCCCGGGCCGCTGCACCTGTCATGCGCCGCCACTCGCTCTTCCGAACATGAAATGCTCTAGTCTAACTTAAACACTGCATAATTCAGCAGCAAAACAAGTTTGATTCTGATTTTTGCCAGCGTTTAAAATAAAAAATCTAAAGAGAAATGTCCCTGATCTGCACCGAGCTCGTGTTTTTTTTCCCCGTCGATGCCGTGAACGCAGCCTATTGTGAGCGTTGCATTTGCGTGGCTCCTGACTCTAACCTCTCTTTGTGTATCTCTCGCACTAGGCCCAGAGTTGGCGCAGTTGTAGCAGTTGTAGCAGATTTGGTGGTTAATGCTGTTTGGTGGTGAACGTGATGCTGCCGGTTTGTACGCTGTGCCAGGTCATCTCTTCTCTTCTTCCAGTTTCTCCTCTTTTTCTCTCCCCTTTTTCTCTTCTCCTCCTCAAACAGACAGGTTCCCTTTCATGTGTTTGTTTTTCGTACACGTTTTTTTGGTGCTAGCTTACAGGATTCAAGGAAAAATAGGAATGCAGCGATCTAGCTTTTTCAGTTCCGATTCCGATACTTTGGCCTTAAGCATCTGCCAATACTTAATATCAACTGATACTAGTGTGAAGACTAAAAAATTTGGTTGTAATTATAGCCTACAAACATCTTTTTACAGACGATAAACAAACTAGAGAAGACCACCCAAGCACAGCCAATCAGAGCGCTGCATTGACTCCTGATGTGAACTAACTTTCTTTATTATTCTATTCAGTAGTCTCATTTTCTCCACAAATTGTTGCATTTATCTTGTACTTCATGAATGATAGTTATACATGAATCAAGTGAAGAAAAGATTGAAAAAGTGTTGACAATAACATGATGTCACACTAGGGAGATATAGAAGGATATTTTCAATTTTCTCACAAAAAAAAACACATTTGTATGACCCCTAAACATACATATAACAATAAAATGACTGTCCTAGTGCTTTTATGTCTCAAGTAGTAAAATCCTGTTACTTTAGAGGAGTTTTGCCCAGTTTATTATAAGGTTACTGGGCAACCTGTCATAGGCACTTTAATGTTTGACATTTTATTCAGATTAAGATACGTTGTGAATCAATATCAGCCAATAAATTAGTTACATTATGTCCCATTAAAGGCACAACAATGGTATCAGCCGAACTGATAGACGTCCTGCAAAATTTCCTGGATCGGCACTGCTGTTCGATCCCAGTATTGGATCTGTGCATCCCTGTGGAAAAACTAATGTTGGCTACTTTAACAGAGCTGAAAAGAAACCGCGCCGTCAAGGAATGTGAGGGAGGTGGAATAAAGGTAATATTGTGATTACAAACGCCTGTCACATTTCTCTGCCTTAATAACGTAACTTGTACTGCGCCATTTGTATGCTAGCTTATCGTGACAGCAAACATTTGAAAAAATAAACGTATAAAATTATCCTGCATCGAGAAAAACTTTTCAATTTTCAATCATAATGTAGAAATATAGCCAATGAATATAGCCCATGTGAAAATCGAGAAGTTTTGCATTTGGCTAGCTCGGTTTTCAGCTTTAGTTCTCTCTCAAAAAGTGAAAATTTTAATCTAATTTTTGTAGTTTAAAACTCCCAAAGCCATTGAGCAATACATTTGTCAAGTTCGGAAATGAAATTGGCCGTCGAAAGCTTCTTCTCTTGAGCTAAAGTCGCGTTGTGGGGGCCCTGTCTGTTTCTGTGTTTTGTTGCTGCTTTTCTGGGTCGAGTCTGACCCAAAGTGAAGGGTTTTGGTGCAAAAAAAAAAAAACTATTGTAAGCTGCATTTCTGTCTACAATGTCTGCGCTTCATGTGCTTCAGGTATTCATTAATAAAAAAACATTTTCCCTAAAGTAAATGTGTCACGTGCTTCTTAGAATCTTTAATGATTTATCTGAGCTTGTTTTAAAGTTTAGTTTTTCCTCATTTATCGTCATTGTGTTGATGAAGAGGTCAAATGTATCCCAAAAGCACTCGTAAATCCAGGGCTCAGACGGGCAGGAGGCGTGTCCCGGTCACTCCCGGTGTGGGAGCGGTCAAAACGGGACACAAGGTTCGCCTCGCACCGCTTTAATCCGCCGTGTGTGTCGGTACGCACCGCTGGAGGTGATGAGATTAACGCGGAGCTCAGCCCAAAGAGGTGCACGTTGCAATGGGTCGTGCCTTTTAGCGTAGCATGAGAATCAAATAAATATGCTGGAACAGAAAATGTATATGATGATTTACAGAGCTGCGATGCTGCAATAGCAATTTTACAATAACCTTATTTTAGCTTTGTAATTGGGAAAAAAGTATTGGCAGCTCATGGAAATACTAGGATTTTAATGAAGTGTTACTCTTACATTTTTTTCCACTTTAAATTAACATTATATAATAAATACAGAGTTCGTACAGTCATGGAAAACCTTGGAAAATTCTTCTATTTTCCAGGCCCTGGAAAAGTAATGGAATTCTATGGGTTTTGAAAAAGTTTTGGGAAAATCTAAATTGTTTTATTTTCAAAAATAAATTGGGGAAATTTTTTTCTGTTTGCCAATTATTGAGTTTGGATCAAAAGCCAAGCTTTCAGGCAGAATATTGATATAGATTACCATACTTTGTGGATTATAAGCCGCTACTTTTTTCATGAGCTTTGAACTTTGCGGCTTATAAGGCAATGTAGCAAAATTATAGATTCTCATAGACTTACTATTAACAAGTGCGGCCTATATATTACTTTATAATTTTTTATAAATCTAGTGGGTGCGGCTTATATTCAGGTGCGCTCAATAGGGCAGAAATTACGGTATATATTATATATTTTATTAAATGTCTTGAGTCATATTTATAAAATTATTACTTCAATATTTTTTATTTTATTTTTGGAAAACTGAATAAAATTGAATAAAAAGCAATTTGTTAACGTGGGGAAAAACATGTTACTTTTTTAAACAAAAGATTTTGCACTTGAAATAAAATTACCTGAAGTATTTTCTGATCCAAATGATTTGGAATTCACCTTTTTATGTCTAAAAATCTATAAAAACTTTTTGGTCCTAATCAGTTAATGAAAGGGTGGTTGTTGACTAAAAAGTATGTTAAACAAGATCATGGAAAAGTTGCGAATTGTTTTGGAGAAGTCATGGAAAACTTGAAGTTGAAGTCTGTACGAACCCTGTAAATAGCCACAGAAATATTCTACAAACAAATATTGCAAATGGTGAGCTTCAAAAAAAGTTAAAATTACTTTGATTGTAGGAAATATAATTATTTGTTTAATAAATTATATTTGGCCTGCAAATAATCCTTTTAGTCACATTTCGCAGCATTGTATATGGAGATGTGGCTCATTTTGATTCCATCTTCTGGAAAGGTTCTGATTTTGGAGATACAAACTCAAATTATATTTATATTAAAACATAATATAACAAAACCCTGTATTTATTTATTCATACAATCAAAAACTGCATTAAGGTAGGTTTATAAAAAAATAAAAATAATCATAATCTTGTAAAAGTGATAGTTAGCCAACAACCTAATATCGATACATTTGCAAACCATTTAACTGATAAATTGACTATTTAACTTTTTTTTTTCTTTCTTTTTTTTTTTTAATAAACAAATATGGCAAGAATGAATTTATGGGTTTCCGCTTATAAAAATAACCGCTTTTATGACCAAATAATTGATTTTATTGCCTTTATTTCCCGTTAGCAAACATAACTGCAGGTTAATTGACAGTGACAGCGAACCAATCACAAATCACGTTTTAGAGCTTCTCCCGCCCCTTTTGCTGAACTAACCAATCAAAAACAGACGTACACGCCCATACGTTATTAGCTTATGGTCAACTGATACTGGGCTGTTAACGGGATGGAGCTGTGCGGATTATGTCCCTAAAAACTTAATTAAAACAATAATTAGACACCTAAAAACACCCCAAAATGGACGCAAGCTTCCTGTTAGCCGCTGCTATCTTCACTTTGCTAGCCATCGTCCTCGCTACGTCGCTGTTTACGGGCACTTCGCCGTCCTCGGACTACGGGCGGAGAGTGGCGGACAGCGTAGCCGCGAAGGAGCGCTCCTGGGCGGGCAGACAGAACGGACACGTCCCCTGTTCGCCCCCGGGGAGGAAGCAGCGGCGGACGGAGAAGTTTGACTGGTGTGAGATGAGCGGCAGTTCGCACGATCACTGGGACGTGGTGAAGAACGTGCAGTCGGTGAGTAAAATGTGCAGGTAAATCGAGGTAAACGCAGAAAAGAAGCGGCAGAAGTTATGTAATTAGCGAGTAATCCTGCTCAATCTCAGCTCTTGCTCTTGTCTGTGGCACAACACAACAGGCGTGCAACGAACAAAGACTTTTACTCACTATTACTGTCATCATTTATTTTAGAACACTTCTTTTCCTTTTACAGATGAAGGAAAAAAAGTACATTCTTTATTTGTCCCACAATTGACAATTTCCAGTGTTGCAACGCCCAGTTCAAGAACAGCAAGGGCATAGAAACATGCAATCAAACAAGATTAAAAAAATAAATAAATTAACCTAGCAAAAAAAATATTTAAAGGAGACCTAGTGTGTTTTTATGTGTAGTAAGTGATAAATTAGAACATTTGCAGATCAGTAATTTGCATTTTGTTGATTGTAAAACAGCTTGGAACTAGAAGCCCTGATAATCCCTGCCTCTTTTGTTTGTTGCAAAACTTAGCTTTAATAAGCAGCAAAATTTGAATTACAAATTTTGGAGTAGGAAATGTGGTTAAACGACATTATTTATACAACAACAACAACTTATTACGTTATGGTAGGTGAAAACAGGGATTTTCTGAGCACTGGAGCATCAGCTGCAGGACAACACAAGATTACTCCAACATGCATGAATCAATTTAAATACAACTTTGGGTAAGCTAATGTTGAGAAGAACACTGTTATAGCATGGTGAAACAGTCAGAAAAGTGGATTTTACATAATATGTCACCTTCAAACGACAGACTTATGGGCATACTGTATGTTGTTGGACATATTATGGCAAAGCACAGTGCTGTATATGAAAGTATGTAACAAAGATAGAATAAAAAAAAGCAACAACATGCATTTACTAAATACTTATAGTATAGCAGTCCTGTTTTTGGTGGCACAAATAGTTTTCAATTGAAATGATTTTGTGGAGTAAACATGTTATGGTTTTCTTATAATAAATCTTTAAGGTAACCCTTGTTGCCCAGTATGGTTGTGACATAAATGTATAAGTGGTTCTCAAAATGAGGCCTGGGGATCTGAAATATGGACTTGAAAAGTTAGTTTTTCAGGCAAATCTGGTTCTAAACATGGTTTGAACGTCAGAATATTACTCTGACGCTATTGTGAAGACTGATGGGGGTCTTTGAGGTATTTTCATAACAAAATTTTTGAGAACCCTAAATTTATTCTGTGGGGGGGGGGGGATTTCAAACTATCAGTGGCCTCAAGAGTTTAACGAATACTATGCTTTTTTCCAGTTCCAGTAAAGAAATATGTCCAAACATTAATTTGTACAGTGTTTAACTTTTCTGGTATAAAATAATTTTCTTTCACAAAGCTACAGTTAAAGAATAATTGAACAAATGCAAATAAGCTCCACCAGTTCAAACAAAATCTGTCTAAGAAAAAGTAGAAAGCTTATTACTAATGGAAAAGCACTGTAATGTTGAGGTCCACAGCTGTTTTTTGTCATGCTTTTTCTTTGCTCATAAACAGTCACTTTGTCGTTGCTCCTCAACCTTTGGACAGATTTTTTTTGTGTGTAAATGGTTTAGATCAGGTTTCACTTCACAGTTTGGACCATCGTCAGGCGAGTTTCACACCTCTGGATCTGAGGTGCTGCTGTGTTTTAACCACCTGAGTAGACGGACAGAGAAACAACACAGCTATGAGCAGCCACATACTGCATTAAACCAGTGAGCTATTCATTATACTTTACAGCGGACCAGATTTTTCAAAGGACTATGGTCTGTGGGCCGAACAACAAAACTGCCCCAAGAACTTAGATGCTTAGACTAAATTGCTCTGTCCTATAACAGACTTGCAGAGTTAAATCCAAACTATAACGTCAGCAAATCAGAATAACTGGTAAAGGACTAGGATAAACCTAGAGTTAGTCCAACTCTATGTCTCTAGGTCTACATTTGTGCTAAGGGTGAACCACAATTTGGAACAAGACTAGAGCACAATTTGTAAACCGGAAAAACTGAACAAAACAAAACAAATATCAGTGGCATTTTAGCTGATTAAGTTGATTTAAAAGTACTGCAGGCGACTGAATACCAGATCTAACCAATGAATGTGGCCCAGTCCATGGCCCACTTTACTGTGATAGGCCAGTCTCTCTGTTGCTTGTAAATCCACCAGTGTTCACTGTAAATCAGATACTAAGTGTTTCCCAGGTTTCTTTACAATGTGGTCCAGTTCATGGCCCATTTTACCATGATGGACCACATCATATCACTTAGTGGGCCGTTATTTGAATAGCCCTTGTTTAAACCAATGAGCTATGGTTTAAACACATCATAACACACAGTCTAATTGTTTGTCCTGACCTGCAGGTTTTTAAAGGTTAGGGAATACTTTCACTGTAAAATATTTTAGGGCTGTCAAATCAATTTAATTTAACTTAATTTTCATTTATGATTATTGTTCTCGTTGTTTGCAAAACGTGTGTAATCCAGTTATCATTATCTTTAACTCTTTAAAGCAGCAGTCTCCAAGCTACCAATAGCTCGCCAAAAGATTTGGAAATATACATATTCTGCTTTTTTAATCAAACTTTATTTATTACATGTTTATTTCTACTGTAATTGTGACTTTACATGTCTATTTGTGTCTAGGGTTAGGGCGATATACGATATTATCGCTAATTGCGATAATTAAGGGACGCAATTAAATAATCCTGCCGTTTTTTCATAATCGTGATAATCCTATGTGACGATAATATCAATTATAGCAGCAGATTTCCTCCTGTAGCTTCATAAGAGCATCTAAAATCTGACGCTGTGAACCCAGTAAGAAGCTGTTTTATGGTTAAACAAAGAAAAGGTTCATGTGTTAAAGTGAATTAATGACTCTGAGACAAAGTTAGTAGATTTTGGCTCAACATTGTAAACATTTGTTCACTTTGAATCATTATTGAATGTATTTAGACCAAAATACAATACCTAGTTGTTCAAACACATACATATTGTGCACTAATAAATATTTCAGTGATTTTGAATTTGTGCACTTTTACGTTTAGTAAATTATCGTGATAATATCGTTAATCGCGATTGTTTTGGTCACAATAATCATGAGTGCAAATTTGAATATCGTCCCTTGCCTAGTTGTGTCTACTTCTTAAAAGTAGTAGCTCACCACCAGTTTTGTTTGCAAATGTAGCTCTGGAGACCCCTGCTTTAAAGTATCAACATAAGTGCACACATCTATATTTTTTATTGAAAAGTAGCTCCAAACAGTGGCCTTTGCACTTTACAGCTGATATCTGCCACCTATTTTCATTTTATCTCTTCATTCTCTACATTTAACTGACACTAATGCTTTGTCAAATAATCTATATTCTTGTATTGGGAACAATCCGCTGTGGTTTTGATTATATATTTTAACCAAAAATTGTCTTGTGCTAATACAATAATATTTTAGTTTCTCTAATTCACTGGCTGCTGTGATGAGCTAGCCGTTGTTTCTGCTGTAGGCCAGTGCTAACCACTCTACCGCTGAGCTGAAGAAAGCATTTATAGTTTGCCCTAAATGTAAAAACAAACCCTAAACTAAGTCTACATCAGGTCTAATCTCTCTGTTCACGGTCCAGTTTACCTTCAGCTTTAACAGAACCAGTGAATAAACTATTACTTTGCTCTGTTTTTACGTTTACATAAAAAAATCTAACATACTACATTACTTTCCTGGAGCTGCCAAAGGTGTTCTCAGTGAGTTTGTTGCCGTCGTGTGTCCAGGACGAGGAGCAGCTGGCCTCGGACCTCTCCAGACCTTCCTCCTGCGCCTCCTCAGGCCGAGGCTCCTACATCCACCTGACTGAGACTGAGCTGCTCAAGTGTGCGTTCCCCGGGTCCCAGACGGAGGACAGTCTGGACTACAGCGGTGAGTTTGGACACTCCTGAACCCACCTGAAACCTCCTGAAACCTCCTGAACCCACCTGAACCCTCCTGAACATTCCTGAACCTCCTGAAACCTCCTGAACCCACCTGAACCCTCCTGAACCCTCCTGAACCCTCCTGAACATTCCTGAACCCACCTGAACCCTCCTGAACATTCCTGAACCCACCTGAACCCTCCTGAAACCTTCTGAACCCTCCTGAACCCACCTGAAACCTTCTGAACCCTCCTAAACCCACCTGAACATTCCTGAACCCTCCTGAAACCTTCTGAACCCTCCTAAACCCACCTGAACATTCCTGAACCCTCCTGAAACCTTCTGAACCCTCCTAACCCACCTGAACATTCCTGAACCCACCTGAACCCTCCTGAACATTCCTGAACCCTCCTGAACCCACCTGAAACCTTCTGAAACCTTCTGAACCCTCCTAAACCCATCTGAACAATCCTGAACCCTCCCTGAACCCACCTGAAACCTCCTGAAACCTTCTTGAACCCTCCTAAACCCACCTGAACATTCCTGAACCCACCCGAACCCTCCTAAACCCTCCTAAACCCACCTGAACCCACCTGAACCCTCCTGAACCCTCCTGAACCCACCCGAACCCTCCTGAACATTCCTGAACCCACCTGAAACCTCTGAACCCTCCTAAACCCACCTGAACAATCCTGAACCCACCTGAAACCTCCTGAAACCTTCTGAACCCTCCTAAACCCACCTGAACATTCCTGAACCCTCCTGAACCCACCTGAACCTCTGAGGCTGCTTCTGGTCACTCCTCTTCTCTGCTCCCTCAGTTTTATTCTTTACAAAGCTGTTTTCAGGCTGCTCTGATAATCGTTGCTTTGTGGCTTTTTTGTCACATGAACATTGAGCATTTTACAAACATCTGCCAGCTTCATATCATGTTCTATTGTTTTACCGTTGACTGTATGGTTTCTTTTTGAAGTTTGCTTTAGTGTGAATTACTCTGCAGTTCTGGCTCTTTATAACACTGTATTGATTGTTGATTAGAATCACATCCGCACGATCATATTCCCATTTCAAGTCTATAAAGTCTCCACTCCACAGTTTGCAGATTTGAGTCATTCACATGAGCCTTATAGCAGGGGACCCCCAAAATAACGATGCAACCAACCCTCCACAGCAAAAAATATTAAGTTACAAAACCATTTAGGCTTAATTGTGTTTATTTTGGCAGTGTATTGCTTTATATAATCACAATTCAACAAAAAACTGATTAAATGCCAAGTCATAATTGTAAAAATACATTTTGAAATCATCTCGCGACCCCTCACTTTGGGAACCACTGCTTATAGTACAGGAATAAGCTGCATTTCCTGAAAAACAAGAGGCAAACTTTACAGACGTGGACACTTCATACACGACCAGAAACACAAACATTCATTCATTTTCTACCGCTTAATCCCGTTAGGGGTCGCGGGTGACTGGAGCCTATCCCAGTGACTTTGGGCCCTGGACAGTGGGCAAGTCATCGCAGAGTTAGACAGACAACCATTCACTCACAGGAAAATTTACAATGATGCCCAGTTACTCTAAACATGCATGTTTTTGGAGGAAACTGGAGAGAACCCACAGTGACACAGAGAGAACATGCAAACTCCACCCAGAGAGATCTTTATTTAAACAGCAAAGTTCCACTGAGATGGAAAAGACTTGCACTTGGAATATTGACAAATATTTTTTTTCGATTACGATATTCAGACGATCAAGTATGGGTTAACGGATCTGATACTGGGATCGGATATCTATGCCGTTCCAGGAAATTTAGCTGGATCTGGTATCGGCTCCGTGATATCGGTTCAGTCGATACCATAGTTGTGCCTTTAATTGGACTAATGAGACTAATCTATTGGTGCTGATGTTATAATGTTTGACGTTTTACTTAGATTAAGTTCTTAAGTTGTGACTTGCCTAAAAATAATAGTTACATAACACAACATGACCAAATGTCTTGTGTTCTGATAAGAAAGGTAAAGTATTTCAGTCTTACACTTGCATGGTTAATCGGTATCGCAGATACTTAAAGACAAATATCTGAGTCTGTTCGGACGAAGCTGGATCGGTGCTACTATCAAGTATGTCTTTAAATGTATAGTGACATTAATGATCCAAAAATGGCTTACTGGTGACTTAAACATGTGATGCAATGTCGACAAAAGCAAACTAGCTTCATGTCTCAATAATCTGACCAAAAACGGACTCAAACAAAAAATAATAACAGCTACATGAGTTTTTCATGTAAAAAAATCAGAATAAGTTTGCCAGTGTCAATTAAGAGACCAATGAGTGATCAGTTGTCAAAAACATCACCATTACAATGTCATTTTCTTAATTTATTGTTTTTTAACAGCCCTTTTTTGTTGCCTTTTTACAACAAACGATATACAGTATTCCACTTTTGCATTTCTTCAAGACGACAATCACAATATCAAAATTCAATATATTGCACACCTCTACTTGGACCAGGACTTTCTTGTTGTGAGGCTACAGCACTAACCTCTGTTGTAAATGTGTAGACGTATCTGTGTTAAAGCTCATTTTTTCTACTTTCAGATAAAGCTGAACCCAACCATTACTGGTATCTCCCGGGGAAGTCTCGCTCTCACCATTTACAGATGAGGATGTCCAAAGACGAGCTGGAGGAGGAGCAGAGGTCAGTCATTCACTCTTTACAAACTTTTATATGAGTCACACAGCAGACTCTCTACCGTGGAGTAATATGGGTCCGATATGCAAAAAAAATCAATCAATCAGTCTTTATGATCGCAGAGAAACGTATAAAGATTCGTCAGGTATATGATAGCATTTCTTCCATATCAGACGAGATGGTTTATTACGTGACTAGTTTCGACGGTCACTTTTGTCTTCGTCAGTGGTGTCGCACGTCGCCATGGTGACAGCGTCTTTTTAGCTGGTGTTCCCAGGCCCGGTAGACCTTACCGCCGCTCGGTTTTAGGAGAGTTGGAAGGCTCCTTCGTCTCGATTCAAAGTGCGTGGGCCTCGCTTTCTGATTTCTATTGCTTCTCATCCATTGTTTGTATTTGTTGGTTTCTTGATTAAAGGGGACCTATTATGTAAAATTCACTTTTCTAAGTTTTTAAATTGTTATGGTGGCCTCTCTTCACCATTAGTGTACTTAAATTTATATTTGAATTGGTTCATTCATGTTGGAGTAATCTTGTATTGTTCTTCAGCTGCAGCTCAAGTGCTCAGAAATCCTCGTTCTCACCTACCACCTATCCCCTCCCACTTGTCTATATTTACTTGTTATATTTCAAAAGATTAATACTCAAAGTGAAGCATGTATGGTTCAATACTGTCCCATATTCACTTTCCAACAATAATAAATAGTTATTTAAACTCAGTTTTTTTTTATAGTTACATTTTAAAATGAAGAGGCGGGGCTTATCAGTTCTGCAGTTTTGAACAGGAAGTCAGTAGAGCTGTTTCTATTTTCTAGCCGTTTAAGATCAACTTTGTGTTTTACAATGAACAAAAGGTAAATTACTGATCTGTATTTGTTCTAGTTTCATACTTAATAGTTGGAAAAAACACAATAGGTCCCCTTTAATAATCTGTGAGTTGTCCCAGTCCATTATGTGTTTATTTACGTTTACAGTGGTCTGAGGCACTATGGTCATACATTTCATTCTGCTCAAAAATATATTTAAAACTTGAATACAAATAATACACAAAAGGTCATTGAATCAGTATTATAAGATTTATGTTACTAAGATATGCATTCAATTAAGTCTGTTGTTTTAGGTTTTATGACAGAGATACAGCCCAGTGCAACAGGCTAGAAAAAAGAGTAGCACCCATCGTCACATATACAGCCCCTGTCTGAGCATGTGTTTGATGAACAGCTGATAGAAATCCGTGTGTGTGTATTGACGGAGATGTATACAGTCTGTCACTGCGCGCGCGAGCATTCATAAAGTCCGTGGCAAAGATCGTGTGGACAGTCCGAGTTGAGGAGTGCGTGTTAGCAGACACAAAACGTGCACAGAGAAATAAAGCTTCCTGATGCCTAGAACGCACCATCAAAGCGTTTTTTAAAACTCTTGCATCGACACATTTTCCTAATTCACGTAGGAATTGAAATGCTTGCATTCGTTCAGACATTTCAACTTACGTGATTCATTAGTTAGTGTTGTTGATGCTAGGCCTGTCACGATAATTACTATATTGAGTTATCGTGTGATATATAAAACGTCCACGATAGCATTTTGAGACTCGATAAATGTGCTTGCGCATACACGGCGCAAAAACAATTAAGGTGCGGCAAAACATCGAGCAACTAATCACCATTAACACCACGCTTTGGCTTTAGGGAGAAAGGAAAGGTAGAAACACGGCAGCGCGCACGGAGGTCAGGGGAGGAAGACAGCGAACGAACTGAAATGAGGCTCTTACGTGTGCGTGTTGCGCACGAAGACACAACAGACAGAAGAGGCCAGTGCAGGTGTTTGTAATACCTCTGTGCGTGCCTGCTCCTCGCACTCGTGTCCACTCATCTTCCTCCTGAGCTGCTCCTCCGCCACTGTTTTGTCGCTCTGTAGGTCCAAAATTTAAATTTTCCAAGCGCCACAGCAAGTAGAAAAGGAAACACGGGCCATCAAAGTATCAGCGGCTCATTCACGTATTCCCTCGCGCTTGTTTCACTTTGTGCGCGCTAACCATCCTCGTGCACTGGCACTGCAATGTAAACGACTAGTTTTCCGTTTATCTGGACCTCAAGCTTTTATAAAGACGTAATCAGCGGTGTCCGTGACTTAACACAAAGGCACCCGCTCCTCCAAACTCTGTTTTCACGGCAGGTTTAACGCGCCGAGGCTGGAATCGATGCGTGCACTTACCGAGCTGCCGATGGCACAGAGTGGCTTGGACCAGTGACTCGCCCGCGTGAAGAGCCGTGGATGTATGCGCTAAACTGTATTTTTAAAAAGATCATTGTGCACTCATGTCATGCTACAGGCACAATATATTTCAAAAATTCTGCATTAGATGAGGTGCCATGACTGGAATGAGTAGCTGCCTAATACAGTATTTGACCATCCAGTTGGCCAAAATTAAAGCATAATACACAAATTTACAAATAGTGAAAGCATTAAATAATGTAATTGCAAAAGGGCCCATAGTCTTGGGTTTTTGACTATGGTCATCAAACAAACCAATCAACTAATATAAGAGCACACAGTATAAAAGAGAACACTCATAGCATGTCTAAAAGTTTAATTGATTCAAGACAGAAAAACAAAACTCTGCCAATTACTTTTATGCCACTTTTATTTTAGATCTAAGAGAATATTGCCTTGAATAATTTCATTCTGCTGTATAAAACGCAGTTGACAATAATATCGATTATCGAGATATTTTCAGGGACAATTTATCGTCTGGTAAAATGATTTATCGCGACAGGCCTAGTTGATGCTTGTGTTAATAAAATCACTTCAGACAATCTTATCAGTTTTCTGACACAGCCGTGCTTTGGTGTGAATTTGCCTTCAATGTAAGCTGAGTTTTACATTTATATATTCTGCATTCATTTATTTCATGCTTCAGAATTAAACTTTATTTACCTGTTCCACTCCTCCAGTCGTTGTCGTAAGTCTTAAAGGAGGCGTTGTTAATCTGAGAGCGAGAGTCCGTGCTGCGTCTGTGCCTCACGTGTCTTCGGTCTGGACAGATTGACTTCGGGCCAAAGACTTAAACTTAAATCCAGCCGGTCCGTCAGCTCTGATCACGTCTGTGTCTCTGAGCCTCTTTCCCCGCTCTGAACGTTTGTGTTGTGACTTGTTCTTCTTCACAGGACAAAGTGGTTCTTAAACGGCTTCTGATCGTCTGGCTCCGGTAATGCTCGGTCCGGACTCCAGAGGGCGGCAGAGCGAGCGGTAGTTTAGTGTTCTACGAGTTGAACTAGTGTGGGGGAAAAGTTGGCTTGTTTTAGGAAACGCAGGAACATGACGAAACCCTGCGTTTACTCAGACAAGATGAACTTTTCCACAGATTAACCAGAGTGTGTGTGATTATTGTGATTATTGAAGCTCTGCCTGGTCCGGAGGAGTTTGTAATCTGTGGTTTAGACTCTCGCTGCTGCACTTCTAGTTGTGTCCACTAGAAGGAGCCACGTCCAGACAAAGGTTGATGGGTTTTTTGTTCGAAGAAGTGAAGAGTCTTAAAGATGCACTGTGTAACTTTGGGTCGTCTCTATGGAGGTGTAGGTGTTTAGGTTAGAGCTTAGGTCATGACTCTCTCAACATGTAGCTCTGCAAAGAATGTGTCATCACAAGAAATGACTAGTAGAAAAAAGAACATTGGTAAAATTACTCCAGATATGACTAAGTGGTTGTAACTCCGGCTCAGACTGCGCTCGGCCCAGTTGTGGTCCCACCTTGATCCAGTCTCCTTGCGGAGGACAGTACAAAGCACTGCTCCTTGGGTGTTGCTGTTGGATTCTCTTTTCATCCCTGTTATATGAGACCGTGCACTCTTCCAAGAACTCATTATGCATTATCTGTGATGGAAAAATTGCTGCGGAGGGACATGGTTGTCTGGTGAAAGCTCCTTCAAACAGTTTTGCCCAGTGTACCGTGTGAGAAACTCTCGTACTTTTAAAGAAACAGAAAGTTTGCGGTGATGCTCCAGAGCTGGACCGAATGTAGTCTGAGGCTGTGTAAGGAGAGTGCTTTAGAACTAGAGATCCACCAATGGTCGATTTTCAAGGCCAATTTCTGAGGCCTATTTTCCTATTTAGTTTTTAAAAACAGCTGAGATGAGCTAGACTATCCAAAAAAGAAAAAGTTCAATCTAACCTATTGTTTTGTCTCATTGTTTAATGAATACAACATGTTTAAAGCGAACCCTGGATATAATCACATGTTTATCCTAAAACACTTATAATATCATCACTTATGTAAATACAGGACAAAAACCTTGGAAGTATTTGTAGTTTTATTAAAATAGTTTTTTAAGAAATTACATGGAGGCTGCCATTTTGCTGCGGTTATGACATAAAATAGTGTTGTCAAGGAAACAGGCGTTAGCAGGTAACTAAGCAACATGAATTCCTGGGTTAAACCTTAGTTTGAGCCGGAGTTTGGCCAAATAAAGGAATCTAATAAAACTGAAGATAATAAAGAGGAAGAGGCAAGAACTGGACCTGTCAGTGGTGTTTTTGTTTCAACTGTTCACAGATGAAACTGTGGGAGTAACCATGGAAACACAATTTTATGTCATCAACCAAAATGGCGGCTCCCGGTGGCTTGAAAACAACATAAACAATGACAATTTTATAAAAATAGTAAGCAGTTATATATTTGTTTGTAATTTATTTTAATAAGCATGACCAGTACTAGTGTTTTAGCCAGATTTGTCTTTATATCCAGGGTTCCCTTTAAGCACATTGCAGAACAACACAGGAAAATGGAGTGATAAAAAAAATATATATATACACATTTCTCTCCAAACTAATTTGGAGATCAGCTGATCACTGTGAGTGCAGCTCTACCGTGCAGACGACTGTTCAAACTACTTCCTGATCAAATATAATGTCTTAAAAGCTATTTCAGTATATACACTAGTATTGATCGATATTGGGGTGCACGGTAGCAGAGTGGTTAGAGCTCTGGCTTCCCAATAAGGAGGTCGTGGGTTGGACAATATCAACATCTCACGATCTCTCTGGGTGGAGTTTGCATGTTCTCCCCGTGTCACCGTGGGTTTTCTCCGGGTACTCCGGTTTCCTCCCACCTCCAAAAACATGCATGTTCAGGATAATTGGGCATCACTGTAAATTTCCCTTAGTGAGTGAATGAGAGAGTGAATGGTTGTCTGTCTGACCCTGCGATGAGTTGGCGACTGTCCAGGTGGTGTTCACTGTTTTACTGCGGTTTTAGTAAAATTTGACCGTCTTCATATTGATAATTGAATCAGTCAAGTATTTTGTAATAAATGATTCACTTTGATAGTTTTCAGATTCAATGTTGTGTGTTTGTCTTCGCAGAAAAGCTACACAGTGCATCTTTAGTCCCAACCTTTGATCCAGTGTGATGTATTTTAATGAGCCCAGTCCTGCTTCTTCTGTGTGACGTCTTCTTTTTTTATTTTTTATTTTTATCTGTGTTTTAACTGTCCCCTGCAGAGTTCAGCGAGAGCAGCTGGCGGCCATTTTCCAGCTCCTGAAGAACAACAAGGAAACGTTTGGAGAAGTTTCCCAAGGCGACATGGGGAGCAGCTCAAACTTTACTCCATCTGAACAAACTTTTACTCTGAAGGACGCAAACACTGAAGGATTATCACCCCGAACATGTTTGAATCTCCCAAAGACGAGACGCAAACACTTTTCCTGCAAAGTATTGTTTTGTGCATGTTGTTGAGTTTCAGTCACGCGACCTGGACGAAACAGGAAATACAAACTGGAAGCAGGAAGTGATCGATTCTGTTCAAACACAGTGAATGACGGCGAGTGTTGAATGGAGAAAATCACTGAATATAAAGGATCTGATCTCTGCAGTTTGACAAAGACAGACTTTTCTTATAATCTAGAGCAGAGATGGGCAATTATTTTACCCGACGGCCATATTCAAAAACAGAATTGTAGTGAAGGGCCAGACAAATGTTGGTGAATCAAAATCTGATTATTGCAAACACATTTCTTCAACAGACTTAGAAGAAAGGATTGCTCTGCCACAATAAACTTGTAACATTCGATTAAGATCATAATTTTATGAAGTAAAGTCGAAGCTTAAGAAAGTTATGATTTCACTAGAAAAAAAAACAAAATGGGTAAAAAGTCATATTTTTTTTGTGAGAATAATGTTGAAGCCATTATTTTGTAGATTAAACTTGAAGTTTTATGCGATCAAAAAAAAACCTCAAACATTTGCTGAGAAACCACAGTAGATTTTATATTTATAAAATATAATATAATAAATATATAATAATATTATATGAACCAAATTACAATTTTAAGCTCCTAAAATGTCAAGTGTAATATTGAAAAATATTTGACTTTATTCTCTTAACATTGGGAACTTAATCTCAAAATGTTACAATTTTGTGTTGTAGTTTTTGTCTCTTAAACTTCGTCATGCAGGGGCCAGATTGAAACAGTTTAGTTTTGTATTAAAACAGCTTTTTAAGGTTTAGTTTTGGCTACAGCTGCTCGTTCTGTAACTCCCGCTCTGATTGGTCAGAACGATCAGGTGTAAGCTTTCGACTTCGTTTGACTCAAGTTTTTCCTGCTCCTCGCGCAAAGAATCTAGAAGAAACTCAACTGTGGATGTTCAATAGTCTGAACAACACCTAGCAAAAGGCTAAAGCTAATGACCGATATGACACGAACGCCGGTTATCACGGCCCCTTTCGTACCGGAATACCTGATTCGTCCGGAAGTTCCCTTTTTTTCTAAATAAAACGTAAATGAAGGGCTATTTTTTGTTCTTCTTTAAAACACATAATACTATCGTCATCCACAAACCCTATATTCATGACCCACAGGCGTTATTTGCCTTTTAGCAGTTTGTCTAGTGTAATACAAGAGTTTGATCTTTCCGTTCAACCTTTAAACGCATCATCACATGTGACCTTACATGCCTCGAAGAAATATTATTTTTGGCGATTTCTTAAACAACACTTTTCATTATTTGTTCATAAGCAGTTAAATAATTCAAGAATAAAGACTGTTTAGATTAAAAACAAGCTTTTTACAATATTATTTTCAATGTGTGCATGTTCTAATCACACTTCCGGACGGATCGAGTCCGCCGGTACGAAAGGGGACGCGACACCAGTGAGCAAAAACCACTGACGCACAGCTCCGCCATCTTTGATCACCGAGGCTTAGAGGCTGTTTATACGACAACGAATTTTCACTAATCTGAGACGTTTCTATGTTACATTGGCTTCTCTTTTACACGACAACGAGCTGCGTGTTCATTGAATCGGCGTTTCTCTGGACACGATTCAAGAGGTAGTTTGGTGGGGCTGGTTCAGTGATGCATAAGAACTACAGCGTTTTTATGCAAAGGAAGATTAGCTCGCCACGACACCGTATAAACCGTGAGCACAAAACGTTACGACTGTGACGGTTTTCTGGGGAACGATGTCTTGTAAACTAGACTTAAACTTAGATTAGACCGGTTAGCTCAACCTCAGAGCCACAGAAAGTGAAACGAACGGTACAAGATGTTCTACGGTCTATCGTGAAAGGCAGTTCAAACTCAAAGATGTCGTTTTGGTGGGTTTGTACCAACTTACTCTCTGAATTCATTTATTTCAAGCCAATGCTAACGTCTAAAGGTCTAACTTTTACTTCCTGCCTCCAGTTTGCTCCTCGCGTCGTTTTCCTCAAATGTCCTGGACTGAACCAAAATGTCAAAGGTAAAATAAACAAAAAAACTAATTGGAACTGAATGTAAAAGCCACAGTAATATGTTAAATGACTCTAGTTAGCATTAGCTTTAGCATTAGCTTTGACAGGCTAACAGCTCTTCTTCTGGTCGAGTTTTACACAGATGTTTTCTTTTATCCTTTTGTCCTGCCGTTTTTTTCCAATGTTCAAGGCGCCCGTCCGCAGTTTAAGAAGTATTTTATCAAACAACGACAATCATCTTAATTACAGTTTTTGTTTTTTCTTTTGTTTTGTGTTTTAAACTCCGAAGAGATGTGACTATTTACTTGAAATGCACCATTAAATTCCAGCTTATTTTTTTATACTTTATATTTATTGTATTTATGATGTAGACAGTTCTGTTAGCTGCCGGTAAGACATTTTCACTTTTAAAACATGAAAGTGTGACTGTTATGTTTCTCTTTTCTTTCGCACAGTAAATATAACTCATTTTTGTTCATTTCCTTCCTAAATTATGCAACTAATTAACTCTAAACCTTTATTTTTAGATTGTACACTGTAAAAATAAAATGCAGGTTAACTTAAAAAGGCAAGTACAAGTTTTATGTTGATTAAACTCGTGTGTGAGTTCTCTGATATTCTTTCTTTCTCTCTTTTCTCTCTCTTTATTTCTCTCCCCTTCTCTCTCTCTTGCTCTTTCTCTCACCCCTTTCTTTCTCCTCTTTTCTCTCTCTCCATACTCTTTCATTTGTTTCTCCCTCTCTCATCCCTTTTTGTCTTTTCTCTCTCTCACGCCTTTCTTCCTCTCGCCTACGTATTCCTCTCTTTTTCCCTTTGTCTATTTCATTCTTTTCTTTCTTTTTCTCTCCGTCTCTCATCCCTTTCTCTCTTTTCGCTATCTGTCTCTCACTCCTTTCTCTTTTTCTCTCTCCCTTCTTTTTCTCTCTCTCTGCCTCTCTCTTGCTTTTTCCTCTCCTCTCTCTTTTTCCCTCTCCCTCTCTCTCTCTCTCGCTTTTTCTCTCTCTCTCTGCCTCTCTCACGCCTTTCTCATTCTCACGTTCCTATCCCTCTCTCTTTTCCCTCTCTCCTCTTTCTCTCTTTGTTGGTTTCATTCTCTTTTCTCTCCTTCCCTCATCCCTTTCTTTCTTCGCTCTCGTTATTCTTCTCTCTCCTCTCTCTCTCTGACACATTGTGGACTTATACAAACATTTTTTCTCTCTCCCTTATTTCCCTCTTTTTCCCTTTGTCTGTTTCATTCTATTTTTCTTTCTTTTTCTCTTTCTCTGTTTATTTCTTTCTCTCTCTGTCTCACGTTGTCAACTTATACAAACATAAAGATTTAAGTAAATGTAACTTATCGTCCTTGTGATTTTTACAGTGTAGCCCAAGATAAGACAATATTCTTTATCTGCTTTAAACGTTTCATTTTCTCATTTAACTCCGTCAAATCTTAATAAAATAATAAACCAAAACAATATAAAGCATTATATTGGAAATTATGTTTACATGTTTGTTTATTGTAGCTGTTTTGGGGAAAAGTATCTCTCTTTATGCTCCCAGATTCAGATTAATTTTCTTTTGTCATAATGAACGACTGAGACATTTTGTTCTGTTTTATTATTTTATTAGATGCAATGTCTTATTTACAGCCTCACATCCATATTCATCAGAAAAACTCAAACAGACTTTACTAGAACATTCACATTAATTATAACTTGGGTAATTTTGTGACGTTTTGTGGGACAGTTCCACTTTTTTTTTTACAAACAATTCCATATTTTGGCAGAATTTTGTTAAGTTTTATTAATATTTTGGTTCTACATTATAATAACTACACCTTAATTAGCCTTAGTAAAGCATAAATAAAGCTTAAAAATATTCATAAACAAAAGTTTATTAAGGTTTAGTAACTGAGTAATTTAGGGTTTGCAGTAATAAGCTTTAATAAACTTTTTATCTATTGTTTAATAATTTGTTAATGATAAATTCAGTCTTTATTAAGGTTTTATTAAGGCTGATTAAGGTGTAGTTCAAATAAAGAGTTTTGTGATTAAACTTAATTAGATCGTTTGCAGTTCCGAGCTGTTCCACTAGAGAACGCTGTTGCATCGTGTTTGTCGTCGTAATGTTCATTTATCATGTTGTGAAGATTTTTTTTTGTTGCTCATGTAATGTTATTAAAATTAAATCAACTACAGGTATTATTTATTTATTTTGTGTTTGTTTTTTGTAGCAGAAGTTAACTTTTTATTATTAAACTCTGTAATAATCATTTGTTCTACAGAAGCTGGATTATTTTTGCGCGCTGACTTACAAAAGATCAAAGGCAGAAGAAAGCCAGGCTATTTCTGCAGCTAAACCAACTAAAAGTGAGTCAAGACTTACAGTAATTAAAGGTGAAGTAGCTGATTTTTTACACAGGTTTTACATCTGACAAGTTCCTGTAATAAACCCTTTAACACATGGGTAATATCGACACGTAAGTATCACGTATAATGCCCTAAAAAGCACTTCTTAAAACATCAAAGTTCCTGTCGCTAATCATCCAATCACATGGCTTCATTCAGTCACTGCTTTGGCCAGTGGGACAGAACAGACTCTAGATTAAGTTAGTTCAGTAGATAACCACACATTTTATTGCCTTTAAATGCCTTTAATTAGGTATAAAAATGTCACAAAAAGGGCAAAAAATATATATTAATTAAAGCCTTATTTAGAAAGGTTCTATAAACTGTAGCTATATTAAAGGGGTCCTATTGTGTCTTTATTATTTAGTAAGAAACTAGAACATGTGTAGATCAGTAATTTACCTTTGGTTCATTGTAAAACACAAAGTTGATCTAAAACAACTAAAAAATAGGAACAACTCTAATGACTTCCTGTTCAAAACTGCAGAACTGATAAGCCCCGCCTCTTCTTTTTAAAATTTGACTGTAAAAAGCAACAGATTTTTAAAAACTATATTTTATTGTTGGAAAGTGGCTGTAGGACAGTTTTGAACCATATAAGCTTCACTTTGAGTGTTAATGTTTTGAAAAATATCAAGTAAATACAGACAAGTGGGATGGGATAGGTGGTAGGTGAGAACTGGGATTTTTGAGCACTTGAGTTCCTGCTGAAGAGAAATACAAGATTACTCAAACATGCATGAATCAATTCAAATATAACTTTGAGTAAACTAATGATGAAGAGAGGCCGTTATAACAAGGTTAAAAACTTAGAAAAGTGAAGTTGACATAATAGGTCCCCTTTAAGCTGCAGATATTTCTATTTTAATCTGGTTAGTAGTTTAACTATCGTCCTAAAACAATTCATAATCTTTTTTTGCATTTGTGTTTTGGCGATTCCATGTTTAGTTATTTCATTAATGAAGCAGAGAGAGCAGCGCAAGAGCAAAAACCACAGAAATTGTGTTTGAATGATTTATGATTTACAGTTTTTCTCAATAGCTTTGACACAGTCCTGGTCTGACTGAAAGTACCTGCCCCAGGAGCCCGATCTCACAAGAAAGCGTACATTTAACATAACATTACACAACATGTAAATGAGGTATGATTAGCACAAGTTCACAGCTGTTTTGTGTAATTATAGTACGTGTCACAGTCCCAGTTCATTTCAATGGTGGTTGTTAAGACGTGTTCTTATTTATGAATATTAATGAAATCCTGATTCTAATCTTAACCTGCCCCAAGCCCCAGACCTAATATTTCATATTATATATTTTAGTAACTTTATGCCTAAACTTACCCGTTTCACTTGAAGAAAACATCCCCACGTGGCTTCAACCAAAACTCGTCCTATTTTGACGCTGTGAAATCTCGTGTCATTTTTACTCTTTTTCATATCGTGCTAAATGCACGGCGTAACATAAGTACTAAAAACAGCTGTGAACTCGTGCTCAAAATACAGTTTTTGTGTCGTGGTAAAAGTACGCCCTCTAGTGAGACTATGTTGACCCCAGAGCAGGAGATAAAACCCTACAGTCCCTAAAGTGTGGCCCCAGTTCATAGTTCCTGTTCTGTATAAACACGCCTGAAACGGGGACAGGAACCAAAAAAAGTTCAGTGGGAAAAGGCCTTTTGTGACCAAAGTTTCAGTTCAGTCTGTCATTGGGATTCACACTTTACACCAATGATTTTGTATCAGAGTTGTGTTTTTTATACGAAATCTGCCATATTTGTAAAAACAAACAAACAAACAAACAACCATACATACATACATACATACATACATACATACATACATACATACATACAAACATACATACATACATACATACAAACATACATACATACATACATACATACATACATACATACAAACAAACAAACAAACAAACAAACAAACAAACAAACAAACAAACAACCATACATACATACATACAAACAACCATACATACATGCATACATACATACATACATACATACATACATACAAACAACCAAACAAACAACCAAACATACATACATACATACATACATACATACATACATACAAACAAACAAACAAACAAACAAACAAACAACCAATCAACCAAACAAACAAACAACCAAACAAACAAACAACCAATCAACCAAACAAACAAACAACCAATCAACCAAACAAGCAAACAACCAAACAAACAAACAACCAATCAACCAAACAAGCAAACAACCAAACAAACAAACAACCAATCAACCAAACAAGCAAACAACCAACCAAACAAACAACCAAACAACCAACCAACCAAACAAACAAACAAACAAACAAACAACCAAACAACCAACCAACCAAACAAACAACCAAACAACCAACCAAACAAACAACCAAACAACCAACCAACCAACCAACCAAACAAACAATCAAACAACCAACCAAACAAGCAACCAACCAATCAACCAAACAACCAACCAACCAAACAAACAAACAAACAAACAAACAAACAAACAAACAACCATTTAGGCTTACTTTTTGCTTTATCAGCTGTATTGTATGTAAGTATTCAAAAATAATTAGTTTGGCAAATATTCTGCCCACCTCATGTTTCTATTTGCTTTTTTTTCATCTTTCTGTTCATGTGATTTTGTATTTGTCTGTGATGTGTGAGTTTGTAGATAAAAACAAAAGTCCTGTATCATGTGTGAACAGAAACTCACTGAACAGTTTGTGAAAGAGAAAGAGTCTGAAAACTGTGAATGAAGCAAAAATGTGGCAAAACTCCTGCTTATCTCAGCCTTTGTTCAGATAAAAGTTGGAATCAAGTGATTAAACTGAACCAAGTTTCAAAAATGTGTCAAAAAGATAAAAACTGTAATAAAAGCAAAGTCAGGTCACAAAATGGTTACTAATGAGTTGTTTTTTTAGACTTATGATAATTTACGACCTAATTTAATACCAACTTCAAAAGCTTCTTTGTATTAGATTCAATGGGAGCGTCACTGTTTTCACTTTCCTGTTTGTAAAAATACAGTATGTTCTTAAGACGTTAATTACAATCAATAATAAACACACGAGACAATTAAAAAATACCAGAATTAATCCGACGGCTTAAAGTCTTAAATGAGCTGGGCGTTTAGTGACGACGTAATGTTCTGGGCCTTGTAATGTTCTTTTAGTTTAATTACTACATATGTGACTAAAAGTACATTTATGACATCAACACGGCCACTGGAGAACTGGACATACTATAAATTAATTAAATATTTAATTAATGTAATTGTAGCGCGCACGTCTGTGTTGTGAGTTATTGTCCTGCAGGATGTTGTGATTTTGTCTGAGAAGCTGCAAAAAGAATTTCAACTCATAAACAGGGCCTGCATTAAAAGTTTTGGGCCCCAGGGCTTTGTAAATTCAGGGCCCCATTTCATCAGCCAGAAAAAAGAAACAGTTTTTTTTTTTTTTTTTTTAAACATAAAATAAACATGGTATTTACAAAAATTATGTGTATTTCTATTTTTGAAGGAACTTTCTGATATGTGCACCATCAGGACTAAACGTGGCCCAGAGTCAGGACTAAACGTGGACCAGAGTTAGGACTAAACGCGAACCAGAGTCAGGACTAAACGCGGACCAGAGTCAGGACTAAACGCGGACCAGAGTCAGGACTAAACGTGGCCCAGAGTCAGGTCTAAACGTGGACCAGAGTCAGGACTAAACGTCGACCAGAGTCAGGACTAAACGCGGACCAGAGTCAGGACTAAACATGGATCAGAGTCAGGACTAAATGTGGACCAGAATCAGGGCTAAACGTGGACCAGAGTCAGGACTAAACGTGGAGCAGAGTCAGGACTAAACGCGGACCAGAGTCAGGACTAAACGCGGACCAGAGTCAGGGCTAAACGTGGACCAGAGTCAGGACTAAACGTGGACCAGAGTCATGGCTAAACGTGGACCAGAGTCAGGACTAAACGTGGACCAGAGTCAGGACTAAACATGGACCAGTCAGGACTAAACGTGGACCAGAGTCAGGACTAAACGTGGCCCAGAGTCAGGACTAAACGTGAACCAGAGTCAGGGCTAAACGTGGATCAGAGTCAGGACTAAACGTGGACCAGAGTCATGGCTAAACGCGGACCAGAGTCGGGACTAAACGCGGACCAGAGTCAGGACTAAATGCGGACCAGAGTCGGACTAAACGTGGACCAGAGTCAGGACTAAACACGGACCAGAGTCAGGACTAAACGTGGACCAGAGTCAGGACTAAACAGGGATCAGAGTCAGGACTAAACGTGGACCAGAGTCAGGACTAAACATGACAAAACAACACCAACACACAGGCCACATGGACCAGAAGCCTATAAGGCAGGACTAAACGCGGACCAGAGTCAGGAATCCTTGTCACCTGGGCGTCTATTGTCATAGTTCTGTTGTTTACACGCATCTCTTAAATGAACAGTCACATGGCGTCAGTCACCCACGGCGACACTCACACCAGAGACACAAATCAGTCTCTTCGCTTGTTGCTACAAACTAGACTCATGCAAAACCCCACGACACCTGTAACTAATGACTCAAGACTGTGGCAGTGGATCTCACAAACATTACATGAAGTAAAGAAGGAATGGGACAATTGTGACCAAAACAACTGCGCACTCTCCTCCTCTCTCCTTCCTCCTTCTTTCTCCTCTTCTCTTCCTCTTCTCCCTCCTCCTCTCTCCTCTTCCTCCTTATCTCTTTCTCTCCTCTCCCTCTTCTCTCCTCCTCCTGCTTTCCTCTTTCCTCTCCTCTCCCTCTTCTCTCTCCTCTCTCCTGTTCCTCTTTCCTCTCCCTCCTCTTCTCTCCTCCTTTCCCTCTTCCTCTCTCCTCCTCTCTCCTCTTCCTCTTCTCTCCTCTCCTCCTCTCTCTTCTCTCCTCTTCTCTCTCCTCTTCCTCTCTTCTCCTCCTCTCCTCTTCTCTCCTCTCCTCTCTTCTCCTCTCTCTTCTCTCCTCTTCCTCCTCTTCTTCCTCCTCCTCTCTCCTCCTCTCCTCCCTCCTCCTCTCCTCGTCCTCTCCCTCCTCCTCTCTCCTCTCTGTCTCTCATCCTCTCTCTCTCTCCTCTTCCTCCTCCTCTCTTCTCTCCCTCCTCCTGCCTCCTCTTCTCTCCTCTCCCTCCTCTCTCCTCTTCCTCCTCCTCTCCCTCCTTCTTCTCCTCTCTCTTCCTCTTTCCCTCTTCCTCTCTCCTCTTCCTCTCTTCTCTCCTCTCCTCTCCTCTCTCCTCTTCCTCTCTTCTCCTCTCTCTTCTCTCCTCTTCCTCTCTCTTCTCCTCCTCTTCTCTCCTCCTCTCTCCTCTCCTCCTCCTCTCCTCTCCCTCTTCCTCTCTCCTGTTCCTTCTTCTCTCACCTCTGTTGCTATTTCTAGTCTCATTTTGAAGAGCGAGCTAACTCAGTGATTCCCAAACTTTCAGACCAGGACCACAAAATAATATGTAACCAACTCACGACCCCCACAGTGAAATAACATGGATGTTTTTAGAAATTTCAAGTTGGAAAACCATTCAAATTGGGCTAAAATAATTTATTTTGTAGATTTATTGCTTTATATGACCAATTTCCAGTCGAACCTGATGCTTAAGTTATAAAAACAGATTAAATGCCAAAATAATTTATACTTCTTCCCACTCCATGAGCATGTGAAACTGAATTGATATGTATATATTTGATGCTGTATTGTGATATTTTGTATATATCTTTGATATCATACTCATGCTCAATAAACTAAACTAAACTCTAAAAACTAAACTCTAAACTTTGGGAAGCACTGAGCTAACTAATGCTGTGTGTTGTTATTTCAGGAAACATCACATGACCCATTTAACCATTAAAAAGTACAAGTGTTTGCTTATGCAATCAGCAGCTCTGCTCTGCTACAACACGAACAGAGCGACGCCATATTCCTCCGGTAGAGGTGACACGCAAATCAGTTGAACACAAGTATTTTTAATATTAGATCATATTTCTCAAACTACTATATTCTTAGGCTGGAAATGCTCCATCACTTGTCCAGCCGACAGACGCGCCTCCACAGAAAGTGAAGCTGTAACTTTTATTTGGTCATTTTTGTGTAATTTTCTGCTTTTCTTAGTAACATGTAAAAGAGACGTTTGGTGTCACTAGAGTCTTAAAAGATGCATAAGTTCACTAGCCGTTAGCAGTTTTACCAACGTGTTCTCATGGATTGCGTAAAATAGCACGCCTTGACAAATTGCGTGTCACGACGACGCCCTCTGCCTGTTTTGGTGTGCACACGCTCGTTTTTTCTGGCGTGGTCTGGACACGCCTAGTGGTTGACGACAAACACGAGGTTTTTCAAGGGATTAACGCTAAATTTAAGTCTGAAGTTACAAAAATGGGTAAGTTTAACTCTTTGGCTTGGAGTTGGTTAAAGTTAGGATTGGATTGTGTTAGTTTTCATGAATAATAACATGTCTTTACATTCACCATTGAAATGAACTGGGGAAACCAATAGAAGTGCGTTCATATGACACGCTGTTTACAATAGCGTGGTATTGACACGCTTATCCATGAGAACAGGCTTTTTTATACATAATTTTTATCTACAATAAAATACTAAAAGATTTGTAAACTCAACAGTAACTTGTAACAAGGCTCTGACTTTTGACCTTTGCTAAATGTGGTCGGTAGGTTTGTTCCAGCTGACACTCTCTGGATCTTTCATAACTTGTGTTTTTTACAGGCTAATGCTAACGGTTTAGGAAAATAACAGAAGAACGCTCCGGACTAGCTTAAATCTTACCGGACTAGCTCAGATGCTAACCCCTGGGACACATGCAAGCTCCGCCAGCCCTACGCGCGTTAAAAATAGCCTAGCGATGCACGCGTATCGTTTGGAAAACATGCAAGTCAATAAACCAGCCACACCGACGCGCGTACCAAGCGTGACGTCGTGCGAGCGTTGGGTGCGCGAGAATTGGGAGCGAAAGAATCCAACCTATTTTTTTGTCGCTTGACGCTTGAACATCTTTCCCATAGAGAAACACAGGATCAGTGGCTCCGATGACGCTCCACAGGCGCGCACGGCGCATCTGCTGCAATTGGCGTGTGGCCACCCATGCGTGGACGCACGGCTGTGGTTTCGCTTGTTCACGCACGTCATTTTTGACGCTTGCTGTGTGTCTGGGCCCTAAGTGTTCGATAGCATCAGAGTCGGACTGGCGAGTATGTCTATGGTTGGAACGCTCTGAACTGGAACGCAGCATTAGCAGACAAGCTTGTAGCTGACAAGCGTCGCCACGACAACAAAGAAATACATGAAACTTTGCATGAAGTTTTGCATGAAGATTTGCCACTCATCTAAATCCACTCAAATGATGCCTAAGCAAAATGAACAAAGTAATGTGTTGTTTCTGTCCATGTTCTGTGTTAGATCTAAACAAATGTTATAAACCCTCTGATAACAAGACCACGGTCTAGTCCTGGCTTTGATTTTGTGGTTCCTGTTCCAAGACATGAATAAAAAAAAAAACACAAGAGCAACAAACCTACTTATCTTTACTTGGTTTAGCCCTTTATCTGCTGTTGGATTATATTTCTGCCACTCTTATCTCCAATAGTTAACTGTCCTGAACAGCTCTGACCCACATCTACGCACAGTCACTCGTGCATTTTTGCCACTCCCTGATAAAAGAGGCTGATGTTACACTTGGATAACCTCTGACTGATCGTCCCTTTGCTTTTGTTGTTGTTGTGACAGTTCTCTTCTTTAGCCCCGCCTCCTCTGCTCTCTCCTGACTCCTCCCACTGCTTCACCTGTGCTTCTCTCTCTCCTCTCTCTTTCTCTCCTCTCCTTCTCTCTCTCCTTCTCTGTCACACTCACTCAGGACACACAAAGACATGGCCCGTCACAGTAACTTCTACATCTTGCCTCTGTTTTTCGCCGTTGCCATCCTCACGGTGCTTTACATCTCCTGGGCCGACCTTTCCAGCTGCATGAGGTGAAGTTATTTGCATTTTCCTGTTTCCGTTTCCACTCTCCCACTCCGCTTTCCCTCTCTGCTCCCCTGCGTATTGTAAAAAATCTAAAAACTCTTCTTAAAACGCCTCAGACTTTAGAACAGTTTGGGTTTCTGAAGTTAAAGACTGTGATTGATTCTGCTGCAGGTTCACAAACTTTAGATACAGTCGCATCAATCACAAGATGTATTGTGTCAAGTAAAGATCCGAAGACATGGAGGTGAAAAAGTGATGCAAATATGTCAGTATAATTAACAATGCTGCATCTTTCTGGTCATGTTGGGTGTAACTTCAAGAGAAACTAAACTCTGAATCAACTTTTCTCACTGTCAGACTGTGTATTTGGGGTCCAAATTGAATTATCTACTGTTTCCAGGCCTTTTTGGACATTTTTGTGCAAACTCGCTCATGTTGCAGTTATGTGTGTAAAAACAGCGGCTGTACTGCCACGATGGACAAACGCTGTCAGTGCATTTTCAGTTCACGCTGACGTCACAGTGAGTTGACGAGGCAGACGAGCCGCCCAGATGGTTTATCTAAACTCCTCCCCTGGAGCCCGATCTCACAGAAAGTGTACATTTACCACGACATTACACAATATGTAAATGAGGTATGATTAGCACGAGTTCACAGCTGTTTTGTGTAATTATAGTACGCGTCACAGTCCCCATTCATTTCAATGGTGGTTGTTAAGACGTGTTATTATTTATGAATATTAATGAAATCCTGATTCTAATCTTAACCTGCCCCAAGCCCCAGACCTAATCTTACCAATTTTAGTAAGTTTATGCCTGAAGAAAACGTCCCCACGTGGCTTCAACTGAACTCGTGTTTTTTTTATGCTGTGAAATCTCGTGTCATTTTTACTCTTTTTCATATCGTGCTAAATGCACGGCGTAACATAAGTACTAAAAACAGCTGTGAAGTCGTGTCCAAATACGCTGTTTTTGTGTCGTGGTAAAAGTATGCCCTCTAGTGAGACTGTGTTGCCCTTGACACCGCTGCTGCGGAGAGTTGAAAAGCTTCACCGCTGCGTAATGACATCAACCGTTAATTGGCTCAGGTTGATCAGCGACTGTGCGATGTGCGATCGTTTGTGCAACGATGCGTTGGTTGAAACTCGTGTCTGTGTTTTTCATTTTTGATTTTCATTTTTAGAAAATACTCACATAATAGGCTCATGTGATTATGTAGACTAAAGAAAAGGTTTCATACGTATGTTTTGTAAAGTAAATATTAAAAAAAACTTGACGTGCAAGTAAGCAAAGACTTGGTGCTGTTGCTGTACAGATTCCTCCACTGCAAATCTCACGTCAGGACCTGGACGGCTTCTACACAAAACTCACATCATTCACAAGCTCACTGTTCATATTTGGGGCTGTCAATCAAAGTCTGTTCACACCCACTGGACGTCTCCCACTTTAACGAGTCTGTTTGAGGTTCAGTTGTGGGCGGAGTTAGTCTCTGAAAGCGTGTTTAGTCTCACTTTAAGGCGTTTTCACACACGAAAGTACCAAGAACTAAGTTCCCACATTCCTTTAGCCCAGGGGCGGACTGGGGATAAAAAACAGCCCTGGACACTAGTCAGCCCCAGCCCAATCCATAAAATGCGGCACAAAATTCAAAATGTTACAATTTTTTTTTTCCCTCCACATAAAATACAGAATATAGCTCAATTAATTTAATTCTCTTGTAACATAAATAGTAAACTGTGGGTAGTATTGTAAAGAATTTGCATCAAGTTTGAGCATAAATTGCCTCTCTGGTCTGGGGGGTTTGGGGGCCCTCCCCAAGAAAATTTTGAAAAAACAGGTGTAATTTCCTGTAATTTGGTGAGTTTTAGACTTGTTTTTATAGATTCAGATAACCTGAAGTGAATAGTCTTATTAAACTGTCAGCAGGTCAACAAGATTACATTTGGTGCCCCCTAGTGGTTGTTTTGTAAGACAATAAATAAGAGTCCCTTTACAGAGTTCAAAATTTATAAATAGACTAAATAGTAGCTCTGATGGCAGGAGGGTCTGAAAATCTGAAAACTAGACATCATTTGCTTTATTCTGGGGGAATTTTAGACCAACAAATGTGATATTTTACAAAAGTTATTTTATGTGTTATTTTGTCCCATAATGTTTACATTCCTCAGCAAGATTCAAATTGGGTTTTTGTGCATTTTTATTTTCTATTTGGTGTATTTCTCAGTGGGGCCCCAGCCCTATGTGTCCCCCTGCTCTTCCTTCTGTGTTCCGGCCCTGCTCTCTCTCTCTCCTTCCAGTGCGCAGGAAACACAAACGCCTGATGAGCTGCATCCTGACACTTGTAGACTGTAACAGAAATACTAAAGTCTGAAACTTTAGTCAGAACAGATAACCTCATGCTTTGTGTGTTTTAAAAAGGCACAATCCACCTTCAAAGTCCAGAGAAATGCGCTGTTCTTCGCCGCGGTAAATACGTCGCGGTAAATTACGTGATTAAGAGACGTATGAGTTCATCTGCTGTTTATGCTCGTAACTTTGTGAATATTTGTCATATTGACGCGAAATAAAGACTGACTAACTGCTTATGAGATGCAGAACATCTTTTAGGGTTACCAAAACTACCCAGGGGGTTTGATTTCCCGCTATGTGCTGTTAATGATCAGACCAATGTGCAGACGTCTGTCACTCAGCGGCTGGGGCTGGCGCTCCTCTCATAGCCGTGCGCTCTTCACATGTCTACAACCGCTGTCTGTAGGCCGGGTTAGTGCTCCCTGACTGTCTGTCCTGCTTTCCCTCTCGTTTCACGTGCGTCCGTCTTCTCCCAGGCTGCAGCGCTGCGCAGCTGTGGGGATGTGGCCGCTGCTCCTGATCAGGTTGCGTTAAAAAAAAAAAAAAAAAATGTACCAGAGGCCACCGGCCCATGGAGCGAGCGGCCGTTCTGTGCTTTTCCAGAATGCACCTATGGCCAGTCCGCCCCTGCTTTAGCCCCTGTTTAGTCAGAGGAACCACCCTGTCCCCGTGTTTGTGTCACACAGCACCAGTTTGTGAAAGTGAGGATACAAAGCTTTAGCATTAGCATCTGTTTAGTTTGGAACATTTAAATAAGTCATTTGTTGGACTATGATGAACTATGATGTACAAAAACTAAAATCGTGACTGAAATCAACAATAAAACACAACTGTTCATTATTATTCCTAATAAAAGTTACTATTAACAATTTAAGCATTTATATTGGAGCTACTGCTTTTAAGTATTTTTTCTCATGGACAAGAAACGTTTGTATAAAAATCCAAAAAATATAAAACAAGTTTTCAAACAAAGTTAGAATTGTAAATGTGTTTGTCATCAAAAGGTTCCTGGTCTGACTAGAAAGTACCTGCCCCAGAGCAGGAGCTAAAAAGTCCCTAAAGTGTGGCCCAGTCCATAGTTCCTGCTCTCCATGGGGAAAAAAATTCAGGAATGGAAAAAAGTTCCTATAGTGGGAATTACCCTTTAGTTACTGTGAAAATACTTGTAATTAAATTACAGTTACTTTCAAAATACTCTTAGTTCTAATTTAGTAAAAACAATCTACAAAGTGACATTTGTGTGTGATAAAACAGCTCAGAGACACATCAGCAGCTGAAACAGGCTAGAATCATTTTAATGTTGATTTTACTAAACTGAAGTGACTCATGTGTTGTTTGCCTTTGTTTAAATAGCAATAATATCATTTTAAATCCCATTTTTGATCCATGTTTGCAATAATACACAAAGTAATCCTAAAGTAATTTAACTAATTACTTTCTTCGATCAGTAACTAAGTAGTTTAACTAAAATAAAACATTTTTAAAAAGTAATAAGTAATTACTTTTTCAATACTTTTTCTCTAACAATGTAAACCGATGGAGGTGGTCATGTTTCAGGACACAGTTCACTGATTAAACAGGCACTGCAGTTATAGTGTACAGTTAGTTATTTCTACGATAAATAAGCTTAAAAGTGTCTTTAATGTCAGTGGAACATTCTGACGCAGCTGGAGGTTTGCCAACTCGAACTGTGGCATCACTGAGTCACTCCAACTGGTTTCAGAGTTCACACAAGTTAGCAGCCTGAACAGGGAACAATTAAACTGTACAATTAAAATGAATGATTATGACAACAGTACATTTCCCGTTTGGGCCTACTCCCAAACAACAACACACCGCTCACAGATTCATCTCATACATGTCCATGTTTATGTGGCTCCCAGGCTGGTTTCATTGTTCATGCTTCCTGCACGTGAAGTTCACACGGAAATGAGACGCACGGACTAGATGAGCAGACTTACTTGTAGTTTCTGAGCGTTTCAAGCTGCTGCTCGTAGAGGGCAGTAGAGAGCTGCTGTGGAAATGGCGTTGATTTCCGAGCGGACCGTCCACCTAGTCACACATTTGTTTCCCGACGCGGAAAACCCGGTCCATGTGGATGCCACTTGAGGGGGCGTGTCTGCAAAAATTACGTACAGTGCCTTGCAAAAGTATTCAACCCCCTTGAACTTTTCTACATTTCCTCTTATTATGACCACAAAAATCAAACATATTTCACTGAAACTTTGTGTGAAAGACCAACACTAAGTTGCACACAATTGTGAAGTGGAAGGACAGTCATACATGATGTTTTTTTTTTTTTTTTTACAAATTAAAACCTGAAAAGTAGGCGTGCAAAATTATTCAACCCCTCTGAGTCAATATTTTCTGGAACTGCCTTATGCTGCAATTACAGCTCCAAGTCTCTTTGGTTATGTTCCTACCAGCTTTCCACATCTTGAGACTGACATTTTTGCCCATTCTTCTTTGCAACATAGCTCCAGCTCAGTCAGATTAGATGGAGTGTGTTTGTGAACAGCAGTTTTCAGATCTTGCCACAGATTCTCGATTGGATTTAGGTCTGGGCTTTGTCTGGGCCATTCTAAGACATGAATATGTTTTGTTTTAAACCATTCCAGTGTAGCCTTGACTTTATGTTTGGGGTTGTTGTCCTGTTGAAAGATAAACCTCCGCCCCAGTCTCAAGTGTTTTCAGACTCCAATAGGTTTTCTTCCAATATTGCCCTGTATTTGGCTCCATCCATCTTTCCATCAACTCTGACCATATTCCCTGTCCCTGCTGAAGAAAAGCATGTCCAGAATATAATGCTGGCACTTGTATTTTTGAAGGTGGGGATGGTGTATTTAGAGTCATGAGCAGTGTTAGTTCAGTTTTTGTCTCATCTGACCAGAGAACCTTCCTCCACATGGTTACTGTGTCCCCCACATGGCTTTTGGTAAAGTGAAAACGGGTTTTCTTATGGCATTCTTTCTTCAGTTTGTTCATGTGAAATTACACTTTTTGTTTATTTGAGGAGAAAAATCAAGTCACAAAGATCCAAGTCTCAAAAGTAACGAAAGAAATCCAGGTCGCGATCCGTAGGTCCACACCTCAGACACTTTTCATCTCTTTATCCGAACATAAAACAGAACATTACTGCAGCAGGTCGGGACAGTTACTCTTGCCAAAACAAACACCGTTGGAACAAAAGGATGAAGTGTTGAGTCACTACTGTATAAAAGCTTTTAGGACATTTGCGAGTTGAACTGGAGCCAAAGAATGATACAGTTGTGACAGGTTGTGATTAATGACTAACTAACATAACATAACTTAATAATGCACGCAGTTATTTCAAACACGTCTCTTTCGTTTCTCGTGGTGTTTGTGACTCAGAATGAAATAAGAGGCGCTTCTGTCACTGCAAATTATGTGTTATTATGTTAGATTACCACAATCAGACAATAATAATAATTAGGTAAGAGGGTGACTGCCTAGAGTGGTTCAGGTCTTACCTCAGTGGGAGGTGCTGCTCAGTCAGACTGGGGGACTCCACCTCGTCCACTGCTCCTTTAAACTGTGGAGTCCCCCAGGGTTCAATTCTCGCGCCTGTTCTTTTTGTCCTGTACCTCCTCCACTGAGGGAAATCTTTAAAAAGCATGGCGTTTTATATCACTTTTATACAGATGATTGCCAAATTTACCTGCCACTCAAAAAACGCACGTCCTGCCCCTGGCACCTCTTTTTAACTTGTCTCAGTGACGTCAAGGCTTGGTTGGCCCACAACTTTTTAAGTCTTAATGAGGGTAAAACTGAGGTCATCGTGTTTGGCAACCCTGACCCCCTCATGGACTTGGGCCCACTTAAACAACAACACAAATCAGCTGTCACCAACCTTGGCGTCACTTTTGACAATGATTTTAGACTTGACAAACACGTGAATGCGATCATCAAATCTGGCTTTTATCACTTGCACTTTTTAACGGCCTCAGCCAACACGCTCTTTCCCGCTTACAGCTGGTCCAAAATTCTGCAGCTCGTCTTTTAACCGCACCAAAAACCAGAACACATCACTCCGATTTTAGCTTCGTTACACTGGCTTCCCATTCGTTTTAGAGTTGATTTTAAGATTTTATTGTTTGTTTTTAAAGCTCTGAAAGGACTGGCACCTCTTTACATCTCTGACCTCATCCAGATTAACTCCCCGGTGCGCGCTTTGAGGTCAGAGAGCCAGCTCCAGCTCATGGTGCCTAAGACGAGACTTAAAACCAGAAGAGACAGAGCGTTCTCTGTAGCTGGTCATAGGCTCTGGTCCGAGGCTCTGGTCCTAGGCTCTGGTCCTAGGCTCTGGTCCTAGGCTCTGGTCCTAGGCTCTGGTCCTAGGCTCTGGTCCGAGGCTCTGGTCCTAGGCTCTGGTCCTAGGCTCTGGTCCGAGGCTCTGGTCCGATGCTCTGGTCCGAGGCTCTGGTCCTAGGCTCTGGTCCGAGGCTCTGGTCCTAGGCTACTTGGTCCTAGGCTCTGGTCTGAGGCTTGGTCCTAGGCTCTGGTCCTAGGCTCTGGTCCTAGGCTCTGGTCCTAGGCTCTGGGTCTGAGGCTCTGGTCGTAGCTCTGGTCCTAGGCTCTGGTCGAGCTCTGGTCTAAGCTCTGGTCCTAGGCTCTGGTCCTAGGCTCTGGTCCGAGGCTCTGGTCTAGGTCTGGTCGAGACTCTTGGTCCTAGCTCTGTCCTAGGCTCTGAACCGAGGCTCTGGTCCTAGCTCTGGTCCTAGCTCTGGTCGAGGCTCTGTCCGAGCTCTGGTCCGAGCTCTGTCCGAGCTCTGGTCCGAGGGCTCTGTCCTAGCTCTGGTCTAGCTCTGGTCTAGGCTCTGGTCCTAGGCTCTGTCCGAGCTCTGGTCCTAGGCTGTGGTCCGAGGCTCTGGTCCGAGGCTCTGGTCTAGCTCTGGTCCTAGGCTCTGGTCCTAGCTCTGGTCTAGGCTCTGGTCCGAGGCTCTGGTCCGAGGCTCTGTCGAGCTCTGTCCAGGCTTGCGTCTCTAGGCTCTGGTCTAGGCTCTTCCTAGGCTCTGGTCCAGCTCTGGTTCTAGGTGCTTCTGGTCCAGGTCTGGCCTAGGCTCTTCTAGGCTCTGGTCCTAGGCTCTGGTCCTAGCGTCTTGGTCCTAGGCTCTGGTCCTAGGCTCTGGTCCGAGGCTCTGGTCCTAGGTCTCTAGGCTCTGGTCGAGGCTCTGGTCCTAGGCTCTGGTCCTAGGCTCTGGTCCTAGGCTCTGGTCCGAGGCTCTGGTCCTAGGCTCTGGGTCCGAGGCTGTGGTCCTAGGCTCTGGGTCCTAGGGCCTACTGGTCCGAGGCTTTGGTCCGAGGCTCTGGTCCTAGGCTCTGGTCCGAGGCTGTGGTCCTAGGCTCTGGTCCTAGGCTCTAGTCCTAGGCTCTGGTCCTAGGCTCTGGTCCTAGGCTCTAGTCCTAGGCTCTGGTCCGAGGCTCTGGTCCGAGGCTCTGGTCCTATAGGCTCTGGTCCGAGGCTCTGGTCCTAGGCTCTGGTCCGAGGCTCTGGTCGAGGCTCTGGTCCTAGGCTCTGGTCCGAGGCTCTGGTCCTAGACTCTCGGTCCTAGGCTCTGGAAAGCTCTGCTCCTTCATGTTCGTTCTGCTCCCACCGTGGAAGTGTTTTAAGTCTCGTCTTAAGACCCACTTTTACTCTCTGGCTTTTAACACCGACTGAGATGTGTGGCCCTCTGTTGTCTTTTTTATTTATTTTATTAGTTTTATTTGCTTTTATTTGTTTCTATTGAGTGTTGTATGTTTTTATTTTTCTATTTGATTCTACTGATTTACTGTACTAGTAGGTCAAACTGTTATTTATCATACTGTGTTTTGCTTTTATCTGTGAAGCACTTTGGAAGCGTTTTGTTTATGAAATGTGCCATATAAATAAAGTGGATTTGGATTTAGTCAAATAATTTAGGTATGTTCAAAGTCTTGCGTACAGGCAGGTCCACTCGTAAACATTATGGCTAATGCTAACTGTTTAGGCTAAACAAAAGTAACGTTAAATAACCTGTTACTAGTGTTTACATGGTTTTGTGGCAGTTAAACTTCTCAGATTCACTTTTCATGATGATCGTCGGTCTTATATGAAGTGAGACTCCCTGTCCCAGTTCACAAGTGGGATTTTCCAGTTCCAGTGACGTTCCAGTGCATTTTTACAAGTGAGAATTGCATATTCCAGTTCTCAGTTTCCTGTAACGCAGCCTTAAAGCCTGTTGAGTCACAGGATTGTAATGACAAAGAAGTTTAAGACTTTAATCTGTTGAGTTCTGGTTTTGCAGCATCTGAAATAATCTGAATATAAACTCACACAGAGTCTGGGCTTAGTCCTTTATCTGCCTCAACTCACTTCAGCTATTTATTTATTTAAGAAGCCACATTATAATGTTTACAGAAGCAGAACTGTAAAAAGTAACAGGGCAGTTTAAAGAGAAACTAAACTCAGAATCAACTTTGTGTCACTGTCAGACTGTGTATATGGGGTCAAAATTGAATTATCTACTGTTTCCAGGCCTTTTTGGAAATTTTGTGCAAACTCGCTCATTATGTGTGCCAACGTGTTCTCATGGATTGCGTAAAATAGCACGCCATGACAAATTGCGTGTCACGACGACGCCCCTCTGCCTTGTTTTTGGCGTGGAAATTACACGGCTCGTTTTTTCTGGT
>CM076401.1:10123328-10173328 GCA_038363315.1 Mugilogobius chulae
ACAGTGGACCAACAGCTTGGCCATAGAGACGGCTATGAACACAGACAGACCTGGCTGCTCCACAGAGAACAGTTACGTGTCTAACTATGTCCCACTTCAGACAAGTGGTAACAGAGACACACTTCCTTATCACTTGTCAGCAAATATACAACATCTAGGGCCTATTCTCTCCAAAATGAAATCCAGTCAGGTCTCCTGGCTGATCTATCTACCTGAATCAAACCCTAAATGCATATCATGACATCTGGACCAGAACAAAAGCGGTATATGAGTTCAGCAGCTAGCAGCAGCTAAATATGCCGACTGTGCCATCAACTGAGGACAAGCGACAACAACCAACATCTGATACAACCACGCTGACCTGTGTGTGTGTATTGTTATTTTTTATTTATTATTTATTTTTAATATTTGTTATTAGAATATTATTTGATTGCTGTTATTATTTTGTATGTTATTTTATCTTTTTTTTTTTTTTTTTTTTTTTTTTTTGTTTATTGTTATTTGCTGGCAATGTGTTGTGCAATCGTGCCTATAATGCCTTGTTGAAATGTAAATTGAAATTGTAGAGAGATAGAAGACCATTCACACAGGAATAGAGAGAGGGAGAGAGAGAGAGGGAGAGAGAGAGAAGACCACACAGGGAAGAGAGAGGGAGAGAGAGAGGGAGAAAGAAGAGATTGAGAGAGAGAGAGAGCAGAGAGAGAGAGAGAGAGAGACGACCACACAGGGAAGAGAGAGAGGAGAGAGATGATGAGAAGAGAGAAAGAGAGTAGGGAGAAGAGCATTCACAATACTCACTTTGTGAACTGCAAAATGTATTTCCTACATGGTTATAATGTCTCTAAAATTCTATGATTTATTAATGTAAGTTAAGAAGCTGCATTCACACTGATACAGCTGTATTTTAGTCAAAATTCAGTGCGTAAACTGCTGTGTTTTTGACCGCAACTTTGTTCGAATATGTCTGCGACCCTTTATGCTCGCAGAGACGGTGTTCGATCTAGCAGACGCCACTGCGCGGCGCTAATACCCTGACGCTATCAATGTGCGGGTTTTACATTCGACTTAACAATGATAAGGTCTGAACACCTATATATACGGGCTATCCCACACATTGTCATCCCGCTCCGGACTGATCGGATCAATCTGCGCAGTCTGTTTTAATGAATAATTTGACCGTATATTCATTCTCCGTATGCGGCTGCGCAGTTGGCTCGCCCTCACTGCCCGTACGTATCGACCAATAATACGTCAAAGGCTATTTTTCTCTCCCTTCGAGTCCGCCATAGTCAATTCCTGCCAATCAACAACGCACCTACGACAAGGAAAAAGAGTAGTGAACATGTTGGATTTACAAAAGTAAAATTTCACTTCAGCACGTACTTGTATTAATCAGATAAATATAATGTTTGTAGTTTTTACATAAAGTTTCTTTGACTGGACTACAGTCAGACGCTTAACTACAGACTATGTCACGACGACATTAAGACAACTATTATTTGAGTTATGTGCTCACTGTCCTACTGTTGAGGTCTCCAGTGCAGGCTATCTGATGCTTTCATTTCTTGTGGGTTAGGCCCAACATTGCCGCTATCAAACCCAATGCCCACAATTCTATTATATTGTCTAATCATCAATCAATATAATGATAATCTAATTTTACACCAAGGTAGCAATGATGGCAATCATAATGGCATGTGGCAACTTAAGTCAATAAAACCATAAAATAAAGATCTAGACTATAAAAATGCATAAGCAGTGCTTAAATATTTAATTAATAACATGTCTATTGTTAATATTTAAGACAATAGAAACCAGCCTGAAGCCACAGTAACATGGACAGGATGGCAGGTGAAAATAAGAAACAGAATATATCATTCGAACCCAACTTGGCAAAACATACACGTAATACATTCTCCCACCTTCTGTTGTAATGGTCTGATCTTACTGGGTCCCCGGGTGTCGTATCTGTTATAACGCTTGTTTGGTGCAGAATTCCGAGTGGATCAGCACTAGCCCGCTCTTGTTTGTTTGACTACAGGTGAACGCTGCGTCGTCACGCAGACGTAACGGATGACGCAGCGTTGGTGCAAGCACGCGAGGTCCCATAGGTAACATTGTGCTGAAACTTTGAGAAAAACGCTCTTACATAGATTCAATGAACAGCGGGTGTGATTGAAGTCAGGCTGAGATCGCAACCAAAGAGGCGGGACTGTGGCACCGTCAGCGAAAAATAACTCCTCGATTGCAACTGAGTTTAAAGGCATTTTAAATCAGTTTAATCGTTTTGAATCAAACTTAACTGCACACCTCACTCATTTTTCCCTTTTTATGGCGGTGCGTCGCACCTATCACCCTAATGACGAGCGCCCCGAGGTCACGTGAAACAATGAGTTGTCTGGCTCCTGAATAGTTATTTGATCTTCAAGACTTTTTATTTCACAAACTGTGTTTTTGGCGCCTGCTCTTCTAAAGCTCCTCAGGGCAACGCAGCCCTGCAGAGCGGAGGCAGTGGGCGAGGGGTCTGCACCCGCGTAATAGCTTACAAGCTTTCGTGCGATACAAAATAGATGTCAGATTACTGTAAAGACGCATTAGAGAAGATGCCATACAGCCTTAACCTAGTTCAATCCAGATGGATTTGTTTGCCCTCCTATCTGAGTTCTCACTATATCCATCTGGGACTTGACTCACTGAAAACAATTTTGAGAAAGGTGGGATTTTATGGAATACTCGAAGCTGATTGGTGTGGGGCCCACCTATTTGTGCTTAGAATAGAAGGGGGAAGAACAAGTGTCACAATACTGCTCTTCTTTCAAAAAGAAATGTCTCCGTATTCTGCTAAACTGCATCAAAGCAACAGAAACACAAACATCAACGAGAGCAGCCATTGTTTAGCTTGAATCAGACTCGGCGCTAACAGCCGTGTTAGCCCCGCCTGCTACAATGTGATTGGGCCTCAAAACCACGCTGCTGTGATGTGAGTGGGCCGAACCACGGCTGGTTCAGACTCTCAAACCAATCAGAGCGGGTGGAAGGCCAGATGGTTATCTCGTGTCTGTGAATTCACAAATATCAGAAGATAAAAGATCTGACTGGCCAGGTTAACACGGCCTTATTTTTCCAAGAATACCTGTTAAGTTGTTGGTGAGAGTTGAAAGTCTACTGTAAGAAGATTGTAGGAAAACAGACTCCCTCCACGATCGTCAAACAAACTCCAGATTTCGGTACGACCTGAGATTCGTACAAAATGTTATTCGTGACCATAGCTTTATTCAGACCCAAAACAACACTCTCTGTCTCGTTATTTCTGTTGAATGAAGCTCTATCTGCAACGTGAGTGTGGTTAATTATAACGGGTTTTGTAGCAAATATTTATTATAAAAACTGATTATGTTCCTAAAAGTTGTTTCTGTGTTAAGCTTCACTTCAAAAATCTCTCTCTCTTTCTGCAGCTTGCCGTTGATCCCACGGACAGGTTCTAAATTTTGGGACGATCTCCCCACGGTTCCTCCCACCACCACCGACCCGCCGGGCCTCACCGCCATCCCCATCCTGCACCGCAAGAACTACAGCAAACTGCCCCAGTGGGACTTCGACGACAAGTACAAGACCGACCGAAGAGACACAAGACCACACAGGTGACAAAACCAAAGACCAAAATAAGATCGTAAAAAGAGAATCAGTTCAGAACAATGTTTCACCAAAGTCGATGGGTTTGTGCAGCTGATACAAGATTCATAAGTTGTGTTTGTAGCAGGTTAGAGTCCTTCAAATCAAACCAGACTGGCTGAGACTTTAATCTCAGACCCAGGACTGTTGGCTGTTGAAATGTCAGACCAACAACGCCACCCTGTTTTATAGTTCCAGGGACACTAAACTAGGCTAACTAAAACAAAAGGCCTACACAGGTCAGTGATTAGCGGACTATAGACAAAAAAGAAAAGAATAACAACTTTTATTTAATACAGTTAGTTAATGAATAGACAGTACAAGTTTTCTTTTAAAATTTAGGAGACTACCATTTTCACTCTTGCAGTCCTCTCAAATAAAAATAGTCATGAGTTAACTGGATTGCGTAAAACATCTTCGAAACAGCAACAGGAATTCAGACTTTTTGTTTCCTACCCAATAATGCGCACGTCCGTTGCGGCCCACACTGGACACACCGATCGGTTGCGTACAGGACACGAGGTCGTCTTTGAGCCCAGGACGGGAGCGTCAGGTGAAAAAGTCTTAAAAATGGACCAGGGGACAAGAGGAGCTAGAGACGAACCAATATTACGATGGACGGAGAGAGAATTAGAGAGGGAAAAGAAAGAAGAGGGCCCGCGAGTGTCCAATCCCAAAAATACAAGCTGTACGACGGTAACCACGGACCCAAGATCAACAACGCCTGTAAGGCTACTTGAAAGTCTCGCTCAAATAAAATGCTTAATGAAGGCACCACACGGCTGTGATTTATTCCAATTCAACCGGTTCGTAAAAAGCACTTGACGCCACGCACAGAGCGTTTCACTTTGCGAGCGTGCAGCACGAGCCACAGGTGTTCCAGAGTGGAGAATTACTCAAATTTCTTACGAGCATTGTGCGTTTCCGAAGAGTGCTAGCGCGCGGCTATTTTCGTTGTTAGACAATTTTTTGTACACTGGTCCCTCGTTTATCGCGGGGGTTAGGTTCCAAGAATAACCCGTGAAAGGCAAATCCCGCGAAGTAGTGATCTTCATTGTTTACCAGTAATTTCAGTTGATAACCTGCCTGGTTCTGATGTTTAGTGTCTTTTGTACAGGTAATAATCCGCTGAACACATGATTCACCGTGAGATATAACAGCACGAGTCGTTTTTGTGACGTTTAAAGAGAGACGATGCTGTGTGTGTTCGCCTGCTCTGCTTTTGACACGTTGCTCGTCCCGCTGAGCTCCACAGCCGACCGCAGAGCCACGGATCACACGGACTCCAGAGCCACGAAACACATCCAGACTCTAGTGAAGTCACAACACGCTCCTCAAACACATCTCTGAACTACACAAATGATGTTCCAGCGTGAACAAACTTATATGGTAACTACGAGCTCAAAGAGTCAAATCTCTCCTGGAGAAACGTCCGAGCGTCAGGTCAGCTTACCTGCATGATCCAAACTGTCTAAAGTTTTCTAAAAGAGCTTCTGTGCTGTTGCCTGTGAATGCTGCGATGTGATACGGTCACAAACAGTGAGTTTGAGAGAAAAGCAGCTTACAGCCACGTCTGTAGGACCAAAGCACTGGAAAAAAAAAGCAAAATTGCACTAAAAAAAAAATCCGCGGAAAGTGAACCGCGATAGAGCGAGGGACCACTGTAATGGGTTTGGTGCTTGTGCTGCCGTGCACAGCCCCCCAAAACAGCAGGTGTTGTCAGAGGCGGGCCTACTGCCAACAACAGTGGATTTAAAATGACCAATGATCAAAAAATAGAGCTCATATGGGCTACAGTGAAGTCTATAGAAAACATTAAAGTGAGGCTAAACACACGGTCAGAACTTTACTCCTGAAACTACATCGTGGAAAAGTGGGAGATGCCCGGATGTGTCTTTAAATGGGCGTGAACAGATATTGACTGACAGCACAGAATATGTATAGTGATCATTTACAGCTGTGAGGTGGTGCAGCACAGGCCTAGATACTTACTTGCACTTCAAGCTTCCTTTGTTATCAACTCAAAAACACTAGCTACAGAATTGAACTTGTGAACTTTTGCATCGCGCACCATCCTTTTAAAAACCTGCACGTTCTTCACAGTCAGTGTAGGAAGGCATACGTTTGGAACAGTGTGAATGCAACAGGTTCCTCTCTTTCTCTGAAGTCTGTAGTCGACCAGAGAAATGTTTGGTGGGCGTGTTCTGGTGATGGATCAGTGAAGGAGTGTCTGAGTTAAGTTTATTAATCTACTTTGTGTATCTGTCTGTGTAAACACGGCCAACAGGATCAGGCCAGAGTCAACAGTTCTGTAAAGTCCGTGGCATTAACTGTGCTTTGTTGAATAAACTCTCCGACACGCTCACGGATGTAGACACTTATTAACACGAGGCCTCATTACACTTTTACAATGAGACACTAAAGCTGCAGTATTCTAAATGGATTTAAAGACAAAACCGAAGCTTTACAGTTCTGTGTCGTAATACATCATCTTGTATTTTAATGATTTAGTCCCTTCTCTTTTTTGTTATTCCTTTGGGTTTTGATTCCTTCTAGAAAATGCACATTTATTTATTTAGTTTTACATTCCACACTTTAAGCTCCAGTCCTGTTCTCTTCTCTGTCAGGCCTTTTTGTTCATTTTAAACAACATTCACAGCTCCACAAAAGACTTTGTGCAACTGGAATCATGACATGTTGTACATCAAATGAGACCTACAAGTGTCTACTTTCATTTAAAGAAATAATTTTGGTTCTACATTAATCCACTTTTTATAGGCATTTGAAATTCCATGTTTTTATTAGATTTCAGCGTTTTCTAATGGACGTCAATGGGACAAAATGGCTCCAACAGAAGAAGAGAAAAAACTACAAACTGCTTCAGCACAAAAACTACAACTACTTTATTAAAATAGTGTTTTAAAAAATGACATGGAGGCTGCGGTTATGACATAAAATCGTGTTGTCAAGGTAACAGGCGGTAGCAGGTAACTAAGCAACATGAATTCCTCATTTAAACTTGTCATTTTGAGCCGGAGTTTGGCCAAATACAGGAAGACAATGTGGAATTTAGTGACACTGAAGATAATCAAGAGGAAGAGGCAAGAACTGGACACTGTCAGTGGTGTTTTTGTGGCAACTGTTCACCGATGAAATTGTGGGAGTAACCATGGAACACTATTTTATGCATCAATCCAGAATGCTTGGACAAAATGGCGGCTCCCAGTGCTTGAAAACAACATAAACAATGACAGTTGTATAAAAAATAGTAAGCAGTTATATATTTCTTTAAGCATGAGCAGTAGCATTTTAGCCATATTTGTCTTCATATTCAGGGTTCCCTTTAAGTTTTCCACTATTTCTTGAGTAATAACCCAAATAATAACCCAGAAATCTACAAACAAGAAAAAATTGTTTTTGTAATATGATTGAATATTGAATAGGCCTGATTTAGAGGAACTTTCCATCTCACAAGTAATAATGAGACACTTTCGGGGGCCTTTTCCCGCCTTGGCCCCCAGTCTGCCGCCACCCCTGCTTGGTTACAGTTTCCTTCTTGTCATTGCAGCATTGTGAGAGCAGTCTGTGGAAGAAGATCCAGTCAGACCCGGAGCTGAGGCACAAGTTCATCCCAAACATCCGGATGTACGTGCACAACGAGAGCATGAGCGTGAGCGAGTGGAACCGGCTGTCCCACTTCAACAACCCCTTTGGATTCATGGACCTCAGACGCCAAGGTCAGTCTGTTAGTTTATTATTCATGAGCCTGAATGCCCCTCCCTGTTAAGTGTTGAGAAACTTCAGTGACGCGCCTTCTACGGGAACACGACAAAGAAATGTGTGAATAATGCTTTTGGGATGTTGTAATAACGGAAATGTCTGTTCTGGTTTTGCCCCGGACACACCAAAAGTACAAACCTTTTCACGAGAGATTAAGTTTGTGACGCTGTGGAGGCTCCTGATTGGTTGGACGTTCTTGGACACTGAACAATAATGTGACTGCTGCGTACGTCAGACTGGATGGAATGGTCAAGATGACTTTTGTCCACACCGTCCAAGTATTTTTTTTTTTGTAGAAAAAGCTTTTTTGAGGATGATCCGAAAAGATTAGTAATTATAATTTTGTTTAATTTTGAAGGAAAATAAGCTGCAGAGTGAATATTCATTAATTTGTAAACAGTTCAGAGATTGAAAACACAGACACATTCACACGGCTTTAGAATTACACGAGGACGTCTGAGTTTGGTGACAACAGGAGCTAAAACTTTACAGACATTTTTACAGACATGGACGATATGCTCGGCAGTAGAAAATATTACAATTTACATGAGATTCTGAGGTAAATAATGCCATGCGAAAAGGACATTAGATATTTATGTAAATGTGATGCTTTATGTGGTAATGTGAAAGGGCCATAATGCTTAAAACCAAAAAAAAAATAAAGAGGGGTGCGGCAATTATTAGTTTATGACAACAAACGAGTGTGAAAGCCGTGACCAATTAAAGACAGCAATTTACTACTAAGACATTTATAATCTAGTTAGCTAAGTCTCTTTTATGTCTAGTTTCCATGAATATTGCACTTGTGTAAATCACAGGTTGTGGAAACACAGTTGGCCAAGTTCAATCCTTCTCATAAAAGAATATTAACCACTAGCCAGTAAATTGTCCATTCTAGATTTGCCTAAAACGTCTTGAAACCTGGATTTGTATCTATTTTTTTGTGGGATGGTTTTAAGTTGATGGGACTTTGGATTATTTAACTTGCCTTCAAGGTGTTTCTGGTTCTTGTTTTAACTAGATTTGCAAACTTGATTCAAGCTAAAATATCTTGGAAACAGTCAGAAATGTCTTCAAACAATTTTTTTTTTTTTTTTTTTTTTTTTTTTTTTTTTTTTTTTTTTTTTTTTTTTTTTAGTGAAATATGCTACGAGATATTAAAGTAGTTTTAACCTTGACTAGATAATCTAGATAATAAGGCTTTGCAGGATAAGAGTAATGCTTATTCTCAAAATCATGCCAGGGCCTGATTAAAACAAGTGGAGGTCCGCATCTGGCCCCCGGGCCGCAGTTTGCCCAGGTCTGTGTTAAACCAAAGACGTCCAGGTCTTCATGTAGGCGTGGTCCAAGTGTCATGTTCATGGATCAATACTACGTTACAAAATCATAATTATATTCATCATAATGATAGTCACAGCTGCTCTGGGGCAGACTGAAGAGGCTGCTCTTTTGTGCCATTGGCCCTTTTGACCATCCAACACAGTATCACAAGAAAGTGTACATTTACCACGACAGAAAACAGCGTATTATGAGCACGAGTTCAGGTCTTTTTTGCGTACTTATGTTACGCCGGACTTTTAGCACGATGTGAAAAGAATGAAAGTGACACATTTTCTTTAGGTTTAAGGCATCGAGTTACTAGATTGGGTAAGTTTAGGTCTGGGGCTTGGGGCAGGTTAAGATTAGGATCAGGATTTTGTTAATATTCATAAATAAGAACACAACTTAACAACCACCATAGAAATGAACTGTGATGCATATTATAATTACGCAAAACAGCCGTGAACTCGTGCTTATCATACGTAATTCACATGTCCTGCAATGTCGTGGTAAATGTATGCTTGCCTGTGAGATCGGGCTCCACCATCACCGTCATTCAGACTCACAGCAGGTCCAGGAAACACAACACTTCCTCCTGCAGTCGTCCCACCGAGGCTCCAACGATCTGCCATGGTTCTTCTTAGATCTGACGAGGCTTTGACGAGCTGCTGTGGCCATGTTTATCAGATCAGAAGGTTCCAACATTTCTACGACATGAGCTGTTGAGCAAGTCTGAATTATAACTTGATTGACTCACTTCTGACTTGACCTACCTGAACACAAGTCAAAGAAAACATCACTCTTGTCCTGATTCTGAAGACGACTGGAACACAAATGTATGTTTCTCACATACTGTGCAGCTCTGATTTAAATGCATGACTCATTCTTCGGTTGTTTTTGTCTCTCAGATGTGATGGCCGGTCTGGGTCTGGTCCAGAAACCCACAGAGCCTTTACTCTTGCCTAAACCAGGCCGAGACTGCATCAGCTGTGCCGTGGTGGGCACCGGAGGAGTTCTGTGGAGGTCCAAGAAGGGCAAAGAGATCGACAGCCACGACTACGTCTTCAGGTGAGAGCCAACGTGACAAGTCTGCAGCTTTCAGGTCAAAACAAGCACAGACTAACTGCACAAGACAACGACATTTAGACCTGCTCCTTTACTTCTTCTGACTGTATAATATCATCTTATTTCAGTTACTGAATTCTCCTGAGTCTAAAAAATTTGTACTACGATGACTATCCGCATGTAACAATCACAGTAACAGTGACGTATCCAAGTGTGCTGGGACAGGTGAGTGCGAGGTGTGGTACAGTCTCACAAGAAACGTGCATTTACCACGACACAAAAAAGCGTACTATGACACAATTTTTTGGTACTTCTGTTACGCCGTACATTTACACAATGAAAATTTATAGTTGCAGCCATGGGACGTTTTCTTTGTGAGTGTAAGTTTAGACCTCAAATTACTAAAATGGTAAGTTAGGTCTGGGCTTGGGCAGGTTAAGATCAGATTTCTTAATCTTCATTTAATAAGAACACATCTTAACAACCACCATAGAAATGAACTGTTACAGCGACGCCTGACATATTTACGCAAAACAGTCGTGAACTTGTCTTATCATACGTAATACATATCTGTAATATCGGACATGTAATCAATCAATCAAGTACTTTATTGTCCCGTTAGGGAAATTTGTCTTGCGCTGAGGGGCCGCAGCTACAACAAAAAATCACAAAATACAGACTCAATACAAGAAAAACACAGACAACATAAACAAGGACACCTGCTCAGCCTTGTTACTGTTTGTTCAACAGTGTTATAGCATGTGGTAAATCTACGCTTTCTTGTGAGATCAGGCCCGGGGCCGATACCGTGCGGCGCACGATCAAAGCAGGACCGTCAAGACGCGTGCATGAAATCGCGCTCTCTCAGAACCGTAAGAGGATCAATAGGTTGGAGCTTATCAATTCAGTGGACTGGTACACTGAGTTTGGTGTAGGTCGGTACTCACGCAGTAAGCAAGACTTAGAAAGTGTTTAAAACCAATGTGACCAACTTGTTGCGGTGAGGAATCAGAGTTCCAGTTCCGGAGGTCACAACGTCTGATGCGACTCTGATCTACATGAATCCACGTGGCTTTGGGCAAAACCGAACCTCGGTGGACTGAAGCTGGTGTACAAGGCACTTGGCAAGAAACTCGAACTGCCCTGAATCAAACTCGCCTCACAGTCAGTGTACAGTAGGATGCACCAATCCGATACTGGGATCTAATATCGAGGAAATGTAGTATCGGCTCCGTGATATCGGTTCAGTCGATATAATAGTTGATCTATGACTCTGGTGTTGATCTGGTGTTTGAGCTGCTTTTACCCGACGACAGGCAAATGTTCTACAAAAGAGAAATGTTTAAACTGTGTTCTGACAAAGTTTACTCACAGCTCCTGCAGTGTTTTCACCTACCACCTAGCCCCGCCCACTCGTCTGCGTTCACTTGTGATTAGTCAAAATAATTCAGATTCTAAATATACGAGTCTATGTCAGTTTAAAGTTGTTACGTACAAACTAAAACAGGACTAAAGCTGGACTAAAACAGGACTAAAACAGGACTAAAACAAGACTAAACCAGGACTAAAACTAGGACTAAAACAGGACTAAAACAGGACTAAACCAGGACTAAAACTTGGACTAAAACTAGGACTAAAACAGGACTAAAACATGACTAAACCAGGACTAAAACAAGACTAAAACAGGACTAAACTAGGACTAAAGCAGGACTAAAACAAGACTAAACCAGGACTAAAACTAGAACTAAAACTAAGACTAAAGCAGGACTAAAACAAGACTAAAACAAGACTAAAACAAGACTAAAACAGGACTAAAACTGGAAGAACTAAAGCAGGGCAAAAGCAGGACTAAACTAGGACTAAACCACAACTTATATTATTGGACATTTTATTCAGATTAAGTTGTTTAGTTATGACTTGCACTATAAATAACAGTTACATAACACTTGTAAAAGACGTCTGATGTTTTCATTAAAAGAAAAGCTATTTCAGTCCTTACACTAGTATCGGTTGATTCGAGTATCGACAGATACTTAAAGACGAAGTATCGGAATCTTACCTGAAAATCTGGATCGGAGCATCCCTACAGGAGGTTCTGACTGTAAACCAATCAGCTGGTGATGACACTTTAGAATCCTAGGCACCAGAACCAATAAAACATGTAAAACACCCAGACAGTCATGTGTTTTCCACATCAGAAATTGAGTTAGAGCTCCATCTACTGGTTGTAAAGGACAGGGGAAATAATCAAAGCGATCCAGCCTGATGTGCTAAAGCTGCAGAAATCAGTCTAAATGATTTATCTAGTTTGTGGTTGAGAGCTTATACAGTTAAACATTTGCAACACACCGAGGTTTGATCAAAACGTTATCAAACAAAATGACACAAAACATCTGAAAATTGTGTTCCAGAGCAGAAGAGTGTTTCCTGAGGCTCAGAGCGGAAAGAATCGTATCTCACAGACACAACTCAAGTCGTGTTAGACAGGAATAAACGGGTTTATATCCGGTTTTGTGTGAATCAGAGACTCGAGCCAAACCTGTGTACTGTCATAGATTACACAACACGTTTTCCAGTCTCCACATACATTCCCTTGTTACTTAATCATTTACATAATATAGAACAATTCAAGGTGTTGTTCTTTATGGTTATTTCCTTGTAAGACATTGCATAATTTTATTTCATTTAATTTCCTTGTTCCTTCTCCATACATAAACTTTCTCAGTGGGTTGAATATCACGAGCTTAAACATCTCATTTTACAAAAAGGTGAGACGCTGCAGGTGAATAGGAAAGCATCTGGAGTTTAAATCTGTTATGCAGCAAACACAATTAGAGTTAAGGTTGTATTTTATTGGAGTAGTGTAACAATTGACTTTCACCGAGCCCCGCCCCAAAACGGCTATCGTCCAATCAGTTTACGAATCTGTGTTGCTGTGTCAATATAATAAATCACATTTGTAATTAGAGAATGAATAAATAAATTGTATTTTATAAGCACGTTTTAGGAGAATGAGACTGATTTGGTACTTGGACGATCTTTTCAACCTAAAATGTAATCAGACAGATTTTATTTTTCCCCCGTGTCCTACTTTGGGCACCACTGGTTTAATCTATCTGGGTAAGAGAAATGTATTTGCATCAGTTTAGTGACGTTTGAGCGATGTCAGATGGTTTCCACAAACTGAAATAAAACCTGCTGAAGCTCCGGGCTAACTTATCAGACCTGCAGGCCAAAACGCACAGCAAACACAGATCAAATAGAGCTTTGATACGGCCAAACTTCTTTCAAACGGACTCTGACAGAATAAAGATAATGAACAAAAGCTCCTGCTGTAGGCGAAACGTGGCTTTAATCACATTTACCCCAAACTGCCCCTGGCCCTGCTCCCGTCTGATGTGTTCTGTCTTTGTTCTCAGGGTGAACGGAGCGGCCATAAAAGGCTTCGAGGAGGACGTCGGGAATCGCACCGACGTCTACGTTCACACGGCTCACTCCATCACAGCGTCTGAAATACTGTTCAGGAAATACGGCTACATACGAGCGCCACACGACAAGGTAAACAAACAAACAAACAAACAACGACTGGAGAAGAACGGCAGCTACACTGGTGCTAACTTGAGTCAAACTTGAGTCACCATTTTGATGATGATTAAATGGACTTGGGACTAAGCTTATGTCCTGTTCTTCAGTTCTTCCACAGTCTCCATCTGTAACTTGACTCACTGAAAGCGTTTGGGAAAAGGTGGGATGTTTAGTGAAAATATGTCGAGCTGATTGGGTGTGGGGCCGACCTTATTTGTGTTACATCATCACGGCAACGAATCGTAATGGTGTATCCAGTGTTCGCGTGCGATAGAATAAGTGTCACAGAAGTTACTCCATGTTTCTGCTAAAACTGCATCAAAAGCAGCAGAAACACGTACATTCACGGAGCCGCCATCTTTGTTTAGTTTGAATCAGACTTGGCGCTAACAGCCGCCTTACGCGCTTTCCACATCCTCCGTATCGCTGCGCAGCTGAGCTCCGCCTCTGCTCCGTCTCTCCGTCGCCGTACGACCAAAATACGGATCAAGGATATTTTCTTCTCCGCCCGAGTCCGGCCAAGTCAATCTCGCCAATCAAAACGCACCAAACAGGAAAAAGAAAATGAACTATGTTCGGATTTACACAGTAAAATCACTCCCCAAGTACATCAGATAACAAAAAGTTTGTAGTTTTACATAAAGTTTCTTTGATATTTGGACACAGCAGACTGTTAACTACAGACTATGTCACTGACACATGGACAGGAAAACGTTATTGAGTTCGTGCTCGTAATAGTTTAAAGCCAACCCTCACGTGAAATACAGGAGTTGTCTGCGCTCCTGTTATAGTTTTTTGATCTTCATTGAGAACTTTTATTCTACATTATTTGGGCATGCTCTTCTTGAGCTCCTCGGGGCTACGCAGCCCTGCAGAGCGGAGACAGTGGGCGAGGGGTCTGTGGCAACTTCGGGGCGGACTGGGAAGAAGCGGAGCATGTAGTGGGATCCGCCCTGCTACAATGTGATTGGGCCTCAAACCACGCTGCTGTGATGTGATTGGGCCGAAACACCGTAGTTCAGACTCACAATCCAATCGGGCGGCTGGAAGAACAGATGGTTTATCTTGAGTTTGTGAATTCACAAATATCGCGAGATAAACCATCTGACTGGTCCGGTTAAGAAAGTGGTGAATAGTAATAATAGTTTTGTTCAAATCTGAAGGTAAAATAATCATTAATAATTCATTTATAAACTGTGAAAACAGACATTCGTTGAAGGTTACAAGAGGTAAAATTCAGGGGAAACTTCACAGACATTTTTACAGACCTGGGTGATTGCTGGAGAGGAAAAACTCAGATGACGTCTGTAAATATTACAATTTACATGAGGTCCCGAGGTAATTTCATAAAGCCGTGCGGATAGGACACAGGGATGACTGATGGCTGTATTGCATGTAGGTATGTGATGTCCAGTGTTGGGCAAATTCCTTCAAAAACATAGTACTTATAGTTACCTTTTATTCTCCAAAAAGTAGTTGACTTAGTAACTAATTACCAGGCAAAGTGACTAGAAAACTACACACACAAACCTAAAATATCCTAAATGAAAAAGTTTGACAATCTTACACCCAATCTTGCTGCAAATCACAAAAAATCAGCCAGCAACAGCGTTCTTTTACGCTCTTCTCCAGCAGTCAACAGTAATTAGTTCATGAGCTCGTTTCATTGCTCTTTTGTTTACTTTACGGACACATCTCGCCGCACAGGATCATCTTCTCGATTCATAGCTCCGCAGTATATTAAACTCTCTGCCCTCTGGCACCTTTCCTGCACAGATCTGACGCTTTCATTCTTCTGTGAGAAAACCGGTTTGTACAGCTATTATCTTTGAACTCAGAGCCAGGTCCTGTCCTCAAACAACTTCTATCAAAACAAAACATGACATGTATTTGCATGTGTGTATTTGCTCATCAAGCATCTCCGCGGTTTACTTACTGGGAAATAAAAACTACCTGTCACATTTATTCATGTAGGAATTGAACCTGAAGTAATATTTGTTTGAATGTGTGATATAAACACAACTAGGTTTAGGCCAGAAGTGTCCAAACCTTTTTCACACAGGGCTTTATTCGTTCATTTTAGGTTTATATAGAGCAGCGACGGCTCCAGAGAAATGTAATTGGGGGGCGATGGGGGGTCTAGTTTATAAACAGGAGGGGCAAAGAATTTCTATATAATCGTTAAGGATTTATAGGTACAACTCGATATATTGTTTATTGATCCAGTCTTAACAGTTCTAGTCTGGTTCGTTTACACAAAAACAATAGCCTACAATATGGTATCATGTGCCTACATTTTCACTTTTCTACTAGTCATAGTATATCTACTAGTCACTTTGTGATATTTTTTATAATAATATTTTTTATGATTATTGTGATTATAATAATAATAATTATTATTATTATTATTATTATTAGCCTATTATATTTTGTCTATTCTACTAGTAAGCTATTAGGTAGTGTTAGTATTTTTTCAATACTTTTTACAGTGTTAGTTTTACAGTGTACGGCAGGAGCTGCTTCCCAGGCAGAACACAAGTCTGACGCTGTTCTGTGATTAGAGCAGCCAAAGTTGTGTGCTTTCCATTACATCCCAATTAGGCGTTATCGCACATCGCCTGTGTGTCACCGTCTTCCTGATGGCTTCATGTTCTGTTCACGCGTCCTGTCCTCTTATTTCTGACTGCGGTGGTGCGGGGCTGCTTGTGTGGTGGCAGACGCGCTACGCTGAACCGGAGCAGCACAGGAATACACGGAGATAGAAGACTGCAGCACCGATCAGGGCCGAGGACTAGCGGACGAGAGATTTTGAACACCACGGTAGTCGGACGATGCTGGAGCGCCAGGCGTGCACCGGGTTCATTAACGAGTCTCGTAGGGCGTCGTGTGGCATGGTCAACTTTCCTTGTTGATTGATTTGACGTAGCTTTTGGGGTTGTGATTTTCTTGCAATTCTTTGATTTCGTTGAGGCTCTTTATCTAGTTTATTGTTGCAAACTTAACATTCAAATATGCTGCTTGTAATCAGTTGAATAGCCTTTTTATTTAACTTTTCCCTCTAAATATTTTACCATTATTGTTCAAGGTGCAGCAGCTGATTTCACACAGCAAACACAATATAAGTTTTTTTTTTTTTTAAGTGGTTAATATCGACATTTTTTTCCTTTTGGGTGCAATTATGGTCAATAAACGTCTTTTTACAAACAAAGTGTGTTACATTATCACCATGATTAATTTTATGGCTTTTACTTTATTCTCAGAAGAAAATGCTACTTGTTTTTGTATTTTTTTGTTTTAATTTTTGCTAAATTATAACTTTTCTTGCGCAATTACAAAGATTTAAAGCGTCCTCTTTATTCTTATTCTCTTTCTCTTTCTTCTCATAAAAAAACTTGTTTAATGTCAAAATGTTACAAGTTTATTTCAGAGCCCAACTTTTTTTTTTTTTACTTGTCTCTTGTACAATATTGCTTTGGTTTTAGCTTTGGCGCTCTCTTGCAAACTCCGCTCTGATTGGTCAGTGTGGGTCACGTGTTCTGCTTCTCACATTCCTTAAGTCTTTACTGCAGTACTTCTCAAATAGTGGGGCGCCCCCCTGGGGGAGCGTGATGCGATGCCAGGGGGCGCGTAACAGTCCACTAGATCAATAAGCTCCAGCCCTATCGTCCTGAATCAGCGCGTTTCATAAATCTGTCCCGTTCACGCGCCTTGTCTGCCCTGCTTTGATCGTGGTGCCGGTGTCGGTACATTTCCGCGTCTCTCCGCTTGTGTTTGTGTGCAGCGGTCCAGGCTCTCGCGCACCGCCAGACACACACAGGTGGAAGAACGGCCCGGCACGCGTGCTCGCTCAACCGGACAGAGCAGAGTCAACAAGCCGAGGTCGCGTGTCCGCGGTAAAACGCCTGATCTACCACATCATTTCACCACTTACTCCACACAAACGCTACGGCTCTGATCATTTTGAATCAACAGCGCCCAGCGCGCTCAAAGCCTTTCTATTCAGCCTGTGAACTGACTACACTGTAAAAATAACACTGCAAAAAATATGAATAAAAAAACATATATATAAACTTGCAAAGTGTAACGTACAAAATAAAGTTAATATTGTTGAACTTTGTTCAAGTGATATTGATTTTTTCTTTGTTAATCTTTAAAAGGATAGCCTACACTTTTAAATATAGGCTACTTATACACTTTTTATAGATAATCTGATTTTTAGTCACCGCGGTGAGTGGGGGGGCGCGAAACATTTTCTCTTTCCCAGGGGGGCGCGGCAAAAATAATTGAGAGGCACTGCTTTACTGGGACATTTAGAGAAGTGTTTTCTCTCCTTCCTAGTCCTTGTTTCTAAACTCTTGTGGGTTTGATTTTGTGTTGTTTCCAGGGCATAAAGTACGTGCTGATTCCCGAGGGCATGAGGGACTTTGAATGGCTCTATGGACTTTACAAACGAGAGAGACTCACCGGTGGATCGTACAAAGGCCGACGGTAATAATCCTGCTTCAGATCTCTTTGGTCTGCACTACAACAGATCCTTTTTAAAGTTTTCTGTGCCACATTATGGCTCTAAGCTACTGAACTTCTAGATTCTAAAAGGAAAAAAAGTGTAGCCACTGGGATTGGTTACAGCAAGGGTTCTCAAACTTTTTAAAGTCAGGGACCCCCTATCGATTAAAAAAATGTCCAAGGACCCCCTATCGTTTTTCACATGGCAGTTCTGAAAGATAGTTCTGAAAATCAAGCCAATTTTTATATCAAACTATGAGTAAAATGTTAGTTTCTTATAGTTATTTTTTCTGGCTATGGCCATTTTTCAGCTAGAATGTAGGTTTTAGATTGGCCCACCTATTCATATATAACAATACGTTAAATAATTAAGATATTAAAAGAACATGCTTTCAATTTTAGGTATTGTTTTTGTATGAGCACAATAATGATTGTCTCCATAAAGTGTACTCTATAAACTGAATATTTATATTCACAATTCAGACACAAACAGATGCAGCTCTCTGTATTATTAGCACCACATTTATGTAATTATGTTAACCCAACCCCTTTAATCTAAATAATATGTTTGCCTTGTTTTTACATCAATTGTATTAGAATTTTGCCTTCCAGTCTTAAAATGAGTCACTGAGCCACTGAGTCTCAAATACTTTAATACTTCCAAACCGTCATGGAAGCCATCCTTTGCACTGTGTCGATTCGACTGTGTTTGGTTTGTTTGTGAGAATAACTCATCCTATTCTGTGCTTTAGACCCTGGACTCAATACTCAGACCAGTTCAACGAGACTCGATACTACGTCCTGCACCAGGACTTCCTGCGCTACGTCCGAAACAGGTCACTGTCATTGTCATTCGTGTGCCACTAAACACAGAACAGATTCTTAACCATCTCTTCGTCTCTTCTGACTCTTAGGTTTTTAAGGTCGCCGTCTCTGGACAAATCCTTCTGGGCCATCGTCAGACCCACAAACGGAGCTTTCATGGTGTTCCTGGCTCTGCAGGTCTGCGACAGGGTAAGACTTTCTGTTTGAACTGTTTTTCAATGTGTTTTAATCTCTGGTTTGTTAAATCAGTGCTCGTAAAGCTCCACTGAATCATTAGCTTAACAATGAGTTTAGAAACGGTTCAGAATTATAAAAAGACATGTTTCCTCAACACGGCTCAGGCGGCACAGTTTGAACTGACACCATGGTCTTTAATAAAACTCTTAATGCATGATTTTTACTTTTGATTTCTATTGTTATGTTTTGTCTTGGTTAATGTATCCTTTGTGAAGCACCTTGGTCAACCTGCTTGTTTAAAAATGTGCTAATAAATACATTTGATTGATTAAATATAAAAAACTATGGACACAGTTTGGGTAATAAAAAATATCTCACATCATTGGGCACGAATTCACTGAATTTCACAAATATCTGAAGAAGTAATACGTCTGCAGATATAATTGTGCAAATTCTGCAGCTGTGCAAGGTGTATTTCTCTTTACTTTTGCTTAATTCCTATACACGCCTCATAAAACATGAGGCTATGGTTCCGCAGAAGTTTCAAATTTCTCTTCAGCGCAGTGAAATAACGTTCCTCGACCAATCCTGTTTTTCCAAAAGTACCTACCCTGGGAAAAAATGTTGAGCTCTCAGTAACAAAAGTTACTCTAAATCTGCATAATCGTATTTATGTCACATTCTTTCTGTGTTCCAGGTGGACGCTTACGGATTTATCACCGACGACCACACGAGATATTCAAACTATTACTTTGAACGTGGAGCCAACACTCACATAGTTTTTTATGCAAATCACAACTACGACATGGAGAGACATCTGTGGAAAAAACTGCACGAGCTGGGCATCATAAACTTGTATCTGGGAGAACCTAAAACGACCCAGCCCACGGAACCATCAGCAAAGGACGCGCAACCACCTGCTAAGGACGTAAAACCACCTGCTAAAGACGTAAAACCACCTGCTAAGGACGCGCAACCACCTGCTAAGGACGTAAAACCACCTGCTAAAGACGTAAAACAGCTGCAAGGACAATAAACCACCCGCTAAGGACGAAAAACCACCCGCCAAAGACGCGCAACCACCTGCTAAGGACGTAAAACCACCTGCTAAGGATGCGCAACCACTCGCTAAGACGCGCAACCACTCGCTAAAGACGCGCAACCACTCGCTAAAGACGCGCAACCACTTGCTAAAGACGCGCAACCACTCGCTAAGGACACACAACCACAACAAAAGGAAGCCCAACCACCCGCAAAGGACGCAAACCCACCTGTAAAAGACGCACAACAACCTCCGAAGAAAACATGATGAGAGCCCTGCCCACCACAAGTTGCTAATACCAAAAGTAAACTGGACTAATCCCAGATGAAGGTGGGCGTTTTTACATTTTTTGTAATGTGAACTTTTCCGATGGGTTAATGGTGAATCACAATTTGTTACTTGAAAAAAATGAAGCATTGTAAAAGAAGGATTTATAGAGGGATTTTTTGTTTTCTGCGCGGGGGATTTGGGCGCACCTGGAATGCAGAAAGAGCCACGGCTGATTGACACAAACTGTAGCAGCAACACTCGCCAGCGCTGTTGTCAGTTAAGAACAAGAGTTTATCACTGTGCCAAAACAAAAGTTATGCTGCTAAATCAACTTTTGTGAGTGAAATTCGTCTTTATGACTCATCATTAGATTGTGCAGGGTGACAGAGCCTACAGCAGAAGGTCGCGGGTTCGACTCCTGCACCGCCTGAGCATTTCTGTGTGGAGTTTACATGTTCCTCCCCGTGTCTAGTAGTTTCCTCCGGCACTACGGCTTCCCCGACAACCAAAAACATGCAGGTCAGAGGTTGAGGCTCCAGGTGTTTAGGCGAATTGCTGCTGAGCTGCGCCAGGGCTGCTGTTGGACTTGTGTAAAGCACTTTTTACGCGGCCCTCAAGGTCTTATAAGGTTTACTTTATTCTTATGTTAGTGGCAGGAGTAATCTGGGTGTCATAACCTCATGAAAAGATTTGCCTGAAACTTAAAGAGTAAGTCATTTTTCAGACTAATGCAGATATATATTAAGTAATTGTCACTTAAGTAAATATAGAATAATTAAATACAGAAACTATTAAAATATGCCAAAGATTAGTGAGGGTCTTTTTATCTACAACTGGCCCTTTGAGGACGGCCACGATGCCAATATGGCCCTTTGTCAAAATGAACCAATCATTAATCAGGTGAGTGAAGAAATGCAGAGAAAAGCACTGTCTGAAGCTTCAAGAGCCAGACGTTAGTCATTCAAGTTCAGACCTGATCCAAAGTCGGTAGAACTTCTTTCTGAAGGCAACATGTCAGTAGAACGGAAAGTGACGTTGACCGAAAATCTTCTAATGGGCTAAACTACCCCAAATTATAAAAAAATGTTATTTATCAAGACTAATATTTTTAAAATATACTTATTATTCTTATTTTATAGCTACCAACTGTCATGGTAAAAACAATTGTATTAGTATTACATTTTTTCTAAGATTGCCAAAAGGGTAATGCCAAAGATTGAGAGAATTTTATACAAACTTGACACCAACTCAAATTAGGGAACGTGTTTGTGAAGAAAGCACAGGCTGATGAAGAATGTATTTTGATGTATTTATTTCAAACTGCTGCTTTCACTTTTTTCAGGTCTTTTTATGCTTAAGTTTTGTGAAGTTGGATATGTTTGTTGGTGAAATGGATTTACACGTGTACACTTTACTTTTCAGGGTTGGCCTCAGTGGTTATATTATTTGACAAGTTTAACAGTTTTATAAATGAATTTAATAACTGGTATTGTGTGAAGATTAAATTATTTGTTTTCTAATAAATAAACCAAAATAAATGCTTCTTTGACTTTTTACCTAATTAGAAAAACAGAGTTCTAGAGCGGAAGCTAAGGCTTAAAACACTGTTTATGGAACCAAAAACTTTAGAAATTTTGATATGGAATGAAGATCGGATCTAGTGTAGATGCTGCTGTTAGGTAGAATGGCTCAAAAAATTCTAGCTTGTGGATTTTTCTGTTGCAGAACCATAAAGCGACCACTGCAGCTGATTTTCAACAACTACACACTAACAATACCATCCAGATAAAATCGATCCCTGCTTAAAACGACTGCCCTTGTTTGAACTGTTTCAATGAGATTTAATTCACATGATACCCATCGTCACTGCCATTGTTTGTTCTGTTCAGACTGTGCTTACTGTAACTGTCAACAGCACACACCCAGTCACGTCTGTCACATAAAACATATTACACACAAAGCACTTTGTATAGCATTTGACAAGTGAATAGATTTGATTTAATTTGATTTACCTGACAGATGCCTTACCCAAATTAGCTTTACAGCAAATTAACAATCTAAATTGTAAGTAATTAGATCTTCTTAACGAAGATGATCTTTGCAATTTACAAAACTATGTTTAGGTGTGTGTCAGGGTGACTTTCCCCTGACAGGCATCTGGCTGCAGACGTCCTTATGTGAGCTCCAGCTCTCTCACGACAGATTTGTTTTATTCCCAAACCAGTCATGCAACACTGCCACTACTTTGCTCTGGTGGCTATGATGGCAAAAGTTCAGATATTAAAATCTCTACTTCAGTAATTTGGGGTAGGCTTGGCTTAAGTTAATATGGTTACGTTTAGGGATTTTGAAAATGTCTAAATTCACTTTTTTTTTTATAAAGATAAATTTCTTCTTGTTAAAAGCAAAGTGAAGCAATCTTATTGTTCTAACAGTTACATAAGAAGTCCCTCGTCACATACAACCATGTTATCCTGACTTTTCATACCGGCTGAAGCAGAAAAGTTTACAAAGAAAATAAATTAACACTGTGTAACTTTCTGGAGGTGAAACATCAAATGCATAATCCAGTTAAAATACAAAGGAGTGGTTTGGGGCATGCTTCATTATATAGATCAGCTCCATTCCTCACTGTGGAAGATTATAGTTAGAGGAACATAATTTCCTTAGAAACACGCAGAAACAAACCTGCTCAGAGAAAAGACACATTTTTGTAATGGCGTCAGTCCAACAACACAATAGTACAAAAAAAAATGGTTTGGTTAAGGTCCAATTTTTGGCTAAAAAGTAACACGGCGTTATCAACTGAAAGAAGTTAAAAGTTCACTTGCTCCACCTGGACCTGACTGTGGTGTGTCAGATTATCATAAAAAGCTTTTATACTGGTTTGGTTTGGGACACTTGCGGGTTTCTCAGTAACTACCTGTTAAAACAACTCCAGTCCACTCTGGTCCATAATAGTCACAAAAACGAGAAATAATCTAATTAATCTAGTTTTAGGTTTGGCCTAATGAGTGTAGTTATACAAAAGAGCTGTAGGAGAGCATTGCCAATGAAGTTGCTTAGCTCTGCTTTAATCCAATAAATGAAAATTTAACATCTGTCTTCAAAAATATGATAATAAAGCTTTATTTGGATTTCATATTAAACATCATACAACAGTTGAGTTTGCTGGTGCAGTTTTGTCCGTGTGATGTTTAGAGAGTGTTGTGTGGCCATTAGAAAGTACGGTGGTCTTTGAGGATGTTGTTGGTCATTAGGGGGCTCGTGTGGCTTGTTTGTGTCTTTGAAGACTCTGGTGGTCTTTGTGTGGTCTTTGAAGACTCGTGGTCTTTGGAGGGCTCTGTGTGGTCTTTTTGGTCTTTGAGGCTCGAGTGTCTTTGAGGACTCGGAGTGGTCTTTGAAGACCGGTGTCTTTGGAGGGCTCTGTGTGGTCTTTTGGTCTTTGAGGCTCGAGTGTCTTTGGGGGCTCTGTGTGGTCTTTTTGGTCTTTGGAGGGCTCTGAGTGGTCTTTGGAAGGACTCAGAGTGGTCTTTGAAGGACTCAGAGTGGTCTTTGAAGGACTCAGAGTGGTCTTTGAAGAACTCCGTGTTGTCTTTGGAGGGCTCTGTGTGGTCTTTTGGTCTTTGGAGGGCTCTGAGTGGTCTTTGAAGGACTCTGAGTGGTCTTTGAAGGACTCTGAGTGGTCTTTGAAGGACTCTGAGTGGTCTTTGAAGGACTCAGAGAGGTCTTTTTGGTTTTTGAAGGGCTCTGATTGGTCTTCGGAGGGCTCTGTGTTGCGTTTTTGGTCTTTGGAGGGCTCTGTGTCGTCTTTGGAGGGCTCTGTGTGATCTCAAGAGGGCGCTGAGTGGGTTTTGTGGCCGTTCCGTGGGCCGGTCCACTCGAGGTTCTCCCAGGTACAGGTTTATGATGCCCCGGTCGTGCAGCTTCTTCCACAGATCTCTCTCCATGTTGTAGTTGTGATTTATGTAAAAGACCACATGGGTTTTTGCTCCACTTTCATAGTAATAGTTGGAATACTGTTTGTGATTTTCAGTTATGAATCCGTACGCATCCACCTGAAAAAGAACCACGCAGACGAATCAATTAAATCAAAGTGGGTTTTCATCATGAATAAAAAGTGTATGCTGTTTAATTATAGTTTTACACCAATCAAAAAAATATGAAAATAACAGGAAGTAGAGTTCCCAACAAGGATCTTTTGTGATATTCCAAACAACCAAACAAATTAAGCCCGATTTTAGGCCTGATGTGACCCTCTAGGAGTTTGAGGAGGCGTGGCCAGAGTAATGATTTTCAAAAGAAATTTTTTTGTGGTTTCTCTCCTTATGTCTGTGTAATTTAGACGCCTTTGTGGCACTAAATAAAATCTTTGTCTTCACTTTGAGTTGGCTTTCATAGACACAAAATGGACCATTATTTGTTCTGGTGGAGGGCCTCTTCTAAGCTGCTGTTATACTAGCTACATTTCTTCTTATATTGATACCCATTAAGAATGTTCCAAAATATGTTTTTAATTATTTCCGTTGAATCGCAAAGTCAAATTTTCAATTCCAGAAAGTCACTTAGGCTACTTTCACACTGCAGGATCGGATTCTCAATTCCGAATTTTTCATCAATTCCGATTTTTTCATGTGGTCGTTCACATTACACAAAACATGCGACTCCAACTTGTCCCTGGTGTGAACGGGATGCGGCTCTAAAAGTGACCCGCATGCGCAGTAAAGAGCACCTTGGCCGACGCACAGACACAGCCAGGACATGTTTGTGTCTATTTCAGGCTGTTTAGTGCAGAAACGGAGCTGCAAAGACCAAATACTATCAGTGAAAAGTTCTGCTAACAAGCTAGCACACATTAGCATGTTCTGTTTCCTGTCCAAAATAAAGTCGATCATTTTAAGAAGCCCAAAGAGTTGAAAACATTCAGAACATTACACAACTATAGATACAAACTCTTAATTCATGTGTAAAATGTGGCGCAGTGTAGAGAAATGCGTTTTAAATGCAGAAAGTTGGCGACATTGACAGGAAGTAGTCCAGCGATAATGACGTTATTATAACTTGACCGCGCCGAGCCGCGGATAAACAAACACACACAAGGGACTATTGCTTCGTACTTTTGAGCTTTTCTCTTTGCAAAGAACACTACTAAACGGATTTGTAGCGATGTTCTGTGGACTTTATGTGATTGATTTGTGCAGAATGGATAAAGGACTTGGATGACACAACAGTTTAGTCTGAAAACTTTCCAGAGGTGAGTGAAAGATTCTCCACCGTGTTTGTCCTGCATCTCTCCCTCTGACTGACCTGATGCGCTGCTGCAGTAGTTATGATAATAAACAGGCTGTGTATGATTTAGTTTAGCGTCGTCTCTTGTCTGGCTCACGTGGAGTTTGTGCGTGGAGTTTACCGGGCGTCCGCTTACGAGCTTTAGCAGACGCTGGCGCGGATGCCTCTCCTCCTCCTCCTCCTCCTCCTCCTCCTCCTCCTCTCTTCTGCCGCTGTTTCTGCTTTGACTTGTTGAGTTTTGTGACGTAAAAGTCGGATGAATGCGACATGAGCGTTCAGACTGGAGTCGCATTTGAAAAGATCAGATTTATTTCCACATATGAAAGCGTCGCGTGTCGCATTTGAAAAAATCGGATCTGTGCCGTTCATACTGCCATGGCAAATCGGATACAGGTCACATATGGGCAAAAAAATCGGAATTGACCTGCAGTGTGAACGTAGCCCTTTTAGTAGATCTATATACTGCATATTTAAAAGGTGCATTGGCGCAACTTTTTGGCCAAAAAAAAACTTTAATAAATGCACATTTTTGTCATTTAGATGTGTTGTTACACTATATAATTAAAAAAAATCTGCGTTTTTACTTTGGAGCGGGCTTGCATGGCCACAAAAGGAGGAGCCCGAACTTGTCTGTTTCTGCAGCAAAGCTATTTTAGCTGGTCTTTTCATATTATTCATCTCCATTCAAAAGGTCCCAAAGTATAGTTTTAACTTTCTATTGCTACTGAATTGTGTAGAATTGAGCTAAAAAATAATTTTCACCTTTTAGTGATTTCTGTATGTATCATACTTCAGTGCTAGCTTTTGTATTGATTGATATGTGACTTTTGGATGTTTTTTTGTTTTATTGGCAACCTTAATTATGAGTGATTTGACTTTTTCTCCTAAATTTGCGACATCCATTACTCTAAAAACACTCTTCAACTACGTAGAGTTCCTGGAGAGTTCAAGAGTGTCGTAAAGCCAAAATTAATAAACACACAATTGGTCAGCTGTCTGATTGTGATATCAAACCCTTGCTAGCTCATAAAACAATAAAACAATAAAAAGTGTATTTATAACGCCTTCTTTACACATACCTTCAGGCGTGGTTTATGCCAATATTCATTTTATTGCGCCATACTGGCAAAACAGGATCTTGACAATCGCAATAAAACATTTCCAATCCTAAACCAAAGTGCTGCAATAACATGAGCTTTGTTAATGTTTGGTAAAGAAAAGGGACACGACAAGGCTGCCCTTTGGCTCCTTTGTTATTTGAAGTCTAAAAGCGCACATCTTTTTACTCTTATTTTATCCTGCTGCACAGTGGAGTGTTTTCTGTCCAGTTTTTCTCTCTTAACACACAAAAATATAATGAGACTTACTTTGTCGCACAGATGCAGAGCCAGGAACATCATGAACGCTCCATTCGTGGGTCTGACGATGGCCCATCTTTTGTTTGCCAGGGTCGGAGACTTTAAGAACCTGAAAGTCACAAAAAGCAAGAGTTTTTCCATCTGTTTGATAGTGTTATTTACTCTCAATATAAAGTAGTAAGTACATGTTAATAAATTTTGAAAATTCCTTAGAAACGAGTCCATTTGTAAAAACGTGTTACATCATGATTTGAGTCCACAGTAAGCTGAAGACAGGTGAACAGATTTCTTGGGTTTGACTTGACTGATTGTGAGAACCATAAAGAGTGCATTACAGTGTCATTTCTGTTTGAAACTCAGAGTTGACTTTTACCGCTGGTTAACTGTGCTCAAGTCTTCTCTATAAAAGGCACCAAGAATGAAGCCAAAAACACACGATTGTCCTAACCAAAGAGGGATGGAGCTATGGACGCTGTTGTCTTGTGTCTCCAGGGTGTTTGGAGTCACCGCTCTACCATTAGTCGTCTTGTTCCTCTAACGACCGCCCTCGTACTGGTGGCCCCCGTGTAACGACCGCTGTACAAGACCAACCGCCCCCCGCACATCTCCGTAACAGGTTCAGCCTCCACCAGGTCCACAGCCGAGACCATTGGGACACACCACAGGCCAGTGTCTCCAGAACCATCCATAATCTCCTCCGCGCTGACGATATTCCACATATGGGGCCGTATGTTGGATCAGTGGATGTTGGATCATTCATCACATCGTCGTTGGTCCCAATGGTTCCATTGAAAATTGTCTGGATTGCTCAGTGTGGGGTGTCCACCGACGTGAACATCCTCCTGAAACTCAGCAGCAGTGAAGAATGGATCAACTCAGACCACTACTGCTGATCCATGAGGCTGAATAACCTCTGTCTAGGAGCCAACGGGGGTCAGTGAACTATTGACAGTCTGATGAAACTTGTCACTTTGGTTTGGGCGGTTGCTTATTGTTTGGTTGTGTTATTGGACTGAAATGTGTAAACGCACAGAGTTGGCCTGAGGATTAGAAATGGATGTAGGGTTCATATGAAAACAGGCCGATCTCAAAATAAAATTATTCTACCCCCCCAAAACACTGAAAACTGAATGCTGATTTCATTTTTCCTTGAGTGTATGTATATGTATTATTATTCAATTAATGGATGAACAGTGGTCGACTATAATTTTAGTTAGAATGTAGGACAGAGGGAGGATCTAAGAACAGAAGGAAGGACTAAGGACAGAAGGACAATATATTTCCCATACTTTTCTGTGTAAATTGCAGTCAGTTGTTGGATTCAGAGCTTTAGCCACGCCTCCTTTTAGTCGATGGACGTTTGCATTTGTGAGAGCGAGACTGTAGTCACACAGATATACGTCAGGCGGCCCAATTTAAAATAAAAATAAAATACTCGTACCTGTTTCTCACGTAGCGCAGGAAGTCCATGTGCAGGACGTAGAACGAGTCTGGTTGAACTGGTCCGAGTACTGAGTCCAGGGCCTGAAGCGCAGCAGGACAGATAAATGAGGTCACTATTACAACACTCGAAATACAATCCTGTGAATGTAAAGAACTGAAGCTCGTCAGAAAAACCTAAAGTCTGGAGGCGAAAAACCTGAAATGACCCGGTCACGAAATGCTACTCTGGCACTTCAGAATTATGAATAGAGCAGGAAGGAAAAAAAAAGAAGATTCCACCCTAACACCAGGTTAGGGTGGAATCTTAAATTTGGATTTCTCCACAATGTAATGTTAATTAAAGAGAGAGAGCAAGGGGAGCAAGAGAGATAGAGAAAATAAGAGAGAGAAGACAGAGAGAGAAAAGAAGAGAGAAAGTTGGTAAAGATTAGGATTGGGAAATGAGGACACATTACGTAATAAACAAACATATTTAAATTTGCGTGCACGACTAGAACATTCTTTTGGTGATTAGAACGAGAAGTGGGAGGGGCTTGTGTTCCCCGGGAAAGTTCGTTTAGAGGACACAGCTCTGATTAAACCTTAATGAACGTGACCGTGATGCGTTTGGCTGGTTTTTCCGGGGAAACTGGTCTAAAAGAATGTGAGTGTATGATTACTCTGACCACCACGTTTACATTTACAGGCGTCCTCCTGCGCACTCCTGTCATTCTCTTCATCACTCTGTAACTCAATCAGGCAGATATATCGATTATTCGTGGTTTTCTTCACTCGTTCTCTCTCACTTTTGCATTTTTTTTTTCTTTCTCTCGTTTTATTTTTGTTTTTTTAAAGTCAAAAACACAGTTTAAAATTACTCCTGAAATGTTAAGATAAAAGTTAAAGTTGTTAGCACGCACGAGATGTAGAGAGAGAGAGAGAGAACGAGACGAGAGCAGAGAGAAGACGAGACAAGAGAAGACGAGGTGAGGAGTGAAGGAGGGATATACGAGACGGGTAGATGCAGAAGAAACAAAAGAGGAAGATACCGGAGACCAAGAGGAGAGAAAGAAGAAAAACAAAAGCAGAGGAAGATAGAACAAAGAGACGAGGCGGGTGAGAAGGAAAAAGATGGAGCGACCGAGAGAAAGAGAGACTGTCGCCAGAAAGAGGGAAAGAGAGAGAAGAGACGAAAGACGTGGGGAGGAGAAACCAGAAAGAAGAGAAAAGAAAAAGGTAGTGAGGAGAAGGGAGGTCGGGAGAGAGGAGAAAAAGGGAGAGAGAGAAGAACGAGGAGGAGTGTACGAGCAGAGAAACGAAAGAGAGGAAGAGAGAGACAAAGAATGAGTCGAGAAAAAGGAGAAGAAAGAAAAACAGAAACAGAGTGAGAGCAGAAGGAGACGAGAGAGACGACCGAAGAGAGAGAGAAAAGAGTGCAAAATAGAAAGACGAGGGAGAGAAAGAGAAAGCGAAAAGCATAGACACAAAAAGAAAAATTAGAGAGGGGAGATGAGAGAGAGAAAAAGAGAGGAGAGTGAGAGCCAAATTGAAGGAGGGCGATAGAGAGAGAGTGAAAGAGACAAAAAGAGGAGAGACAAAGAGAAAATAGGAGAAAGAGGGGGAGAGCGGTAGATACGAAAAAACAGAGGGAGATAGAAAAAAAAGACTAGAGAGAAAGAGAGGAGAGAAAGAAGAAAAAGCAAGAAGAAGAGCAGACAGAGAAAGAGAGAGAAGGGATAAAGAGAGAAAGAGAAGAGAGAGAATAAAGACAAAGAGGGAGAGGAGAAGAAAGAGAAGAGGAGAGAAAGAAAAGAAAAAGAGAGGAAGAGAGAGGAGAGAATAAGAGGAGAGAAAGAAACTAAATGAAAGAGAAAGGGGAGAAATAGGAAGAGAGGTGGGAAAGAGAGAAAGTGAGAAGGGAGAGAGAAAGAAAGAAAGAGGAAAGAAAGAATGAAAAACAGAGGGGAGATAAAGGTGAGAGAAAAAGAAAAAGAGGGAGGGGGAGAGACAGAGAAAGCGATGGAGAGGAAAACAAAGGAGAAAGGAGAGGGAGAGAGATCACAAGAGAGAGAAGGGAAGAGCAAAAGGAAGAAAAGACACAGGAAGAGAGAGAGAGTCACATACTGTAGATGGAGAGAGAGAAGGGAGGCATAGTTTACAGGGGCATAGCTTTTCCACATTCAGTTAAAATAGTTTTCACCTGTTTTCTTCAGATTAAAAAATTCCAATCCTAAAATAATCCCTGACATAATCCCGTCCACGTTTGTCTCTTACCGCCGGTTTTTAAAAGATCCACTTATGACCGGCTCGTGTTTGTAAAGTCCATAGAGCCACTGGAAGTCCCTCATGCCCTCAGGAATCAGCACGTACTTTATGCCCTGGAACGACACACACACACGGGCTAATGAAGCAGGGCTAAACGGGGCTAAACAGGACTAAACCAGGACTAAACAGGACTAAACCAGGACTAAACAGACTAAACCAGGACTAAACCAGGACTAAACAGGACTAAACAGGACTAAACAGGACTAAACCAGGACTAAACCAGGCCTAAACAGGACTAAACAGGACTAAACCAGGACTAAACCAGGACTAAACAGGACTAAACCAGGACTAAACAGGACTAAACCAGGACTAAACAGGGCTAAACAGGACTAAACAGGGCTAAACCAGGACTAAACAGGCTAAACCAGGACTAAACCAGGACTAAACCAGGACTAAACGGGCTAAACCAGGACTAAACAGGACTAAACCAGGACTAAACAGGCTAAACCAGGACTAAACAGGGCTAAACAGGACTAAACAGGGCTAAACCAGGACTAAACAGGGCTAAACCAGGACTAAACCAGGACTAAACAGGGCTAAACGGGACTAAACAGGACTAAACCAGGACTAAACAGGACTAAACCAGGACTAAAACTGGACTAAACAGGACTAAACAGTACTAAACCAGGACTAAACCAGGACTAAACCAGGACTAAACCAGGACTAAAGCAGGACTAAACCAGGACTAAACCAGGACTAAACCAGGACTAAACCAGGGCTAAACGGGCTAAACAGACTAAACAGGACTAAACTGGACTAAACAGGACTAAACAGTACTAAACCAGGACTAAACAGAACTAAACCAGGACTAAACAGGACTAAACAGGACTAAACCAGGACTAAACAGGGCTAAAAAGGACTAAACAGAACTAAACCAGGACTAAACAGGACTAAACAGGACTAAACCAGGACTAAACAGGACTAAACAGGACTAAACCAGGACTAAACAGAGCTAAAAAGGACTAAACAGGACTAAACCAGGACTAAACAGGACTAAACCAGGACTAAACAGGACTAAACAGGACTAAACCAGGACTAAACCAGGACTAAACCAGGACTAAACAGGACTAAACAGGACTAAACAGGACTAAACCAGGACTAAACCAGGACTAAACCAGGACTAAACAGGACTAAAACTGGACTAAACAGGACTAAACCAGGACTAAACAGGACTAAACCAGGACTAAACAGGACTAAACCAGGACTAAACCAGGACTAAACCAGGACTAAACAGGACTAAACAGGACTAAACGGGGCTAAACAGGGCTTAAAGCAGGACTGACCTGGTCATGCGGGGCTCTGGTTGTAGTTGTACCTCTTAAACCGGACTTCTGCCTGGGTGATGGAGTGAGCCGTGTGAACATAAACGTCGGTGCGATTCCCGACGTCGGCCTCAAAGCCTTTGATGACCGCTCCGTTCACCCTGAGCAGACAGAACCGAGTTTAACGTGGATGTAAGAGATTGTGTTTAAGTTACGTTTGTGTTTTAAACAATCAGAAGAATGATCGCGCAGGCTGCTATTGGAGCGTCTGTCTTTTGTTTTTTCTCCAGGCCTTTAGAAAGCTTACAGCAACAGTCAGGGCGTTTACATGGAGCCAGGAAAACCGGATAACTAACCGATTTCAACCAGTTTTCCAAAGTGCATGTAAACCCAGGCAGACCTATTTTATTTATTTATTTATTTTTATTTATATTTTTTCATGTAGAATCAGATAAAATAGCATAAAGAAACGTGATGGATGGTTACCAAAAACCCTCCACAAATGCATAGGCTCAATACAAGACAAATATCAATCAATACATAAGATTTACATTATTCCAGAAACAGATGAAGTCAAACAGAACAGAACAGACCATATGGAAAAGCAATTTTTTTCAGGAGGAAACATTTAGAGCAGATTTGAATTGAGTTTGTGTAAGTTCTTTTAGCGCAAACGTAAGATTGTTCCAGACTTGGTAAACACTCAGTATTTTAGCTTCTGTGAACAAAGGTTGAGAGGAATGTCTGTGTCCTGCATAAACTCGCTTTTGTAATGCAGAATAAGTTCAAGTTTAGTTTGATGCGTGCTAGCCCAAACAGTGTTACAGTAGCTAATATATGGATAAATCATGAATAGTACAATATAAAAACAACCTCTGTGTTCATCAGGTGACCAGTTTTTTTCAAAAATACCGACCATTTTGGCCATTTTTGTACTTACAAAATTAACATGCCAAGATAAGTATTCATCCGCCATTACACCAAGGAAACGAACACTTATATTCTTAATTGGAATGTTGTCAATTTTAATTTTATTTCTACATAATTAGTATTTAAACCAAATAATACAAAATTGAACCTATTGAAGAGCTGTAAACCGGTTTTTGGAAAACCAGTTGGCGCACGTGGTCCCGACCGATTGTGGTCTGATTTCAGACTCATGTAAACAGACAATCGGTCTGCAGCTGGATACTGTAAATCAGTGCTTCTCAATTATTTTTTGCCGCGCCCCCCCTGGGAAAGAGAAAATGTTTCGCGCCCCCCCTACTCACCGCAGTGACTAAAAATCAGATTATTATCTATAAAAAGTGTATAAGTATATTTAAAAGTGTATCCTTTTAAACATTAACAAAAGAAAAAAATTCAATATCAAGAGCCAGAAATACTGTTCTGGCTCTTGAACTTGGTTTCATTGAAACTAAGTTCAACAAATATTAACTTTATTTTGTACGTTTACACTTTGCAAGTTTATATATATATATTTTTTATTCATATTTTTTGCAGTGTTATTTTTACAGTGTAGCCAGCTTCACAGGCTGAATAGAAAAGGCTTTGGAAGCGGCGCTGGGCGCTGTTGATTCCACAAATGATCAGAGCCGTAGACTTTGTGTGGAGTAAAGTTGGTGAAATGATGTGGTAGATCAGGCGTTTTACCGCGGACACGTGACCTCGGGCTTTTTGACTCTGCTCTGTCCCGGTTGAGCGAGTGCGCGGTGCCGGGGCCGTTCTTTTCACCTGTGTGTGTCTGGCGCGGTGCGCGAGAAGCCTGGACCGCTGCACACAAACACAAGCGGAGAGACGCAAACACGGAAATGTACCGACACCGGCACCACAATCAAAGCAGGACAGACAAGGCGGTGAACGGGACAGATTTTATGAAACGCACTGATTCAGGACAGACAGGGCTGGAGCTTATTGATCTAGTGGACTGTTACGCGCCCCCCCTGGTATCGCATCACGCCCCCCAGGGGGGCGCGACCCACTATTTGAGAAGTTCTGCTGTAAATGTAACTGAGCAGCTCAAACGCCCTGTCCACTGCACATCCAGCAATAAAGTTACAATTTTACAAAAGAAAAGCTCCTGCACAAAGTTGAACACACAGCCACATGTTTAACCACACACCTAACACATCCTACATGTTTAACACAGATCTAAATGCTTAAAACAGTCCCACTTGTCCCAGAAAGATCAATGTGTAATTTTAAAGACAATACTACAAATATTTAGGTAAACCAACATAACAGTCTGAATCATGCAGTAGTGAATCTGACACAGCAGACCAGTCTCTCCAGGGTAATCGGTTTACTCTTGTGCATGTAAACTGAAGTCAAACCGGTTTGAGGCGAAAACCAAATAGAGTCCAGTTTTCTAGCCTAGTCCGATTTCTCTGATCATGTAAACTCACTAACACCGGTCGTGCGTCAAGCTCACAGCTGATGTTTTGTATTGGTGACTGCCTGGACGCACCTGGAACCAGATTAACTCTAAACCACGGCTATTCAAATGGCGACCCAGGGGCCAAATGCGGCCCACCAAGATGCATGTTTTGGACCACTATGATAAAACAGACCTTAGACCCAGCCTGTGTAGTTTGTTATTCAAGAGCCTAGAAAAATATGTTTTATTTGCCAGATTCCAGAACCCTCAACATTCCTGTATGAGAATAATAAATAAAAAACACATTTGTAGTCACGTTTTGTAGTAAACTGTCAATGTCTCCTTTAAAAAGATCCACAGAAAACCCAATGAAAAGCTAAACCAATCATTAGTGACAAAATTATGTGTTGTGCAATATTTATAATCTGAAGAGCTTCTGTTCCTGCAGCGGAGGCATTAAACCGGAATGTTCTACTCGCACCATTTCCTATTGTGTCGTTGCCAGAATAAACAATCCTCAGACGGAAATCCAACACCGGAGCAGGTAGTTCTCCGTCTGAGTGATGAAAGATCCAACTTCAGACGAGTTCAGGTGCAGTGAAGAAGCGTGACCTTACCTGCTGCTTCTGCAAGTGGCATAAAAAGCACCAGGACCGGTTCTTTGTCGTGTACAGTGGATTTTATGATTGTCTTTTGGCCAGTGAGGGAATTCCACAACTGTTCCCTAGCAACCGTTACTAATAAAAGGTAAAAATCTTTGTAAATGACTCAGAAGATGCAAAAGAACAAATGATAAAGCCAGATACTTTATTTTTGTTAAGCTGCCCGGTCGGTTGTGCAATTGTTTTTGCATTTTTGACGACATTTTGTTTTACAGATCAAATTACTTTTTCCTAAAGCTGCGTTAGTGTCTAAACATCTTTGTGAAATAAAGGTTTTGTAAGACGAGACAGAAGTTAAGCCAGACCTGGGCCGCGACCAGTTTCAATCAAGACTAATAAATCCGCAGGAATCTCACGGGACAGTAATAATAGTCCTTACAAATCCCGTGAACGGGATGAGACAGGGAAAAAAATGTTTGGGAGTGGGCAGGAGCGAGAGTGAGTTTAGCCCCTCCAAAAATCTAAAAAATCATTTTTCAGATTGTGTGATATAAATACAACTCGGGCCGTGTCGGACTGGATTTTTTCAGCTCGATCTGAACTCTAACATACATAACGTCCAGTAACAAACAAACAGCAGTGATTGGTTATTTCAAAAAGGACCCGCCTACCATTGAACAAACAAGCGGCCAATGATGAGGCGTTAGAGTGAAATGAAACTGGCTCATACACCAATCTACTCACGAGAGTCTAACTCACAACCTCCTGTATCGTGTCCAGTGAACTGATTCTGTCTGAAAAGCTGTTTTGTGAGAATCTGCAGCACAGACGCTGGTTTAACCCAGAGTAAATATACGGCTGTACTAAAGAAGAAACTGCTCTCACCTGAAGACGTAGTCGTGGCTGTCGATCTCTTTGCCCTTCTTGGACCTCCACAGAACTCCTCCGGTGCCCACCACAGCACAGCTGATGCAGTCTCGGCCTGGTTTAGGCAAGAGTAAAGGCTCTGTGGGCTTCTGGACCAGGTTCAGAGCCGCCATCACGTCTGAGAGAGGAAGTGTGTGGAAAAAACAACATCAAAACAGTTTATAAGGCGCACTATGTAACTACTGAGAAACTCCATCCTCCGTCTGTATCATGGCTCTAATAAAGTGACATTATTGTTTTGTCTAGATCAGGCCTATTCAACTAAAGGCTCGGGGGCCAAATCAGCCCTCCAAAAATCTGATCCGGACCTCAATTCACTTGTTTTTCTTTTTATAGATTTAATTCTGGGTTCTTACTCTGGAAATAGTGGCCAACTTAAATGTGTCATAAGAGTTTGAAATAGGTAATAGTGAGCTTGATTTTATAATATTTTAACTGTCTGAAAAAGGATTTGCCAAATGGATCTAGGGTGTTTTTCTTTTTGCAATTCCAGTTGCATTTTGGACTCATTCTAATGAGAAAGAAGATAGATTTGAGCAAAACTATCTTCTTTGCTCTTGTTCTATTGCCAAATCTTGTTTGAAAACAGTTCAACTATAATCAAACATAACTTAATTTAAGCATTTGTTCACTGATTATCCTTAAGATAAGTCTCTTCTTACAGTGTTCAGTCCTGATTTAATTTTAATTTTGCTTTAGACCTTGGTTAGTTCTGGATTATATCTGGTTTAATGTTGAGATGCTGCAGGTCCAGGTTTGGTTATGTTGTTTATCGCTGATTTGGACATTTTGTTCCACTGCTGCATTAGTTACTATCACTATCTACTCACCAGATGAATGTTTGGTGCATCCTCGTGTCGAAAGCGGGGACGTATTATTGTGCAATACCCGGCCCAGAAGTCATGGTCTTCTGTGAAATCTGGCTCTTTTGAAAAAATTAAGTTGAATAGCCCTGGCCTACATTATTCACAACAAAAACTAGTGAAAATAATACTTACAACCTTGAGGTTTTCCACACAATTTCAACAGCGACTGAATGAGTCTAAATTGCCAAAAAAAAGTAATCCAGTTTTATGAAACATCCCTCTCGTGCTAGACTCAAGACGGTTTCTTTTTGTGCTTCTATCGGCTCCTCTCTCGCGCAGCTATGTTTCCCTCCTACACTTGCTCGTTTGGCTGTAAATCCACTCTGGGTTCGCCAAAAGTTTTGGAAAGCACCTTGTAAGTGTCCCGCAGCACAAATCCCTTTCCCGCTTGTGACAGGCGCTCGGAGAGATGCTGGTTCGGAGTTGTCCGGTCTTTCTAAACAATGTCCAGCTTTTCTTGAAAAGTCCGTCTTGAAAAAGGCTTTACCAATAAATTTGCAACCAAATCGATCTCTTCTCTCCCTTTAGCCACTGTGACAAAACTGCTCAAAACAACATTAAGCACAGACAATAACAATAAGCATAAGCCAATCAAATGCCGTAGTTATCGTGACGTTGCATTCATCTGTTAGAAGGCCTTGGCGTCGTGGATATAAAATCTGATTGGTTGAAGCAACAGTTTGATACGCTCTTATTTTTAAGAGACGGAGCCTTCAAAACTGATTGTGAAGGCCTCGGGCAGATTTCACTGACCCTGACAACAACTGATGACTGAAATATGATTGGTTAAAACAATATATTCTGAAACACACGCCTGAAAGCTGCGAAACAATGGGAAATGCTACGAAGAAACAGACAAATAATTATTTAATTATTATGAAGCATGCATGCACTAAATATAATTTATATCAGTTTGTTATTTAGATATTCTTTAACCAGCAGAGAAGGCTTTGCAGGCCCTGACGGTCGCCGCTGCATAACAGGACTAAACCAGAACTGCCCTTGGACAAACCCAGGACTAACCCAGTTCTGCTCCCAGACTGTGTGTGGTCTGACCTTGGTGTCTGTAGTCCATGAATCCAAAGGGGTTGTTGAAGTGGGACAGCCGGTTCCACTCGCTCATGCTGATGCTGCCGTTGTGCACGTACATCCGAATGTTTGGGATGAACTTGTCCTTCAGCTCCGGGTCAGAGTAGATTTTCCTCCACAGGCTGCAGTCACATTTCTGCACACAAGAGACAACACCAAAGAAAACATTTACTTCTGCTGATTTTGACTCAGCTCAGAATAACTTAGGCTGGAATTCAAGCACTTATCTTAGGAGAGAAACATGAAAAGAATTTGTGATAAAAAAAAACAATCCAATCCATAATGTGCACCACAACATTCAAATGTTTTGTCCCGCATAAAATACAGTCTATAGCTATTCTGGCTCAGTTAGTTTTGTTCTTTTTTAATATAGTAGTAAATGTGAGTAGGATTGCACTGGCACAAAGTTTAAGCATAAATTGTCACTCTGGTCTAGGGGGTTTAGGGGCCCTCCCCCAAGAAAATTTTGAGAAAACAGGTGTAATTTTCTCTAGTGACTTACCTGTTTTGTGATTTTAAGAGTATTTTATTGTTAATATATTCCACTGGATAAGTTATAAAATACAGACATGAGAAGCAGCAGATTCACAGAAAACAGCAGAGGTCCAATGACTGAACCCTGAGGCACTCCACGTGACTTATGCAGAAGAGACTGTCTTTTTCTGCCAGGGATCACTAATTTCCTGTAATTTGGTGATTTTTAGACTTGTTTTTACATTCAGATAACCTGAACTGAATGGTCTTTTTATTAAATTATGAGCAGGTCAGGCAAGATTGTATTTGGTGCTCCTTAGTGGTTAGTTTGTAAGACAATAAATAAGAGTCCCTTTATAGAATTCAAAATATATAAATAGACTAAATAGTAGCTCTGAAGGCAGGAAGGTCAGAGCATTTGAAAACTATTTGCTTGCCTGAAACAAGAGCCTCGGCAACAATGAAAGTATCAATTCCTTAAAACCTGAGCAGCAAACCGTGTTGAGAGGCTTCAGACTGAAAAATCCTGCGCTACATGTTTACGAAAACATCCGGTTTAGTGTGTCGCTCTTTTGGTGGAATTTCTGGGTTTTCTGTGATTGGTTGACTCAGCGCTCGGAAAGCCTGCTCTCGAAATTAAAACTCTGCGCTCTGATCTCAGACACTCATGATTTGTAAAGTGTCTGTCAAATGGACTGGCTGGTCAGGCAAGTAATTAACTTTAATCTGGGGAATTTTAGACCAAGAAATGAAATATTTTACTACAGTTAATTTATGTGTTATTTTGTCCCATACAATGTTTACAAGATTCACACTGGGTTTATGTGCATTTGTATTTTGTGTCTTTCTCAGTGGGGCCCCAGCCCTCTGTGCCCCCTGCTCTTCCTCCTATGCTCCGCCCCTGCTCTCTCTCTCTCTCTCTCTCTCTATCTCGAAACACAGACACCTGTCACCCTGCAGCCTCACTCTTGTCTTGTGGACTGTCACAGAAGTACTAAAGTCTAAAACTTAGTCAGAAGAAAGAACCTCATCGTTCTTTGAGGTTCCTCAACTTCAAGGTCTAGAAAAATGCACCGTACTTTTCTGCGGTAAATTCAGCGTGGAGCAGAAGATGGTTGCATGGACCCAAAACCTTCATGTTTTTTATTTAAGCGAAACATGAGCTACAATAATGAAAAAAAGTGGAGCAGAAAACATGAAACACTGACCTTTTCAAAGAGGCAGCGGTAAGCTTTGAACAAAGCGTGAACGTGAACATATTGAGGAAAAAAAGCTGTGAAATGGTGCTTATGGTATACATTTTTGACCTTTTGTTGTATTTCTATGTTTTCTTGGGAGACTGTGTTGTCTTGGGAGATGTAATAAAATCTTCTTCTGCTTCACTCAGAACAGAATGGATGGACGTCAGATAACATAATAAAAAGCTAAAGTAAACACAGCAATCTTAACTCTATAGACCTTGGCTTATTTGTTCAGCCTCCAGAAAAGTTTAAGAGCTGAGACTGGTTATTGATTGCTATAGTTTCCTGGTAACACTCTGTGTTATTACAGCCTCTGCCTGCTATGACTTTACTGAAGGATCTCATGTTCTTTATCTGATCGGACTGAGGCCAAAAGGATCTGCAGCAGCGTCACATGTTTGAGAATCTTCAGCTCAGAGCCACAATTCTTTGGAACAACAGTGACTCACCCGTTTTATGATTTTAATTATGATTTTTTTATTGTTGATATTTTCCACTGGATAAGTTTTAAAGAACAGACATGAGAAGCAGCAGATTCACAGAAAACAGAAAAGGTCCAACGACTGAACCCTGAGGCACTCCACGTGACTAACGCAGAAGGGACGTGCTATGCCTTACTATCCCAGATAGACAACTCTGAAAGTCTTTTTCTGCTACGGATCACTGCAGGACGAATGAGAGATTACCCCGACTTGTCTCTATTTGTTGATTTTCACAGCATGAAGAAGAGATGGTGAATAACTCACCGGCAAAAAAAACATGTCGTAGTACAGTGCGCGCATCGCAACAAATAATCCCGATGTGCAGAAAGAGCTTGACCAAGCTGGAGCAACAACTTGAGCCAGGGATGTTGTCAGTAACTACGAGAGTCAATCACTGTGAGAAAACAAAAGTTCTGCTGCTAAATCAACATTTGTGAATACAATTTGCACTTAAGACCCTTAAAAGTTACATTCAGGTGAAAAAACTGTGAGAAAAACACTGTCTCAAGCTTCAGGAGACAGACGTCCGTCGGACCAGTTCTGACCTGATTCAAACAGCTGCTCTCATCCTGCCATGTTGTTTTATTCAAAGAAGTTTCCCCAGCTAAGCAGAGTTATCTTTCTGCATGGAGTAAAGCAGAAAAAAAAACACATATATGTGAGAAAGTGTTTGTGTATATGGGAACTTTCCAAATAAAGATAATTTATTTCTGAATAAAAATGAATTCCACTTTAAAAAGCCATGTTACTTAATTCCTGATGAAAATGTATTTTCTGTTAAACTTAATCCTGAATTAAGTTGGTGGTTTATTCTGCTTTTCCAGCTGAATTACTTTATGTGACTGTTTATTACACTTAGAATAATTCATGGGACCAGAGGGAGGAAGGGGGGAAAGAAAAGGGTGACCTGTCTAGGCTACCCCATGTACGTCGGACACAGCCTAGATAGATAGATAGATAGATAGATAGATAGATAGATAGATAGATAGAATAATTCCAATCGCACTGCACATGTTCGGTACGTTGTTTTTCTGACGGCAGTGACACACTACAAGATGGCTTTAGTAGAAGTCTTCAAAGTAGTCATCTGGACAGTGTTTCCGAGGATCAAGACGTTTCGACTCTCATCCGAAAGTAATTTTCAATCTGATAGAAGTAGACTGAGACTGGCTACAAGACGGCAGCACAGACCTGAAACTTTTTTGTTTTATATTTAAGTACTACAGGAGGTACAAATAATGAAATGACAGGAAACACAAAACATTAACCTTTTCAAAGAGGCAGCAGAAAGCTTTGCATAAGGAGTGTACGTGAACAAAGACGCTGTGCTGATCTGAAACAAGTGGAAAATGGACTAAACTTCTCCTCAGCTCACAGAATATTACGTGAAGCTGATGATGTGGTAACATAATTTATAATTATAAATTAAAACATAATTTATCCACTTATTTACTGCTGCCGGGAGTCAAAATGGCCTAAAACTGTGACATATCAATGGTTGTGGAGACGTTTGCTGGACGTAGGGACTGTCCCGGGTCTGATCAGACTAATAAATGTGTCAGTTTCCAGAAGAGAGCAATTTCTCGCCAGACAAACAATAAAACCTCTTTAAAAAGATAAGCGCGGGTGTCATCATTGGAGAAGACGTAACTACGAGTCCAAAGTGACAAACGTCTGACAGATTAAAGCAGAGCAAAGATCACACGGGCCAGGGTCAGACTGAAGGAGAAGATAAGACTCTGAACAAACTTACACACTTTGAAAAATAAGAACATGTAGCTTATTTTGAGGTAAAATGTCTCATTTCTGTCAGTGCAGTAAGAACATTTGACTAACCTAGTTTTCTTAAAACAAGACAAAATGACAAATGCTAGTTTCAAGTTCTCTTGACAATTTTTAAGCAAATCTATTCTTGATTCAAGCACTTATGGCTTAAAGGGGTCCTATTGTGTTTTTTTTTATATATTTAGTAAGAATCTAGAACATCTGCAGATCAGTAATTTACCTTTTGTTCATTGTAAAACACAAAGTTGATCTAAAACAACTTAAAAATAGGAGCAGCTCTACTGACTTCCTGTTCAAAACTACAGATTTGATAAGCCCCGCCTCTTCAGTTTAAAATGTAACTGTAAAAAGCAACAGATTTTTAAAAACAATTTTTTATTGTTGGAAAGTGAATCTGTGACGGTATCGAACCATATATGCTTCACTTTGAGTATTAATATTTTGAAATATACCAGGTAAATAAAGGAAAGTGGGAGGGGATTAACCTGGCTCACGCCAGATCGATATATGTATCACTCTGCATTGAGTTCTACACATATTCGATCTGGAAGGGCTCTCGTCAAAAGCAGTTGGGAAAGGGAGGGAGTTCTCGCGAAATACTTCGATCTGATTGGACAAAGCGCCCACCCCACCTTAGCGGTGTTTTAGCCAATCACAAGACATAATCAAAATGACGTATCCCACAAACCGCTTTGTTTCTTACCTGCGTATTGCAGAGGAGACGCCAAAACTTCCGTCGCCAGATGCTGAAGACTAATCCACTGATATCATTGTGTTCATATAAACACAGTTTGAAGCACTTCACAACAATATTCCACCGCCAGTGAGCAACAGTACGTCTGCGTCTGTTACAGCTGTCCTGCCCGTGGTTGTGTCCATCTCGAGGCGATTTGCGCTTTCCCTGTGCGCTCCGGGTCCGGCGGTCTATCTGCGTCTCTCTCGTGAGCTCCGGGTCCGGTCTATCTGCGTCTCTCTCGTGTGCTCCGGGTCCGGTCTATCTGCGTTTCCCTCGCGTGCTTCAGTCAATAGCCTTTGCAGCAGTACCTGCGTCTGCCCGCGTCGCCATGTTTGTTGTTTTGCTGTGAGCGTGACGCCTGGCTGGCACTCGCTGATTTCACATGTGTAAATCCCGCCTCCTCCTGTAGAGAAGCCTTCTGATTGGTTCGAGGATTCGATACTCGACTCAAACCATAGGGCGGGAGCCTTTCAAGATGGTTTCTCGTGGATTTGTAAACCCACAAATACCGCGAGAATTCATCTTGCTGCGCAAGGTTAGGAGGGGATAGGTGGTAGGTGAGAACGGGGATTTCTGAGCACTTGAGCTTCAGCTGAAGAACAATACAAGATTACTGCAACATGAATGAATCAATTCAAATATAACTTTGAGTAAACGAATGATGAAGAAAGGTCATTAAAACAAGGTTAAAAACTTAGAAAAGTGAATTTGACACAATAGGTCCCCTTTAAATGGCTTAAAACAGATACATTTTTTTTAAATAAGTTTCTATATCTAAACAAGTCAAATATTCTTGTAAGACTTGGTCCTATGTATGCTTGATATAATCAGACTGAATCAATACTGTCAGCCCTATCCTCAGTGTGAGTGTGGTTCACAAATCTGCATTCTCCAGGTTTGCACATTTATACACAACAGTACAGCCGGCTGCAGGTAGCCACACCTCGCAGGCATCAGTGTTACGTCTCACTGGTGGAACACTGTCTCAAGTTAAAGACACCGGAGAGAGCTCAAGTCCGGTCAAGACTCAAAGTGTTTTGGTCTGACCTTCGTTCCCACCAAAGGCAATTTTAAAACCGCTCGATCCAGAGGCTTTACTCACTGTCCAGCGGTAATTCTCGCCCAGTGCAGGTCTTTACTTGCCTGAGCAGCCAGTCCCGGATGTTATTGTAAATATGTAGCGCAAGGGTTTTTTCAATGGAACAGTGATCTGTGTGAAGGCTCTCGACAAGGTTTGCTGCTGACGTTTGATTGATACGTTTGTAATTGTTCAAAACCGAAGTTAAAGCCGAAAAAAAAAAATCTATCAGCTACGTCCGCCATCTTGAGTGTTTTGAAATTGCGGAGCGGAGGGGGAGGGGGGCTGCCGTTTGTGATTGGATCGTCCTAACTTTGGACGACGAAATGGTTGTCTCTGTCTTCGGTTTCAGACCCTTCTGCATTCTAACAGAATGTAGGAGGGGCTTGCTGGTCAGGCTAGGTCTTTACTATGAACGTACCTGGTCCCAGTGAAGCAGGGACAGAGGAAACACTCCAAACCAGGCCGAGTACAACAACAGACTAAAGTGGAGCAGCGCAAGTGGAAATCTATTGATGCTTGTAATTTTACATTTTCCCTCAACCCTCAATCCCCCCATTTACACGAGAGTTTCATTTTTAAATCAAAACAAAGGATATATTTACTTGATTCTAGGAGTTTACCTTTTTACAGAAATACTGACACATTTAGAGGTATTTATAGATCTAGATTGTTTCTTGTTTGAACATTACTTTTAGCTAAATTATTGATCCTACACAGATAAGATACTATTGTTTTTCAGTGTGAACACCTGTGTGGTCTTGTGTCTCTGTCGATCGGTCTTGTACTTGTCGTCGAAGTCCCACTGGGGCAGTTTGCTGAAGTTGCTGCGGTACAGGACGGGGATGGCGGTGAGGTTGGGCGGGTCGGTGGTGGTGTTGAGCCCGGTGACGGTGGTACTGGGTTCGGTGGTGGTTCTGGATGAGTTGGCGGTGGTTCTGGACAGGTTTGCGGTCAGGTCTGTGGTGTTCCTGGTCCTTGGAGGGTTCATGGTGGTGGGCGAAGTCGTGGAGGAAGAACCCCAGAGCTCAGACACGACCTCCTGCTCGGGCAAACTGCAGAAATGAAAGAACACTTCAGACTCACACAAAACAGCAGCAGTGAAGACGAAGAGCTAAACGAGTGACAGAAGTGGTGTAAGTTCTCGTTAAGTCTCACAGTTTGGTCTCTGGAACGTCGATCCAGCAGATGTACAGCACGGTGACCACAGCCAGAGCACAGAGCAGCAGCAGGATGTGGGAGTAAGCCATGTCCTGCACAAAACAACAAACAAAACTAAAACACAGGTACGCACTTACACTTGGATGGATGTGATGTGAAAACTTGCACATTTTATACATCAGGAGTATTCAACTAAAATTTTCCAGGCGCTAGATTGTTTGGAGAGCACTGGGTTTTTGTCTAGGTTACTTTGGGCAGCATTTGGGGTTGTTTTTCTGTCTCTGAGGTAAACTCTGCACACCTGAAAAGGCGACAGGTTCATAGGAGAGTCTGGTTCAAGGGCAGACTCGTAGAAAGGAAGAAAACTCCCGCACACTGTCTCGCTCTTGCACAATTTATTTGCACGACGTTTCAATCCTTCGACCTTCTTCAGGTATTTGCAGACAGCCCCTTCTTTTCACTTTTTAAAAGTTAAGGCACTGCCCATCAGTGAGGGTGTCCAATCACATAACGAGAAAGACTTACACGTAAAATTAGACCTGAAATCGCCACAAAATTGAAAAACACACATTCTTTAGCAAAAATATATAGTTTGCAGCATTTTCCTTTATTCCTTTTTTATTATAACAGTTATTGTGTTTATTATAACTATTTAAACACGTGGCTCACTCGACTAAAAGTCACGTGACTATGACAAACGGGGCTCCATTACGTCAACGCTTCGTTTCGAGGAGGAGACTGATATGATTCTTCTCCTGAATAAAACATTTGTCCTTCCTCACTTTCTGTTACAAAAACAATATGTTACCTCTTTGATATAAGTACAAACACAGTATTCTTACCCAATACACCCCCCAGTAGAATGTGATAATATCAGGTGGTTTTTTGTATTTTTAGCATAGCACTTTGCTTTATATTAATTTCACACATTGTTCATTCTTCACCCATTCATTTTCTCTATTACAACAAAAACGGCTTATAAAAATCATTAAAGGAACCGTATGTAAGATTTTGATGTCAGATTTCATAAACATGAATTATATGTGTCTAAAGATACAAAGTCAACAAGTCCAAATATACTATTATTTTTACTGAAAGTCATAATATTTGAATTATTCTTAAAAAGCAATGGACATGATGTCCACTTGTTGTTGTTTACATTTATTATCCAATCAGAAAGCAGAATGAGCCTTAAATGACTCTCTCAGTTGGGTTGCCAGTTTGGTTTCTTAGAACCTGAAGTTAACTAGGGTGACACGGTGGTGCAGCGGTTAGCACTCTGGCCTCATAGCAAGAAGCTTCTGGGTTCAACTCCCAGTCGACCCTATGTGGAGTTTGCATGTTCTCCCTGTGTCTGCGTAGGTTTCCTCCGGGTACTCCGGTTTCCTCCTACAACTAAAACATGTCCAATGTGCCTCTCCAGGACTACGGGTGTAAATGAGCTGTAAACTACAATCTACAAACATCTCTGTCTTTGTGCTTAATGTAATTGTACATTGTCTTTAATAAACATTACTTTACCTTGAACCATGAGTCAGGAACATGTTTGAGTTTGAACTGATGTTGCCCCATGACACAGACACAACTGTCTGTGATAGGCTCATGCACTTGTTTCCACACAGTTCTCATTAGGCTCCTCCCACATTGTGTTAAAAAGCAACATTTGAGAACAAACCATGACAAAGAGTCAGGTGTCTGGGAAAGTGACTTTCTGGCTATTACCCATGATTCATAGCACATCTTGTTCCTGATTGGTCAGTAGCTTCTTCAATGTGTGGGCCATTTCACAATCTGGCAACCCAAGTTCATTTGTGATTGTAATACCTTTTTAAAACCACTAGTTGTGCATCTTACATACGGTTCCTTTAATTGAGGCTATCTGTAAACCCATTCAACTAAACAGCATAAAAAAATAAATAATAATATTTATTACTATTAGGCTATTATCAGTTTACCTGAAGACTGAGGTCCGCTGCGAGTGTGCATATTTTTAAGAGTAATTTGAAAACCTATCTTTTTACATAGCTTTTACTTGATATTTATTTATTTATTATGTAGGGTATCCATTTATTTATCATTTTAAATCAATCTGTTTTAAAAGCTTTTATTGTTATTTTTTATCTTTTTATCTGTATATCGAGATGTATGTATGTGTATGTACAGTGTTGGGGAGTAACGGAATACATGTACCGCCGTTACGTATTCTGAATACATTTTATGAGTATTTTACTTTCGTTACAGTACGGCTTTCAAACGAGGTATTCAGAATACAGTTACTTTTATAAAATCAATGGATTACATTGCATGCAAAAATAAATGTAGACACATTGTTAAAATCACCACAGAAAACCAATGCGTAATGTTTTCACAGCAGCAGCTTGACGCGCTGTCACTTTGTGCTGCTCGCTCTACTTCACAGCCCTTCAGGGGCACAGAAATAACAGTGTCCAATCAGATCTGGCGTTGTATAGGGGCCTGCAGACAGACTGACCAATCAGATTGCCCCTTTATCCTCCTGAGACCCGAGGTTTTGTCTGGTGTGCATTTTATTTTTATTGTTGATATTTGGAGTTGGTAGGACCTACTAAGTATACTACCTAAACCAGGATTTTTGAACAGGAAGTAGTTTTTGCAAAAAACCATGTCCTTGTATGAGGACAGTGGGTCTATCTTAACCTTCAGATACATTATTTGCTCTTTGAGACCAGACGGTTCTAATTAGTATAAATTCAAAATTTCAGCTTAATACAATCAGTAGTTTTCTCAAAAATCAATGTCCTCATATGAGGACAGTGGGTCTTTATACAATATGATATAGTCAGACTCCATTGGTCAAAAATTATAAAACATTTAATTTGAAAATGTAAAATCAAAAATCATGCATAAAATGTTAACAGCTCTTTTTTGGCAACCTTGAAATATAACCTAACATGACAATTTCATGTTAGGGTAACCCTAACCCTGCATAAATGAAACCGCAAAATTCTGTGTAAACCGTTTATTTCATTTATTTTAATTATTGAAAAGGGATTAAAAAGGTGTAGAACAAATATTGTTAGAGTTTTATTTTATGGTAACAGTCTAAAAAGAGTAGAAATACATTTTTAACCTGAAACTGAACTATGTTTGGGCTATATGAGCAGACCTCCAGCACTCTCCACATCTAGTATTTCTGGATTCTGGTTTTGTCTCTCTGTGTCCATGCTCATCCTCATCTAGCTCTAACAATAAAAAAACACAATAGATTTCATTATAATGCACTCAACAAATTGAAATAAATAGAGTTAGAGTAAAAAACAGAATGGACTTTCCCACAGTTTGTTTGTTTGTGGATGTGTGCGTGATGTGTGCCTGTATGTGTGCGCGCAGGCACCGAACACTGGTGAGACAGGGACAGTGTGCAGAAGCTGACTGACAGGTATGAAATGATGATACATCAGAAATACATTTATGTATTTTGGTTACAGTCTATAATGAAAACCACTGGTCCTGTCTCACATCATTCTCACATTGTTGTTTACAGACACATTTCTGCTCTTGTGGATGATGTGGCTGTCCCTCATTTTTAGAGTCATTACCTTGAGCTGCATCAGATGGAGAACAATTGCTCATGACAATTGCAGACAGCTCTGAGGTAGAGGACTTCTCAGCTGGGAAAGACTATGATAATGCTTTGGATCAGGTAGCTCATCCATGAGATCAGCATCTTGTGGAATAACTTCATCCAAAGCAGGACATAGTCTTTCCCAGCTGAGAAGTCCTCCATCTCAGAGCTGTCTGCAATTATCATGAGCAATTGTTTCACCCTTGACAATGAAAGTTTTCCTGTGATGATAATGTGAAAACAAAATAACATAAAATCTATAGTATATAAGAGATGCGTGCCTATCATAGAGGCTAGCTAAATCAATTAAAACTATGCTAATATACTACTTTTTATTTTAATATACTGTTTAGAACTGTCAACCACATAAATAAGCATAGAATAACTACTTACAACTGTAATATCATATAAATATTCCAATGTTTAGCTGACCATATAGAATAATTATAGCAGTACATAGTCCCAGTGTCCTCAAACGAGTGCTTCACTTTTACTGATGTCCCAGCCTGTTAGGACTACGAAAAAGTTTTAAACTTTAAACCCCATTTGAAGCTAGAGACAGTATTTTACACAAATACATTGGTTTCATTTATAAAATTTTGATGGATTTTTTCCTGGGTCATTTTTTTCCCGAGAAGTCTTACAGAGGATTTTTGCTGACTTTGCCGCCATTTATTTTCTACTGACATTGGTGTAATTCTGTGATATTGCCACAAGATGGCGCGGGCACTGTCCCTAAATGAGGCCAACAGGTAAAAGATTCATAGGAATGAGTATGACTGTGCCAAGAGGCATAAATGTAATGTCCTCATATGAGATCGCAGGGACTCAGGAGGTTATGGACAGGTACATAAGAAGTTTGTTGATGGCATGGATGTATTATATTATCTGGATTGGCTCCGCCCCTCTTTCCTGATGCGAGTGGCGATCAGGCCGCTCCGCGGTACTGCAGCGGTTGGGCCAAGAAAATTTCCCCATAGACGGTCAATGCATTTTTCGGCACTTCAAACTGCTATTGCTCCGCGGACACGGCACCTACAGCTTTAACTAAGGTCTCATTTTGAAGGTATTTCTCTCTAGTTTCACTACATAAATTTTCCAATTTTTTCGATGCCCCAAACGCTTAAACGTGTTTAGCCTAGCTTACCGCTCTGCCCGCGCTCTCTCCGCTCCCCCGCTCCTCCGCCGCTCTCCCCCCGCTCAGGCCTCCATCGCTCTGATTGGTCAGAACTGATCACGCTGTCACTTTTCTGACGTCGCGGTAGTGGGAGGCGCTAGCCCGCATTCAGGAAAGAGCGCGGAAGAAAAAATCTTTTTCGGCATCAATGCGCCACTGAGCACAAGCCATTGAAAACAACGGGCCGCCATCTTGGACTCATCTTCCAGTTATAATTATACTTCCATGGTTGATGGTTGTCTCCGGTTGTATCATCTGTTCAACTTTTTCGGGACTTTATTTACGATAAACAAAGAGAAGACGCAGCGTTTGGATCGTTTATATTTAACTACGGATGGGATTCGTTTTTCAAAGAGGAATAGTTTGTTTTCGCGATGAAAACTTTGACGAAACTTTCACAACAAGTGCGGCGGACTGTTAGCAAGGATTTGTGACACTGGAGCATGCTCTGAAGCTCACGGACGACACGATGAATGAACTGTTGTTGGACTAAACCCACGATG
>CM076401.1:10178328-10191403 GCA_038363315.1 Mugilogobius chulae
TTTCTTTCCTCTCCCTCCCTCCTCCCTTCCCCCATTTCTCTATCTCTCTTTTCATCTTTCTATGACTGTCTTTTTTTCTCTTTCTCTCCTTTTACCTGTCTCCATCTTTCTCTCTCTTCGTCTCACCCCTCTCTCTTTGCTCTTTTTCTCTCTCTCCTCACTTTTTCTCTCTCTTGCTCTCTCTCAGCTCTTTCTCTCCCCTGTCCCTTTTCTTCTTTCTCTCACTCCTAACTCTCTTCCTCCTTTTTCTCTCTTGCTTTTCCTTCTCCCTTTCCCTTTTTCTCTTTCTCTCTCACTCTCTTTCTCCCTCTTTTCTCTCTCTCTTTCTCTCTCTCTTCCTCCCTCTCTCCTCTCTCCTCAAAGTTGCTGTTTAAAGTCAAAATCACAGCCTTAAGGACATTCGAACTTCCTGTAACACAGATTTAACTTCCTGTTTTCAGTTTTGAAGTGTGAAAATCAGATTCCACAGATAAACCTGCAGCTCAAAGGATCAAACCGGTTCAATTGAAGACATGTGTTTTATAATCTCATAATGACAGACAAGGGCGGACTATACGGGGATACCAGGATTTCTTGGAGGTTGATCACCCCTGGCGTAGCATGATAGTGTTCTCTCCAAAACTGTATCCACGTGTTTGATTTCCAGTCACCCTTTGAGCTCCGCATCAGGAGCGTTGGCCGGTGCCCCTCCTCACTTTCCGCCCTTAGCATTTGCCTTCTCTCTCTCTCTTTTTTTTTCTCTTTCTTTCTCTCCCTCCGTCAGGAAACTGCGTGCGACTGTCAGTGCAGCGTCAAAACAGAGCTTAACACACAGATCTTTGAGAAGCATTTTGAACTCCCAGTGATATTCTGTAAAACTGGAACTTCATATTAATCCATATTTTGTGCAAATCAGCCTTATATTCACAAAAAGGCCCAAAATGTACAGTGAGAGATAACGTGTGTAAATAACAGAGGAGAAATCGCGCAAAACGGCGCCACCGTGGAAATGTTTGAACTGGTCTTTACAACTTTTACTTTTCCCTGAATGTGACATAAAACAGACACTAACCTTACAAAAGTAGCAGCTCTCGTGTTTTCCCTGCTCTGATCACTCAGGACAGTCCTGTCAGGTCGAGTCAGTCTGCCTGACGCTCCGAAAGCCCAGTTTTACAGGGGCGGAGCTAAAGGCATCTGGGGCTGGGGCCCCATACATCTGGCCTCTATGGGGGGGGGCCCTATTTGTATTTTTGTTTATTGAACTGCCTCATGTCTTTTTAATTATAGAAAAATAACATCACACAATAGGATCATCACATCTAAAACTCATCAAAATACAGGAATTTGCATTGAATTTTTAAAAATTCTCCTGGGGGAGAAGTCCCCCAGACCCCCCTGAACTACATCAGAACCTTGTAAAATTTAAATATATTTGTAAGTATCAGTTTATGGGTCTAAAGGTCTGTCTATAAATTTTAAAATAAATTCAAATTTATTTCGAGAAAGGGATTGGGAGGTGGGGGGCACTACAATTTATATCTATCAGTGTGCAATTTCAAACCTCGCCTCGGGCGCCAACAGGGCTAGAGCCGGCACTGCATACTACATTTTGTTGTTATAAAAGTCTATTTTGAAATGTCTTTCAAGTCAAAAGTTATTTTTACTCTCATCATATAAAGCAGAGTATACGTATTGTGCGATTATAGGCTTGGTTATTGTTGGCCATGTGGGCCGGTCTGTTACAAATCCCGGGCCACTTTTTTCTCTCAGTCCGCCACTGATGACAGACGGGTTTAGTTCAGTTCAGTTCAGATCAGATCCGAGCCAAGGATCATGACTCAGGTCAAACCTTAATGACACTGAACACACCAGACAGGTTCAGTCACATGTCGTATCACATGAGACCTACAAGAGTCTAAAAAAAGAATTGTTTTTCTACATTAATCCCTTCTTTTTTAAAAGGCTTTTAAAATTACTTGCTATCTCAGTCCTTCTCTCTTTCTCTCTCTTGTTCTCTCTCTCTGTCCTTCTCCCTTCCCCCTTTTCTCTTTTCCCCTCACTCTCTCTCTCTCTCTCTCTCTCTCTCCCCCTTCCCCATGTCTCTCTTTTCTCTCTCCACTTTCTCTCTCTCTTACTCTCTCTCTCCCCATTTCCCCTATTCTCTTTCTCTTGCCCCCTCTCCTTCTGCCCTTCAGTCCCCTCTCTCTCTCTCTTCTCTCCCTTTTCTCTCTTCTCTCCCTCTCTCTCCCTTTTTCTCTCTTCTCTCCCTCTCTCCCTTTTCTCTCTCTCTCCTCTCTCTCCTCTTTTCTCTCTCTCTCTCTCCCATTTTCTCTCTCCCTACCCCCCCTTTTCTCTTTCTATTGAATCTCCCTCAGTCAGTCAGTCTCTCTCTCTCTCCTCTTTTCTTCTTCTCTCCCTCTCTCTCTCTTTTCTCTCTTCTCTCTCTCCCATTTTTCTCTCTCACTCTTACCCCCCCTTTTCTCTTTTCTATTGAAATCTCCCTCAGTCAGTCAGTCTCTCTCTCTCTCCCTCGTTCTCTCTCCCTTTTCCCCATTTATCTCTTCTCTCTCTCCACTTTCTCTCGCTTTCATCTTCTGTCTTTTCTCTCTTACTCTTCTCCTCCTCTCCTTTTCTCTGTCTGTATCCCTCTCTCTTTCTTCTCTTTCTCTCCCTCTCCCTTTCCCTCCTCCCTCTCTCTCTCTTGCTCCTTCTCTCCCTTCCCCTTTTCTTTCTTTCTCTCCATCACTCACTCTTTCTTCTCTCCCTTCCTTCCCCGTTTCTCTATCTCTCCATTGTTCTCCCTTTCTCTTTCCTTCCTCTCTCCCTTCCCTTTTTTCTCTTCTCTTTATCCTCCCTTTCTCTTCTCACTCTTTTGCTCTTTTTCTCTCTCTCTCTACACTTTCTTCCTCCCTCTTTTTCTTTCTTGCTCTCTCTCCCCTCTCAATCTATCCCTTCCCCTTTCTCTTTTCTCTCTATCTTTCCCCCTCCTCTCTCTCTCTTTCCTCCCTCCCTCTCTCCCTTCCCCCTTTTCTCTCTCTCTTGCTCTCTCCCCCCTCTCTATCACCCTCTCCCTCTTCTCCTCTCTCACTTTGTTTCTTTCTTTCTATCTATCACTGTCTTTTCTCTCTTGCTCTTCTCTCCTTTCCCTTATTTCTCTCTCTCCTTCCTCCCTCTCTCCCTTCACTCTTCCCCCTTTCCTCTCCCTCTCTCTTTTGCTCCTTCTCTCTCTCCCTTTCCCTTTTTCTCTTTCTCTCCTACCCCACTCTCTCCTTCCTCCTCTTCCCTTTCCCCCTTTTCCCTCTTCTCTCTCTCTTGGTCTCTCTCTCTTTTCACTCCCTCTCTCTTGCTCTTTTTCTCTCTCTCCTCCCTTTTCTTTCTCTTGCTCTCTCTCTTTCTTCTCTCTCCCTTAGCTCTTTCCTCCCTCTCTCCCTTCTGCCTTTTCTCTTATATTTACCTTTTCTTTTTCTCTCTTTCTCCATCTCTCCCTTCCCCTCTCTTTCTCCATCTCTTTCCTTCTTTCCTCTCTCCCTTTTCCCTATTTCTCTCTTCTCTCCCCATTTTCTCTTTCTTTCTTTCTTTCTTTCTTTCTTTCCTCTCACTCTCTCTCTTGTTTCTCTCTCTCCTCCCTCTTGCTCGCTCTCCCTCAGTCTCTCTGTCTATCTCTCTCTTGCTCTCTCTTTCCTCCTTCCTTCCCTTTCCCCCTCTCTCTTTCTCTCTATCACTCTCTCTCTTGCTCTCTCCCCCTTCCCCTGTTTTCTTCTCTCCCTCCACTTTTTCGCCCTCCCTCTCTCTATCTCTCTTGCTCTTTCCCTCTCTCCGCCTCTCTCTCTTTCCTTCTCTCCATCGCTCACTCTCTCTCTTGCTCTCTCTCCCTTCTCCTTTTCTCTCTTCTTTCTCTCTTGCTCTTTCTCTCCCCACCCCTTCTCTCTCTTTATCACTCTCTCTCTCCATTTCCCCATTTCTCTCACTCTACTTTCTCTCTCTCTTTTTCATCTTTCTATCAAGTTATTCTCGTTAACCCTAACCCTTATATAATAGAAAGAAACTAATGGATTGTAATGGCTCCTTCCAGCTCAATGTGATCTGTCCTGTTCTGCCTGAAGCTGGTTTAATTGTTCGATTGATTGATTGATTGATTGATTGCTCATTTTCACAGCGAGTTCATCTCAGAACGTTCACCTTAAAATAACCTGCTTCCTCAAACGACTGGGCGGATTACAAAAACACTTCGTCTCAAGTTACCTCAGAGCAAATCTAACTCATGTGAGGAATGTGTTTGATTATGTGGGAATGTTTTGCATTATCAGGGGTGTTATTTATTTATTTATTTATTATTATTAACCTTAATTTGTTAATTAAAATTGAGCTGAAATTAGAACAAATTTATGCTCTAAGGCAACATTTTTGAGTGTCATATTGGTCAAGATTTCACTGGACTGTCGCGATATAAACAAGCTGCCGCTCTTTATAACATATTGGCAAATGATGTAGGCCCCATGTAAATAATTAAAATACAAGTTTATGTACTAGGGGCCCATCAACAAAGTTTGTACCTGGGGCCCAGAATTTGGTGCTACGCCCCTGTGCATTATGAAAAAGCTTTACGACAAAAAAGTATGTTAAATGTTTTTTGTTGCACTAAATAAAGAATACAAATATGTGTCTTCAGTCAGAGAAGAGAATTCTCAAAAACAAACCATTATTTGTCCCAGAAGAGCTCCTTCTGTTTGTCAAATGGAAATACTTTGCTTAGTCATTTTATATTATGGTAAAAACAGACACATTTATTCCCATTAAGAATGTAGATAAAAGAGTGAAATGTCAAAAAGCCACAGATCTGATATTGGAGATCAGATATAATAAGATAAGAGGATAAGATAGTCCTATTGCCCACAAGAATTCGGTTGCACGCATTGCAGCAGGGATACGCTTCTGTATGAAATATTTGTAGTCCGATATGCGATTGTATGCTGTGCCTTTATCTGACTTAAAGGTTGTATAGAGGATTTCAATTTGTTGTCAATTACATAGATTTGTAACAGCCTTGTACTTATGCTAAACAAAAACATAATTATAAAAATATATAAACTCTGGACATGATGAGGCCTTGTAATAGATAACGAGGTACCTTGTTAACCTGTCAAGCAAACCCTCAATGTTTCTAAGTAACTCATTGGCCCAGTTACAGTGAGGGGGTGGCCCTGGGAGGAGCATCATTTGAAAAACACAAACATCTGTTGGATTGAAAAACCCTCCATACAACCTTTAGGAACTAGCCTAATTTCCAGAAGATCTCTTGACTGCAGGTGTTCCTTATAGTCACAGAACTGGTCGACTCTATTTTCAGGACATTTCTGACGTGGGTCACGTGAATTCCCCTTCAGTTAAAATAATGGTCAGCAAAAAATTAACTTATGTAATAAACACTGCGCAAGTCGTTTGACACCTGCATTTTTATAAACTAATCCTAATACAAGTCTGGTTTGACTTGGACTATACATTTAACCACAAACAGCCCAAACTAAGGTAAGCAGCTAGCGTTAGCATCTTTACGGCTAACGGCTTTCAATTAAAAGTGTTTTGCTTATTCTCGACTCAAAGGAGGTAAGGCTCCTTCTCATCTTTACTTCAGTCGTGTTGTTTCTAGTTAAAGACCTCACGCTGTCTGCAATGTTTTTCTGATTCTCGCAATGAATTGTGTCTATATTCTAGTATATTCTAGTGCCTGCAATGCTCACTACTTAAATAGTGACCTACAGTATATAGTAGTTAGGGCGCACATTCAGACAAGACATGTTTTTGTTCAAGGTTATTTATGGCCAAAACGTTACACAGTGCACTTTTAAGTTGTAAAGTTATGACTTTCACTATAAATAACAGATACATAACACTTTATCACCACATTTATTATGATAAGATAAGCTTAAGTTAAGGATCGAGATCGTATCAGAACTAAAAAAGCTGGATCCATAAAAATAACCACACATTTTGGTTTAAGCTTCAAAACCCTTTTATTACAAAAATGAACATTCACCCGGTTAATACTGCAAATACAAACAAGTCATTAGAAGACTTTCACAAACAGAACATATGCTTCATCTTTTCTTCATTTTATCTCCGCTCACTGTTTACAAATCATAAAGACGACAGTTATTAAAGCAACAAAAATCCTTCGTGTACAAACCCTGCAGAAATTAACTCAAGTAAATGGAGAACTTGGCCTTTCGACTCCTTCCAACATGAAAATACATCTTTATTCATGTAAAATGTCTTTTTAAACACTAATCCTTCGTCTATAAAACGTGGTTTGGAGGAAAGTTTAGTAGAATGTAATAAACTCGTTCATGTTAAAACACATGTAACAGAAAATAAATTAAGGACATTTTCACTTCTTTGTACATTTCTATTTCAGTAATATTGTTTTAGAAGTAAACAACAGTCTCAGTTTAAATGTGTTCTGAGCCTACAAACGCCTCATGAGGTTGTTTATGTTCCCAAAAACATTTATCGACCCAAATTAGCATTTTCTAAACCAAGAGCCAGTTTTTCTATGGCCTTTTAAATATGAGTTTTATAAAGTTATTTACTCGTAAGAAAGGTTTAAGTAAAAATGGGAAAGCCTTCCGTTTGGTAAAGCTGTAGGCCTATCGGCGGAGCAGGAGCAGTTTAAAGTGCTAAAAATGCATTGATGCTTTATCCATCTAAGTACATTAGCCACAAACAATCAAATGTTGTAATGATCACACACAGGACAGAAACACATGCTGGACCTTGTTTAAAAGCTTAGGATCTGTAGAATTCAGTCGCTGGGTTTGCTTTAACTGTCAGTGTATCTCGTTGATACTAGCCTACTAGATAGCGCAGCTACAGCGTTAGCTACCTCCTTCTTCTTGTTTATCTCTTTTATGGAGCATCTGAAACATTGTTTATTATGACACACTATTTGTGTGATTTAACACCCATGTATTTGACGTGTTTTAATGACAGCTATAGTGACAAAAAGGCACAAACTGTGTAAAAGAGTAGCTAAAAGGGATAAACAAAAAGGTAGCTAACGCTGTGCTATTTCGTAGAATTATCTCATTTAGATTAACTGACAGTTAAAATAAACTAGCGGCTGAATTCTACAGATCCTAAGCTTTCAAACAAGGTACAACATGTGTATATGTCTTTGTGTGTGATCAATACATTTGATGTTTGTTTGTGGCTAACGTCTTTACAGGCTAACCGTGGCCTATCGCGGCGATCCGACCGGCAAATGATTATTTAAACACTTTAACGGTCGTTTTCAAGCGATCCAGAGAAAATATGCCTCGCTTATTTGTTGGTGCACATGACCAGAGCATTTTTGGAAAAATTATCCTACCTGAAATATGATTTTGCAGCAAGTCTTTTCACTGTTTACTTCAATGAAATGCACAGGGAGGAGCTGACCAGAAGTGCGTTTCCGAGTTCTGTGTGGAACGGTAGAAAAAGTGGGCGGGGCGAAATAGGATGGATAGGGAAATTTTTCTTGGACCCAACGCTGCAGTTCAGCGAAGAGACCACATCGCCACTCGCATGGGGAAAGAGGGGGCGAGTCCAATCCAGCTCTAATAATACATCCATGGTTGGAGTAACAGCGTTAAAGTCTAACAACATCACTAAAGGCATTATTTTCATCAGTAACATGTAAGTTTTACTGTCATTGTTTTACTGTTATCAGAGCTGCAGTCGTCTCATTCAGAGGACTCATGAGAGGAGCTGACAAGTTTGGTTTGGGAAGTAAAAAGAAGCAGCGTTAGGCAGGTTTACTGACTTTTCTGACATCGTCAATTGGTTAAGCAGGACGCAAGTCTCCTCCACTCGCTTTCCAAACACGACAAGGAAACACTGCCCAAACAATCGATTTTTAGCCGTTTTTTTTTGCCCTATTCTAAACTAAACGTAAGTGAAAACAAATGCAAGTCGCGTCGCTAACTTTCTCTCGTAACTGCAGCTATTTCATTGACGCAAGCAGATATTTATTATATTCTAATTTCTGCTGCTTTTGGAGAAGAACAGAACTTAGTACTTTTTTTGAGGAACCTGCCCAACACTGCACAGACCTTGGACTTTGCTCTAGTAAAAGTTTTGCATCGTAAAGGTCGTAAAATGGTCTTCAGCGAAAACAACTGCACGAGGCATTTCAACTTGGAAGATATGTCACAAATACAAATATAAATAAATACTGTTGATACCTGATGTAACACTAAAGCTTAATATCATACTGTTTTTTTAGTGCCTTCTAGGTTTTCCTTTTGCGAGTCGTTCTTTTGAGGCTCTTCCGGTTCTCCAGATACAGGTTTATGATGCCCAGGTCGTGTAGTTTCCTCCACATCTCTCTCTCCATGTCGTAGTTGTGGTTTGCGTAAAACACCATGTGAGTGTTGGCGCCGCGTTCGTAGTAATAGTTGGAATATTTCTTGTGTTGGTCCGTGATGAAGCCGTAAGCGTCCACCTGGAAAGAAGAGAGAAAGACACAGATGTAAAAAGGTTAGTTTAGTCCAGTTCGTTGTTTAGATTGAAGAATACAACATTGATTCAGACAAACGGAACCAAAGAAATATATGTCGATGATAGGTTGAGAACCACTTCTCAACTCTATCATAGTCATTCTACTGCAGTTTGTAGAAGAATGGAGTATGATTGATATATCAGTTTGCCGATATTTTTGACCGATTAAAGTACTTACATGCCTATTGATTATCGTGCAAAATATGCCAATATACTGTCGATATTTAGGGCACATTGTACCTCATTTAAAGCTTAGAGCTTCCACAATACAACGATTCTATTCAATCAGCAATCAGATCATATTTAGCATGTTTTTTATTTCATTTGTAGAGTTGTTTTGTTGTCGGAGTGCACCTGAACTCAGCACCAGACTGACGCTCTGCATCGCTGCATTACTAGTGCGCTCTGAGGCAGAACAAGGGACCACTGTAACTTCATCACAGATGACGCCACAACAATAGAAAGAACTTTTATTTTATCAAAGTGTCAGTATGGAGAAGAGGGACCCTCGTCCGAAAGGATGCACGCAAGAAGTGGTTTTCTGACTACTTTATCGTTTGGTTTAATGGAATTTTTTTTTAAAGACGGGATCTGAGAAGAGGTTATCTGGGCGGTGAGTGTTAAGTTCTTTTTAGGATGACACAATCAAAAACATACTGGAATCAAAACAAGAATGACTGTTTTGTAAAGCTTTAATTTCTTAAACCACGTCTTACCTTGTCGCAGAGCTGCAGAGCCAGAAACACCATGAAGCTCCGTTCGTGGGTCTGACGATGGCCCAGTGTCCAGAATTCAGAGTCCAGGACTTTAGAAACCTGGGACCGGAGGAAGTGAGAGGTTTAGGAGTCTGTTCTGTGTTTAGGAGAAGTATTAAAAGTCAGATGACACAGACCTGTTTCTGACGTATCGCAGGAAGTCCTGGTGCAGACGTAGTATCGAGACTCATTGAACTGACCCGAGTATTGAGTCCAGGGGCTAAAGAACAGCACAGGACAGAATTAAACCAGGACTGGACCATACTGAGTCTCTGGCTTTAGTCTTACCGTCGGCCTTTGTATGATCCATCGGTCGGTCTTTCACGTTTGTAAAGTCCAATCAGCCACTGAAAGTCCCTCATGCCCTCAGGAATCAGCACGTACTTTATGCCCTGGAGAACAGAGTTTAACCAGAGTTTAGCATCACTAACTTCAAAAGTGTTGCCACTGCTTAGTTACTGCCTCAAAGTAAGGATTAAACAAGGAGAACCATGCATTATACAGGTCTAATGCACGACAAAGAGTCAAGAACTATGTGTGCGTATATACGTCTATAATGCACGATGTCAGAGGTACGTTTAATGCCTGAGCTAATCAGACCTCGTCGTGCGGAGCTGCGTGTAGTTGTACTTCTTCAACATCCATTCTGACGAGGTGATGGAGTAAGAAGTGTGAACGTAGACGTCAGTTCTCTCTCCGACATCCTCTTCAAATCCCTTTATGACCGCTCCGTTCACCCTAAACACAAAACAAGGACCAGAGTGAAACATGCACAAACTCCGATGTGTTTGTTTAGATCTGCTGTCATTTTATGTTCACTGCACAAAGATGACAAACCCATTACACAATGAATCAATCACCTGCAGCTCTGTAAAGACAAGACTGTAAGTGAAGCCAGGTCTATTCAACATGTGCAGGAAGATATAAGTTTTATTTAATCTAAAGTCCACGTATCCACCCATTCTCCTCCACTAATGCACCAGTTATTTCTCATTCTGCTGTAAAAGGCCGAAGTCATGGGTCTATTATATGGGGCTTTATGTTTATTATTTTATTATTTTGGGCACCTTTTTTCTCACCTGAAGACATAGTCGTGGTTGTCGATCTCTTTGCCCTTCTTGGACCTCCACAGAACTCCTCCGGTGCCCACCACAGCACAGCTGATGCAGTCTCGGCCTGGTTTAGGCAGGAGTAAAGGCTCTGTGGGCTTCTGGACCAGGTTCAGAGCCGCCATCACGTCTGAGAGAGAAAAAGGAACTAAGATGAAAACTTCTCTTTCTGTGACTCAATGAGAAAGTGCACTGCCTGATACTCTTGTAAACTATCACAATCATATCCACAACTATCCACAAGTGATCATAGTTTCAGTCACCATTCTGGAAGAAAAATCATTTTAGCATCTTTATATGAATAACATGGCATGTATGGGGTTACATTTCAAACTATTTTGGGATGTTTGCCGTGGTTTCGGAAGATGCTGAATGTGAAACACTAAACATTTTTCAGAGTAATGCAGAAAATGTTACATTATTTTTCGGTAGATAATTCAACATTTCCCATCTGGCAACACAAATAATAGGGGTTATGCTCTAACATCTTCCGGTCTCAGATTGATAGAGGTCATTACATCCGGTGTCATAGTTGCCATAGTGACACACAATTGTTAATTTCAAATGTGATGGACAATCAGGCAACGGAGATTTAGAACAAATCCTGAAGCAATCCTCTTAAAAAAATAAGTTCTCCGTTGTCATCTGTTGTGGATGCAGCGATGACTGTAACAGCAGGAAAAGTGTAGCTCCTGAACTGGGTTTTCATAAGAAAAAGTTGTAATCGAAACATAAGCTCCCACGCACACACTGAGACCTCGCTGCTCATGGAGCCCGGGCAGAGGAGCTGTGGGCCGGAAGCAGTGAACGCCCGAATATTCAGGTAGAAAGGAACTTGGGGCCTAATCTCATATTAAATGTATTGTATTTGACTGATTTTGTGGCCCTCAAGGAGGTGCTCGCGGCCCTATTTTGGGCCCCGGCCCTATGGTTAAGAATCACTGAGCTAAATAACTGTGTCACTTTGACAACTTCGTCACCAGGAGTAGCAACCTATGTCAATCTGAGACCGGAATACGATAAACTCAGTTTATACTTGACGCATCCGCGAGGCCGAGTTATGCCATTTTTGCAGACACGCCCCTCAAGTGTCGTCCACATGGCTGTGTCGGCGTCAGGGAAAAATGTGTGACTACATAGACGGTCCGCCTGGAAATCAGCGGCATTTTAATGGCAGCTCTCCACTGCCCTCAACACGCAGCCGCTTAAAAAAAAAGCTGTAAACACTGTCCACTGTCTGTTCTAGTCCGTGCGTCTCATTTCTGTGCGTGAAGCATAAACAAAGCTTCAGTGCATTACCCCAAGTCTGGTCATTCAGAGTTTATCCAGAACTAACCCAGAACTAACCCAGGACTACGAAACCCAGGACTGAACCCAGGACTGAACCTAGGACTAAAACCAGACTGTGTGAGGTCTGACCTTGGTGTCTGTAGTCCATGAATCCAAAGGGGTTGTTGAAGTGAGACAGCCGGTTCCACTCGCTCATGGCTGATGCTGCCGTTGTGCACGTACATCCGATGTTTGGGATGAACTTGTCCTTCAGCTCCGGGTCAGAGTAGATTTTCCTCCACAGACTGCTCTCACATTCTGGCACAATATTGTTATAATGTTTAGTTACTGCTTATTAAAAAGTTAATGTAATGATTCGCTTGATCTAAACAGGCTTGACAGGTTTTATAATTGTGTGTGTGTTTTGTCTCGGGACACGCACAAACCTTTTAATTATACATAATAGTGAGCAATTTAACCTAATAGCATGTCTTCAATCATCGTTAGTTTTATTTCACAAAAGGAGCTTGTTGTGTAATTGTTTATCTCTGTCCGGGATCAGTCTGTGCTTGTGTGTGTTTGTGTTTCCTGTTGTAACTGACTGATGTGGTTTTTAGTTTCTGCCTCTCCTCTCGCTCTCCTCTTTCTTTCACTCCCCTTGTGGTCTTCTAACTCTCCTCCTCTACTCCTTTCTCCTCTCTCTTCTCTCTAATCTCTTTCTGTTCTCTCTCTTCCTCCCCCTCTCTCTTTTTCCCTTTCTCTCTCTCCTCTCTCTGTTCCTCCCTCCCTCCCTTTTCGCTCCACTCTAATCTCTCTGTCTCTATCTTTCTCTCTCTCTCCTATCACCCCCCTTGTTCCCCTCTCTCTCCGATCGCCCTCTCTTTTTTTTCTCTTCCTTCCTCTCTCTCTCTCTCTCTCTCACCTGAGTGTGGTCTTCTCTCTCTCTCTCTCTTCCTCTCTCCCTCTCTCCCCTCCCCCTCTCTCTCTCTGCCTCCTCCCCTCTCTCATCTCCTCACCTGTGTGCTGTCTTGTTGCTCTCTCTCTCTCTCTCTCACCTGTTGTTGGTCTTGTTGTCTCTCTCTCTCTCTCTCACCTGTGTGGTCTTGTGTCCTCTCTCTCTCTCTTCTCTCTCTCTCTCTCTCTCTCACCTGTGTGGGTCTTTTCTCTCTTCTCTCAGCGCAGGAAGCCTGTGTGATGTGGTCTATGTCTCTCTGCTCTCTCTTCTCCTTCTCTCTTCCCTCTCACCTGTGTGATCTTGTCTTTGCGTCTCTCTACTCTCTCCTCTCTCTCACCTGTCGTGCTGGTCTTCTCTCTCTCTCTCTCTCTCTCCTCTACCTGTGTGGTCTTCTCTCTCTCGTCTCTTTCTCTCTCTTTCCGTCTTCTCTCGTCACCTGTTAGCATGTGTCTTTTCTCTCTCTCTTTCCTCTC
>CM076401.1:10204443-10234602 GCA_038363315.1 Mugilogobius chulae
CGACTTGTCTATGTCTGTGGCCTCTTCTTTTCTTTGGCACGTCAAAAAAATCGCAAAAGATCCAAAACGCCTGTAGTCTGCAGCCGGCTTAAGGTTTTAATTTTTCTATAGAGCCCGGAGTAATCTGGGTCTCTTAACCTCATTAAATGATTTGTTTAAAGTCATTTTTCAGACTAATGCAGATTCAGTAGGGATTGAAAATCAATCGAAAACATTGAAAATCGATCAAAGTTTGCACCGATCGAATCAAAAGGCCAGACTCCTGCAGCCTCTGACTTACAAACTCTCTGCATTGGTATAAAAACACAATAATACAATAAAAGCCACGATGTTTGAAGAAACATACAGTTCAATGAATCAATATTTCTTTAAAGAAACAACAGACCTGACTGAACGTGTTTATTATGTTGTGTTAACGACTCTAAATCTGGACAAAAAATACAAGTTCTGACTCACAAACAGTGGTTTTGTTTTGAACAGAATTTAGTATAGTTTATTTTGTGTCTTAAGGTAAAAAAAATAAATAAGTGAATATAGATAAACTAACAAAATCGAACAAATTAAAAATTGTGGCTGCAAAATCAAAACCTCAATTGAATCGTGACTTAGTGAATCGTCCAATCGTTAATATTCAGTCATTGTCACTTCAAATGAATACACAATAATCAAATACGACTCTTATTTCAGTTGCCCTGGAGGACAATCCCGATGCCAATGTGGCTCTTTGTCAAATTGAGTCGACAGCCCTGCTCATGACTTTGGGCTGAAAACTCCATGTGTATTATTCCATCTCCCAGTCCGTAAAAGCCAGTCCTTCATTATTCCTCTGGGAAAGTTTTCGCCCCGAGCTGCGGCTGCTGCTGGCGCGACGACTCACGCTAGACAAAGAAAAGCAGCAGCGAGTTTTCGTGACGTATTCAGACCTATATGAATCTGAATAACCATCAGCGCTTGTCTTTAAGCGAGCATGGTCAATAGAACAATAACCCTCTAGTAATCAGACAGAAACAACACTGTGCTGTTATTTTTGTTCCGCTCGTTTGTAAGTGTCTGCACCTCGCAGGCGTCAGTGCTCCGTCTCTCTGTTGAACAGCAGCCGCACAAAGCAGTATTCTTCCTTGCTACTAATGAAGCGGAGAGAGCACGAGTCCGTCGGGGCCCGAAGTGTTTGGCCTGACCGCCACTCCCGCCCGAGGCAACGTTAAAACTCAATCCTGAGGGTTTGCTCACGGGTCCCGCGGGTCTCTACCTGGAACCAATGAAAAGTCTTAAACCCACCTCAGCTGCTTCTGATTGGTCACATCTACTGTCAGTTTGCTGTCACCAGGACTTTTAACCAATCACAGTCTGTAACTCCGTCTTGCCTCACAAAATATGTCATTGTACAGTTTCTGTGAATGAGAGTCTCGTAGAAGGGAGACACAAACAGCTCACACTTCAAATGTGTTACCGGATCAGACAAAACTGTTGCCAAAAGCCTCCTGCGAGTTCCCGGATCTTATTCCAACTTGTTCTGGCTCAAATTAAGCCCTGCTGTGTCCAAATGTATGGATGAATGCATCTAAAAAAGTAGTGCAGTTTAATCTATTATCAATATTCAGTGTTTCTATATTGTAACCTCCAGCTGGTGCATTTGGTATTAAACAAAAAAGATTTACAGGTTAATTTGTGCCAAAATAGACACTGATGGAACGGTGAATGTGCAGCACACTTCTTTTCTTTCAGACGTATTTATAGTTGGTGTATGTGATGGTGAACCAAAGACAATAAAGTTAAAGTTAATGAAAGTGCGTCGCTTATGAAGTGGAGATAAAGAGAGAAACAGAGACAAACGTGGGAAGACATCTCCGGATCAGAATCAGAGAAGCAGACGAGTGTTACTGCTGGAGACAAACTCTTTACACGTGAAGCCCATCAGAATGTGCCTGTTTATGTTTCCTTAACACCACTCAGAGCAGGACTTCCTATACGCAGACTACGCAAGTTGCCTAGGGCCCCGCATCTGTGGAGGGCCCCGCTCCTTCTGCGTGCGGATAGTTTTTCGAGTTTATGTCAGTCCAGTCCTCATGCCTGTTGGCTTCACCCTCTGGTTTGTGCTGTACATAAACCCTTTTTGAACAATCCTACAAGCTTAAAAGCGATAGACCCTCCACTATTCTCGAGACACGGGAGTGTTGGGCAGTGACACAGCCGCTTCCCCTGTGCTACTGACCAAAGCAGAAACAGGTGTCTGATCATTCTCAACACACAGCGTAAAATCAAACAGTTTGGACAACAAATATGTGTTCTGTATCTCATAAGCTTCAGCCAATCTTTATTTTGTGTCAATAGGACAAATATTGGCTGAACTACGAACACAAATAGCTGATAAATTAAACGTCTGCAGATCCGAAAAATGACCGCGTATTTCTGCACGTTTTTGTGTTGAATTATTTCAAGCCAATAACACATAAAGCTGCCCTGAAAAAGTTTCAGATTTCAGTATTTATGTCCAAAAACTTCAGCGCGATGACGCAGCTGATCAGCGGTTCCAGCGGCGAACGTGAAGAGGGAACAGAGGCGGAGCTCACAGGGGGAGGGACAGGGCTGAGGCCCCACATGGAAACACTGACACCAAGTGTATAATTGTGGAGAAGTGCAATGATATTAATGATAAAGTTATGCATAAAATTAAAGATAAAATCCAAATTTAGGAAAAATGCTTTTGTTTTATTCAAAAGTTTCTGGGCAGGATCTTACATTTTCTCTTAATTGTGATAAACATTATTTAGCTTACACTTATTTTGGTCTGTCGCTTTGGTGTTTAGTCATAAATTATAATTAAAAAAAGTAATTTAAACGCTGCTTTGGCTTGACTGATTAAGGTTCATAGAAAAGACTAAAGGGCCCCGAAGCTGATTTTTGCTTAGGGCCCCAAAAGATTAGATCCGGCTCTGACACCACTTAATGACTTATTTAAATGTTCCAGGTGTTACAGATGCTAAACTTTGCTGTGTGAACACAAACATGAGGACAACAGGGTAGTTCCTCTGACTAAACAGAGACTAGAGGAATGTTGGGACTAGTTCTTGGTACTTTATGTGCGAAAACACCAGATGATTAAATATATTTTAAGTTTCAAAAGTAAAAAGTATCAAACAAAAGGTTCTTATAGTTTTATAGTTCTAATAGTTCTTATAGATGCTTTCAAGAAGAGATTTAAGCTTGAATCAAATTTATCCATCAGGTGAGTAAAAATATAAACCCTAACATAAAGAATTTGGCTTCAAATAAGAAAAAAATAAGAACAAATGTATTGAAACAAGTCTTATAATCTAAATACATCAAGTAAGACCATCTGAGCCCCAAATACCAAACTGAAGATTAAAATACAGGTTTTAAGACATTTTAACCAACCTCTAAATGCATTTTATGTATATGTTTTTGCAGAGTATACAATTGGTTTGTTACTGTTTATGGGGCTATAATAAAATAAATAAACCTGTTTTTAAAAATGTAAGAAGTAAAAAGTCACCAAATGTTTTAATACTCAAGTAAAGTACAGATAAAGTACTTGAGTAAAAATTCTTAGTTCTCGCCAACTCTGCAGATCATTGTCCTGTCTGATCTGTCTGTTCATGTGATTTTAGATTCTGCTGTGATGTGTGAGTTTGTAGATAAAAACAAAAGCTTTATCGTGTGTGAACAAGTCTGTAGCGTCGGAGAAACAAACTAAACCCATTGACAGGGGCGTAGCACCAAATTCTGGGCCCCAGGTACAAACTAAGTGATGGGCCCCTAACACACAGGCCCGGCGTGGCTAATCGGGAGAGTCGGGAGACTTCCGAAGGGCCGGGGACTTTGAGGGCCGGTGTGGCTCATGTCACACCGGCCACCGGTTGGACCAAGACGCAAGACGTGCACGAGGGTAGTCGCTCTAGAGCAGGGGTGGCGAACCCCGAGGCTTGCGAGCCGCATGCGGCTATTGACCAATCAGAGTGCGGCTCTTTGGCTCATTCAGAAACATTTGCGCCTCCACACATTACTTTCCCTCTCGCCGACATGAGGGAGAGAGAGAGCCGCATGTGCGTAAAGCTGCTGCGCTGTAACCTGATCCAGCCTAATTAAGCTAAAACATAGAAATCCTGAGCCCTGTGAGTGTTTTGAAGGCGACAGCGACACTCTACTACTCACAAGCTTTCAGACACTTTTTATTTCACAAGATAGACCTCAGATTCACGGAGTTATGATTGTTTTCGCCTTTACTGAAAATTGACATTCATTTTAATGGGGCGGGCGCGCGGAATTTGACGGGACGTTTCGAAGCATTTAATTCACTGTCCCAAGACACATGAGATATAAAGTGATACTAAGCATGAGTTCAGACGTCCTCATACAAGTTTGTCTTGTTTTTAGAGTTTCTACAGCCCCAGCTCCACTGTCACTGCTGCGTAAAGGCTCCGTGCCTCTCCACGGTCTGCCCTGGCAAGAGCAGGGCCGGTTCAAAAAAAAAAGAGGACCTTTGAAGGGGGGGCTCATCTAACATGAAAAATTTTAAATTGACATTAGAATTTGATATTAATTATATTGTTAATTATAGTAAAATTACATCACATATCAATAAGAATATCACATCTAAAACTCACCAAAATGCAGGAAATTGCACAGAATTTTTAAAAATTCTCCTGGGGGAGACCCCCCTGAATTATATCAAAACCATGTTATATTAAAAAAATAAAGATACAGTTGACTTTGCTAGGGCGCTATAACCCACTCAAAAGTAAAAAATAATATTAATATTCGCATACATATTTACATTTTTATTTGTCAGAGGGCTGTTCCATTAAAAATTTTCCCGGGCTGAAAATGAGTCCCACTCCGGCCCTGCTAACACATGATCTTGTGTTTTAATTATTTAGTTGTCTCTCGTCATTTTTCTATTCATTTGGGTTTTATTTCTTTCTAGAATATTCATTTACAGCCTATTGATTTAATTTTTACAAACCCACACATAAACATAATTAAATGTAAATTAAACGCTTTTTAATGCTACCTTTCAAGATTTTTATTGCCATGAACGCCTTCTTTTTTTAAACTGTGGTATGTGTAACAAAATGGAAAATAAAAATATAGGAAGATCCTATAAACATGCTCGAAAATTACTGAAAAATTTGGATTTGAGAACAAAAAATTCCTAAAAAAAAATAATACTGAAACAGGAAACTTGGTCTTTGGTCGACCCATTCCTGAGACATGTGAGACTTCCCTGGTGAAGCTCAGACTCCTGGACACACAAACAACTACACAAGAGAGGAACAAAAACTAATATTGTTTCCACCATAAGAATTCACTTTGAAAACACCACTTTGTGATATATATTCATAATTTATATAAATAGATAACTACATAATGTAGCTTTTGACAAGAAAAAAAAAAAAAAAGTAAACGTACATTACCCTCTATCACTGTTGCCGGGTGAAAATCACCCCAAAGCAAACCTGTGTTCCTCACTAGCAGAAATGTCAAAGACACTAATCCTGCAACAGTAAATATGGTGAAAATATAATGAGTCTGAATGTTGTCACTCTTCACATGTGGCAGGATCACTTAATTTTAAACACTAACACTATCACTGGTGAAATCCACCCAAAACATACATTACCCTCTTTCACTATCGCCGGGGGAGAATCACCCGAAAACAAGTCTGTAGGAAAAAGTGGCTTTGGGGAAACACTCACACCTTCATAGAGTCAAAAACACTGGTGAAGCTCCAGGGACTAACGACACTCAGAAAAATGCAACATATTGAAAATCATGTAAATACATTTGCTCGAGTGAAATTCACCCGGCGATAGAGCTCTAGGGTTAAGCTAACGTGTCTAAATCACACTTAGAAAATCCTTGTTACATTTTGGCTGTTTTATAATGTTGAAGTTGTGACATTTATTGACAATATAAGTGATCATTTGTGCCAAACCTGGCTATTCGTTCAGTGCAAACTGCAAACTCTTGCTCATAATATTATATTTGTAGCTACTGTATTTGTTAAAATTTTAGCCAATTTATATTTCTCTTTTTTCAGCCTTTCTTTTTAAGCAAAAGTCTGTAGCCACGTTTTATAGGAGAGATGGAGCTCACAAATAATTACATTAGAGGGAACTATATATCTCACAAACAAAATGATTCTGGGGGCCCTTTTCCTGTCCTGGGCCCCGGGGAAATTAGCACCATTTACCCCCCCAGTTCAACACCCCTGCTCATTGAACCTGTGAGTTTGTGAATGAGAAACTGTCTATGAATGAAAAGTGTTTCAAAAGTTCTGCCTAAAAGTTAGAATCAAGTGATCAAAATAACCCAAGTTCTAAAAAGTATGTTAAACAGAAAAACTCTAACCACATCCCTCTTTACAACTGGTCACTCTCCATCCTTCACGTTTTATATTTTAGTTGAAAAAGTCAAAACTCACGGCTGGAACTTGATGTCGTCCCAGGACAAGTAGAGCACGGCGAGGATGGTGACGGCCAAAACCAGAGGCACAACCCGAGTTAAAGTGTGTCTGGCCATGTTCTTCTGTGAGCGAGTGAGAGAGAGTGAGAGAGTCTGACAGAAGGAGAGAGATAAAGAAGAGAGAGAGAGGGAGGGAGGGAGCAGGTGAGTGCGCACGAGGGCAGGGCACAGACAACACACCTAGAGCCGAGAAGAGGAAGAACCAGCGCTGAAAGGTTGTGTTTCCGCCAGATTAACTGTACTGAACAATATGCAATGATGTCATGACGTCGGTTTAGTCACATTTATTAATAGTGTTGTACTTTGCTACTTACGATACTTTGGAAAAGTAAGAATTGTGCAACACAGTCTTTGAAGGAAACGTAGATCTACAACAAAATGTCAAAAACGTAAAAAAAAGCATTTTGTGTTACCTTCTATATAATCTATATAATCAGGGGGGGATGGGGGGGATTTTCCCTACATCTGGTTTGTCCATCCCTCTTTCTGCTTTTATCTTATCCTGTATTATTTGTAGGAGGGGATAAAAAATAACAAAGACTGTGTTTCATATCCTAATTTTCAGAGTGTTCTATCAATCCCAGCGCACTCTCATTGATGTTTTTCCCTTCTCCCGGTGCTGCTTCTCTGCTCAACAGGCAGCTCTCATAACAGCCAATAACGTCACTCTTTCACATACAGTCCATTTCTGATTGGCTATTCCTCTAACTTTTTCTGAGCACACAAGCATAGTTTAAATGGACATATCTCAATAATGAACATGGGCGCTGATCTGTCTTTCACTCTCTCTCTCTCTCTCTCTCTCTCTCTATCTCAGCGCTGTCATTTAGACTCAGGTTTGGTCACTCAGAGCCGCTGTTCTTCTGCTCTATCCTCTGAACTGAGAAATTATGGTTTAATCAACGACTGTGTGAAAGGCAGAGTGAGAAGATCAAGTCAGGAACATTTGAGAGAGACGAGAATGTTGAGGTGCGATGTAGGGCTTCCACCGACTAGTCGACTAGTATAAAGGTCCCCCGCGACTACTTTGAGAGGTAGTCGACTAGTCGAAGAATAATTAAATCAGAGGTTGGCTTAAGAAAAAGCTCTTTTACACTTGTATTTCTAACACATAAATGTCAGCAACTCGTCTCTCCCCGCGGTGTTTTTCTGCCCCGGGATGCTTTGTCCCTTCGCTTTGGCACACTGGAGCGCGCTGTAGACAACCCAGCCTTGCATAGCACACGGACACTCTGTGCCTCCACTACCGAGCACGACCCCGGCTCCACTCCAATAACGCACGAACTGTCCGTCCCAAAACGCTTTGTCTAGCCGAGCGCGTTGTATAGCCGAGCGGCTCAAAGCACTGTTCGCTCCGTCTAGCCAAACGCACAGGCACCTGATGAACGCTGCACCGCGGCTCAATGCGCTCGGACTGTTCGCTCCGTCTAGCCAAACACGCAGGCACCTGAAGAACGCTGCACCGCGGCTCAATGCGCTCGGACTGTTCGCTCCGTCTAGCCAAACACGCAGGCACCTGAAGAACGCTGCACCGCGGCTCAATGCGCTCGGACTGTTCGCTCCGTCTAGCCAAACACACAGGCACCTGATGCATGCTGCACCCCGGCTCAAAGCGCTCGGACCGTTCGCTCCAACGCGCCCTGACCAGCCGTCTCCAAGCGCACATCGTCCCCCTGGATCCGAGTCTGTGGATCTAGAATGGTCTTTGGACTTAGAAAATTTACAGCGCGGTTTGTGGGAGAAGGAGACGAGAGGAAAAGAATGATGAGTGATGTGTGTGGAACCAGGGCTTCAGGTGGATTTGTGTTTCCCTTCACTGTTCAAAACGCACAGACCAAACGTCCCACAGCTCAGTGTGTGAGTGTGGGCAGACTGGATCCAAGCCGCTGTCAGAGCGAGAGCCTCCGCCCCGCGCGCACGCACAAGTAGGCTTATTTAGCTTTTTTTTTCTTCTTTTATGTAAAATCAAAGAGCCTACGTTCAGCTTTATTACAGGGCATTAGGTACGTCCAATGTTTTCTGATAATATGGTATAAATAAAAAATAAAGTATAAATAAGCTGTTTCTCACAATTACCCAGGCAAAATCATCGTGCCTTTGGATCTTTGTTTTTGTTAATGACGTCATCGACTAGTCGAAGTCGACGCGACTAACGCTCTCGACTAGTCGACTACTAAAATTCAGTAGTCGTGCAACCCCTAGTGCGATGCGATTCAAAGCTGGATTTGACACGTAACTGCACTACTCCTGTTTGTAGAACTCGGTGCCGCGAGAGCTGCGCTGAAAGGCAACAGGCAGGACAAGCCCGAGGCTCTGCAAAGATTTATGTACTGTTTGGAATCTGTTCATTTTGGGAAGAAACGCGCCAGAAGCCTGTTAGTTGCGAGTGGAAAAGAAACGGAATGAACACTGGAAAGAAGAGACGTAATTTAACATCCCCCCCTTTTGTTTTTTTGACAAATCGCACCCTGTACATAATCACCAAACGAGTTAAACGAGTGTCCCATTGACTCCAGGGCAGTTCAGAGATTCCTCCATTTCTCAAAAGCATGTCCCAGTTCCTTACACTTTGCCATTTTAGCAGATCTGTTATAAGTCGTCTTCTATCTGCCGCGACAGTTGATGGCGGTATTTACTCGGTATTGACTGCAACTTTTTTTTGTACATTCGTCTGATGTAAAGTAGCAAAACAAAGAATTTATGTGAAAAAATACAAATTATTATAATAACACAGTCCGATCAGCAGAATCGCTCACATTTATGAGTCTGTCTGCTCTTATAGAGACAACCTCGGTAAGTTTACAATCACGGCCAACATTCAGGCAAGTGCAAACAAACTATATTTTGATATATCGCTGATTTGAGCATTTTAACTTACGCAGTACACCTTTAATAAAATGTCAACATGGATGGCTTCAACCAAAATTCGTGGTTACTGTATTTGGCGTTGTACATCTACATTTTGTTCGGAGACCGGGCTGAATTTTGTGATATGTTGTAAATTTTTTTTCTCTTCCATGGGATGTACTACCAGAACAAATACAACCAGTTCATTACATACATGTTATAGTCTCTGTTGCTGTTTGTTCTACATACCTGGCATCCAGTCACTGTGCTGTCATGGTCCGCCCACGTTTCTTCTTCATGTGTCGTGACTTCTTCTTCTCTTTTGTAGTCAATATCACGCGTTTGAGTTGATACAAAGAAGTCTGGAAAAATACTGGCGCTGTCATTTCAAATTCCAGTGTCGGACCAGTGGTTGTTTATCTGTCTTACCTTTACATGTTTTGTCTGCAGTCGTCTTCAGAAGCGTCGCTTCATGTGACTGTGATTAAAAGGCTGATTAAAAACAGGACAGACCATAAACACATGACAGGGACAGTAACATACATTAGAGGCACGACAGAAAAAATACAAAAGGCCATGGAAAAACATAACATCAACACACCAGTGAAACCATACAAAAAGATAAGACCCAGAAATGCAATGCCATATACGAAATATCCTGCATGTCTTGTAATAGAATCTTTGTATATTGGGGAAACGGGGAGGGCTTTCGACCCACGGAAAAAAGAACACAAACCGAATGTGAGAAAGAAACTATTGGCATTGGCACACACACTCGAGCTTGAACAAGAACAACTCATATCTGCAACTTCCAGCGTCACTGGAACAGAAGACAACAAACACTAACGCTGGATAAAAGAGGCAATAGAAGTCTGAAAACGTGCTTCTGCTACACTAAATAGAAATACCAAGAAGCTCAGAGAGGAGCTGGAGAAGGCTTGGAAAGTGAAGGCAACAATTGTGTCTGGTGACTGGAGGAGTTCATACAACAGATCCTGTAAATACATCAGACATCTCAGTCCAGAAAAGTGCAGTTCTAGGGATAGAAAGATGAGAGACGACTCGCGAAGGGTGAGAAAAAAGTTTATTTTTATCTTCTTTTATTTAACTACAGAGACATCTTTTCCATGGAGACACATAGATGCAGGCAATAGTTCTAAATGACAAAAATAAAGATTTATTAAAGTCAGTGCCGCCACACCTAATACACACATAACGCAGAGAGCGAAGTGCATCACCTGCTTTGGGGCACTAAACTGAGCCGTGCCCTGCCACCAGGAAGTGAGAGTTTGTTTAGACCCGACCCATAATGACTGGAGACGCACATCCGCTCGCTGTCCTGCGTGCTGAACTCTTTAACTTTAACTTTACTGGCCACCAAAGTGGAAATTTGTCTTTGGTTCACCGTCACATACACCAACAATCCAACAGTTCATCTGGCTTCCTGACAATAAATACTATAAATACATCTTAAAGAAAAGAAGTGTGCTGCACATTCACCGTTCCACCAGAATCTATTTAACAAACTGACAACATTTGGCACAAATGAGTCTTTGAACACCTTTATTGTTGCACAGTCTATATATCTGCCCTGACGGCATCAGCCTAAACTCGTCCAACACAGTCTCACTAGAGGGCGTACTTTTACCACGACACAAAAACAGCGTATTTTGAGCACGAGTTCACAGCTGTATGTCGTATATTTAGCACGATATGAAAAAGAGTAAAAATGACATGAGATTTCACAGCGTGGGGACGTTTTCTTCAGGCATAAAGTTACTAAAATTGGTAAGATTAGGTTTGGGGCTTGGGGCAGGTTAAGATTAGAATCAGGATTTCGTTAATATTCATAAATAAGAACACGTCTTAACAACCACCATTGACATGAATGGGGACTGTGATGCGTACTATAATTACACAAAACAGCTGTGAACTCGTGCTAATCATACTTAATTTACATATTGTGTAATGTCGTGGTAAATGTACGCTTTCTTGTGAGATCGGGCTCACTCGTCACATAGAGGATGTTCACAGTCTCTGGTGACAGACATGTTCATCCTGAGCACAGCTGACTGGTGAAGAAGCTCAATCTTTGCTTGTTTTTTGCCGATTATCTTCCCAGCATTCTCGACTGTTCAGCTTGTTCTTATTGGCCACTGTCAGACGCCAAACCAAACAGAGACAAGAACACTTTAAACCAGGCTGATATAGACTCTGTCCAGGATGTGTGAGCTCAGTCTAAAGATCATGTAAAGTGTTTGACTACATTTCTTATGTTTTGGGTAAAGCTTCATCAGTACAGTACATGTTCCCAGATACTTGAAGATGGAAAGTGTCTGAGCAGGGCCTGGATTGTTTAAAATGAGCTCTTTGGTCTTCTCTACAGTAATAATTAAAGAACGCTGTTTGCAAAAATGTTCAACCATTATCACCATAGTTACAGTTAACGTTCTTGTCAAAAAGACCCACTATGGCCATATTGTAAGAGAGCCGAACATTGCTGTGCTTGATCTGCAATGCGTTCATGTACAGAGAAAACCAAACAGGAGCTTTCATAGACTCTGGGAGGGAATGGGAATGTTGAGGCCAAAAACCGGAATACTTGACGGAGAATGAAAGGGTTTATTTGTGCTGTGTCAGTTTCGGTTTTCTTCTGGATTCTTCGTGAAGCGGATGCAATCACTTCATACAACATTTTATTGACACAAAACAGTTCTCTTTTTAATTTCTTCTCTGTGCAGTTGCATAAAGTCGACTTCCTCTTCCCTTCTGTTCAGTTTGAGCCGCGCTGGTGCAGTAATAACAACAGCAGCAGAGCCACGGCTGTTTGATTTGAATAAACACAAATAAGATCACATCCTCCTCACTTTGACCTGGTTTGGTCAGGTTGTTCTTGTGTTAAAGATTTATCAGCCGTTAAGTTACAAAACATGAAGAAACTGACAAAATCCACACAACTACAAACAACTGTCTCCTGGAGTTTAAACAATCATAAAACTTTACAAGGCACCAGTCTTTTTCAGTAAAACGCCTCATTAAAATCCTCTACAATTCAAACTCAATCTAATTTTGAACCTTTGGACACAAACACACGTCTCAGACTTTGTGAAACTGAGGCTGTAGTTTTTTGTCAGAGTCCTGTACTACGAAGCTAGATTTGGGGTTTAGCGAGGTAAGTTCTGGGTTAAATCTGGTCTGGTCCTACGAAACTGGATCACTTCCAGTCGGGACAGATCTCTATGGCAACATCAAACTCATAACCTGCTCCGGACCAGGATTTGTGCTTTAAGGCCCGTACAGACAGGAGGCGATGAGTGGCAAATGTCGCTTGAAATCCCATTCATGTGTATGTGGCTGCCAGCGAAGGAGCGCTCTGAGGTGCCGCTGACAGCCACATACACATGAATGGGTTTTCAAGCGATCTTTGCCGCTCATCGCATCCTGTCTACACAAGCCTTCAGTCTGTTGTATCCATGCAGGACATATAAATGAACTCTTTGGCGTAACTTCTGTGTCTGTGATTGGCCTCGTAAGCGCAGACTTCACTTGAGCTGCAGCGCGTTTCCTTCGCTTAGATTTTAATACTGATTGGTCAGTTTGCGTTAACCCTGCCTCTGCTCCGTGAATGCGCAAATGAGTCGGCTTTAATGAGAAAATCCAGGATTTACAAATCCAGTTGCGAACTCGTTTCATAGGACAGCTTATCCAGAGAGGCTCATATCTGAGTTAGTCAACCTGGGTTAGAGAAACTTATCCAGGATAAGTTAAACAAAATAAAATGATTTCCACCTAAAGTTTCTCTGGTAAATACAAAAACAGTCAATTGTACTGTTATCTTAATGCATAGTTATTGAGATTCTGTATGATGTTAATTTTATATTCTGTTCTTAGGCACTTTGATAAGCTTTGGCTGTTTTTAAATATGCTTTATAAATACATTTGATTTGATTTGAGTGAAGCCTAAGCCTGCTTTTTCCTCAGAAGCTGAAGATAATGAGTTAAAAAGTCTGAGTCACCCAGAAAGTTTGATGTGATTGTCACTAAGAGAGCTACATCTGCTTTTTTGTCTAAATACACAGAAGTTATAAAGCTTAGTTTTATGTCCCTTTGACGCTTTGAAGAGTGAACAAAATAAAAGTGTTACTGGGTTTAATCCTGTAACATATAAGGACCAGGACCAGTAACTTTACCTTCCTGAGGCAGAGTTTTCAGTCATGACTGAGTCTTGGGCCAGGTTTCAGTTGTTGGCGACCTGATCTGGCCCCCAGGCCCATATTTATACTGTGCATTGATACAACACTGGGATCAGATTTCGGTTACAGTCTGTGACATTGGGCAGCACGGTGGCTGAGCGGTTAGCGCTCTTGCCTCACAGCAAGAAGGTCGCGGGTTCGATTCCCGCACGGGCCGGGCCTTTCTGTGTGGAGTTTGCATGTTCCTCCCCGTGTCTGGGTGGGTTTCCTCCGGGCACTCCGGTTTCCCCCACCAACCAATAACATGCATGTTAGGGTAATATCCTCCAGCTACGGTAGTCCTGACCAAGCCTAGCAACAACATCTGGAGATGGGTCCCCGAGCGCTGCACTGTGGCGATCACTGCTCCTGAGGAGATGCCCCAGAGGCATTGAAGGATGGGTCAAATGCAGAGGACAAATTTCCCTACGGGGACAATAAAGTGTACCTTACCTTACCTTACATTTGGCTGGAGGAAGTTTCAGTCTTGTGATTTAAGTTCAGGTGAGATATTGGTTCTGCTTTAGTTTAGTTTAGATTAAGTAAAGTTAAGTTTAGTTTAAGTTTAGTTTAGTTTAGATTAGTTTAAGTTAAGTTTAGTTTAAGTTAAGTTTAGTTAAGTTTAAGTTTAAGTTTAGTTTAAGTTTAGTTTAGTTTAGTTAGGCCCGAGCGCCAAGCAGTGGCGTAGGGCCTCTTGTGTTTGGTCAGCAGTGCGAAGCACTGCGGCGAAGTGCCCGAAGGGCACTCAAGAGAGGCGTGCGCGCAGCGCACGCAATAACAGCGCGAAGCGCTGTCCCCTTACCAAGCACAGTCACATGAACCAGTAATGCCGCGACAGCGGCACACGCAAGTGCCGCGAAGCGGCATAATTGTATTTGTTAAAGACTAAACCAAGGTGCACACTTCACATCGTGCACGAAGTGCACGATGTGAAGTGTGCACACTAAATAAGAGCGCGAAGCGCTCCTTCCCTTACCAAACAGTGACAATCACACTCATAGTCCCCAGTAGTTACCGGTGACATGTTCTGGTATGTCACAGTGCCGCAAAAGCGGCATAATTGTAGTTGTTCATCTAAATTTACACACAAAAGTCCAGGTGCACACTTCACATCGTGCACGAAGTGCACGATGTGAAGTGTGCACACTAAATAAGAGCGCGAAGCGCTCCCCTCTTTACCAAATAGTAACAGTCACACTCATAGTCCCCAGTAGTTACCGGTGACATGTCCTGGTATGACACAGTGCCGCGAAAGCGGCATAATTGTAGTTGATCACTCACATTTTCCACCATAGACCCTAGGTGCGCACTTCACATCGTGCACGAAGTGCACGATGTGAAGTGCGCACACTAAACAACAGCGCGAAGCGCTCCTCCCTTTTACCAAACCCCTATAGTGAGCTTACGACCATTTAGTAGAGCTCAATGACATAGCCCAGTGCTGCGGCCTATATTGTTATTGTTATTCCAGAAAGCACAGAAAGAGCTCAATTTCGAGCTCAATGTCGAGCACAACGTGCTCGACATTGACAATGGGCACATCGTTGCGTTTCTGGACGTGAGTACTTTCTAATGATATATAGATGCGCGACCTTTGGTCGCGATAAATTGTAATTATTGTGGTTTTTCATATTATTATTATTATTATTTTTCTCCTATCCGACGTTTTCGCCAATGACACGAAAAGTCACCCATGAAAACTCACCAAATTTTGCACAAAATTAAAGATCACTGCACCATACTTGCAAAAAGTGACGCTTTCAAAAAAAAATTTAAAAAGGGCGCGACAGCGCCCCCTGGAAGTTCAAAATACATTGCGCCTATGAGAGACGATTTGACACAAACTTTGACGTACAGCCACGAAATTCGGTACATGCATTCTTCTTATAAAGGCAATCAAAAAACCTAATCATGGCCACGCCCCCTTACGTACCGTTTTGGCCGCCATCTTGAATTTGCGTTGAGAAATGCAAATTCAGCATTTTTGCTCACGTCATACTTTTATCAACTCCTCCTAGGGCGTCTTGCCCACTGAGCTCAAAATTGTTGGACATCATCTACACAAGTGGGACATCAAAAGTTATCCAATTTATTTTGATACAATTTACGGTTTACGTGCGGCGAAGCCGCATATCTCAGTGCGCATTTTTTCACATTTGGAATTTTGTATTTTGCTCCCGTTTCCACATAGTTGGTCCGATTTGAATCGGACCAATTATGCGTTTGTTACATTTTCTGTCCTGGATCCACTCACGGTGAAAAAATTTTAATCAACACGATAGCGCCCCCTACAGATTGAAATGACTGTTTATATGGAGGGTCAAAAATTTACTTTTTCCGAAATGCATGAAATTTTACCCAAAATTCCGTTGGGTCCTCCCGATCGAAAAAGCCAATGGTAACCATGTACAATTTTGATTCGTGTCGTTGTGGGAAGGCGCGCAAGCGCCCATGTTATTCCAATGGCATTTTTACAAAATTCTCGGTTTTCTTCACATCATACTTTTATCAACTCCTCCTAGGGTGTTTCGCCCACAGGGCTCCAATTCGGTGCACATGAACTACATAAGTGTAGCATCAAAAGTTATCCAATTTATTTGGATAAGTCGTACGATTTACGTGCGGCGAAGCCGCCAATTCTGGCCAAAATCAAGCCAAACAGCTAAAATCCCCATGTTATCCCAATGGGCTTTTTAACTATTTTGTTTTCTTCATAAAATTTGATTCGTTTTACAAAAGTGTGTGAAGTTTGGCACAGTGACTCCTCATGTCACCCCGAACAAAAAAGTCCAAGGGTCCGACGTTGTATCTTGCATGCTGTTGCCGTGACGATGCAGCGCGTAAGCGCTGCCCCTCAAAACTACTCTGTACTGTGATGAGACTCTTTCAAACCAAGACATCCTTACATAGCTCTATGGGCCGAGCTTCTGAACGCTTAGGTCAGGCATTAAGGCGCGTAAGCGCCTCCTTGTTGCGATGCGGGGCGGCAGCGGCGTGGAGCGGCCCGCGAGGGCCGATCAATGCCGCTTGCGGCTTTAATTTAGTTTAGTTTAGTTTAGTTTAAGTTTAGTTTAAGTTAAGTTTAGTTAAGTTAGTTAAGTTTAGTTTAAGTTTAGTTTAGTTTAGTTTAGTTTAAGTTTAAGTTAAGTTTAGTTTAAGTTAAGTTTAGTTTAAGTTAAGTTTAGTTTAAGTTTAGTTTAGTTTAAGTTTAGTTTAAGTTAAGTTTAGTTTAAGTTTAGTTTAGTTTAAGTTTAGTTTAAGTTAAGTTTAGTTTAAGTTAAGTTTAGTTTAAGTTAAGTTTAGTTTAAGTTTAAGTTTAGTTTAAGTTTAGTTTAGTTTAGTTTAAGTTTAGTTTAAGTTAAGTTTAGTTTAAGTTTAAGTTTAGTTTAAGTTTAGTTTAGTTTAGTTTAAGTTTAGTTTAAGTTAAGTTTAGTTTAAGTTTAGTTTAAGTAAAGTTAAGTGCGGTTTAAGTTAAGTTTAGTTTAGTTTAAGTTTAGTTTAAGTTTAGTTTAGTTTAAGTTAAGTTTAGTTAAGTTTAGTTTAAGTTTAGTTTAAGTTTAGTGTGGTTTAGTTTAAGTTTAGTTTAAGTTAAGTTTAGTTTAAGTTTAGTTTAAGTTTAATTTAAGTTTAATTTAGTTTAGTTTGTTTAGTTTTAGTTTAAGTTTAGTTTAAGTTTAATTTAGTTTAGTTTAGTTTGTTTAGTTTTAGTTGAGTTTAAGTTGAGTTTTGTTTCGTTTGTTTGTTAAAACTGCATATCTTCACTTAAGAAACATTGCCAAACTTCGCCCATCCCTTTCCCTCCGTGATGCTGAAAAGCTGGTCCACGCCTCTGTCTCTTCCAGGCTCGACTATTGTAATGCGCTCCTCGTCGGGATCCCTGGCAGAAGCCTTCAGAAGTTACAACACATCCAAAATTGTGCTGCCAGGGTCCTGACGAGGACACGAAAGTTTGACCACATCACTCCCGTTCTACAGTCTTTTCACTGGCTTCCTATATCCCTCCGTATTGAAAATAAAATCTGTCTCATTACTCACCAATGCATCCATGGAAATGCCCCTCAATATCTCAAAGATCTCTTGCTCATCCAGTCTGGCTATAAATCCCTCCGCTCCACCAATACATATCGTCTCTTACCACCCAAAACCAAACTCCGCTCTATGGGGGACAGGGCTTTTTCTGCAGCTGCTCCTCACCTCTGGAATGCCCTACCACAAGAACTACGAGTTCCACAGACAGTGGACTCGTTCCAAAAGCACCTTAAGACTTTTCTGTTTAGGAAAGCCTACTCTTGAACTTTTTTTTATAAGGTATATATTAATTTTACTGTTGGAGCTTTGTTGGTTGTTTTTACTGTAGATAATTTTTACTTTCTCTGTTTAATTGTCGTTGATTTTAAATTTTGGCATCTTTTCTGTGGCACTTTGAGATTTGTGTACAAATGAAAAGTGCGTTATAAATAAAATGTATTATTATTATTATTATTATTGTTTCGTTTCGTTTATTTTTTTCTTTTTTGTTGAGAACAAAGTTTATCTTTGTTTATGATCGTACAAAATGAGCATCTCAAGTTTAAGAAAAGTTTTAAATCAATCTTTCAAACCTATTTTTATGATCAAATAAAAGGAAAAACCTCTTAGATTGAATCAAGGCTTTGAATTCCCTTTGTTTATAGTCGCACAAAATAAAAGTTTGAGTAGAACACAGAGTTTACCTTCGTTTATGATCGTACAATAGAAAACATATAGAGTAAATTCATGTTTTCACAGAACGTCTCATAATGTTTGAAACTATTCATTCATTTTCTACCGCTTAATCCCGTTAGGGGTCGCGGGTGACTGGAGCCTATCCCAGTGACTTTGGGCCTTAGGCGGGGAACACCCTGGACAGTGGCCAACTCATCCTAGGGTCAGACAGACAAACATTCACTCTCTCATTCACTCACTAAGGGAAATTTACAGTGATGCCCAATTAACCTAAACATGCATGTTTTTGGAGGTGGGAGGAAACCGGAGAAAACCCACGGTGACACGGGGAGAACATGCAAACTCCACCCAGAGAGATCATGAGATGTTGATATGGTCGATCCAGGAGTCGAACCCACGCCTCCTTATTGGGAAGCCAGAGCTCTAACCACTCTGCTACCGTGCACCCCATGTTACTTGTAAAATATTTGGATCATTAAAACCCCTCCACGTGTGTCGTATTTATATTTATGAACTAAATACAATTATAAACCTCGTTACAACAAGAGAAGCATGTTCAACTTTATTACAGTGGTTTCTCAGAGTCTAAACACAAACTGAACAATAATCAATAAAATCATACTTTCATTAGTTTTGTCACAAACATAGAGAAAGAACTGTATTTTAAATTAAATATAGCTTGTTCCATCGTCTTTGTGTACTCTTCTTCAAAACACTGGTTACATTTGATGCAACAGCGCCATCTGCTGTTTGTAGCTGAGCACAACGTTGTCTTTATAGAAAACGTGACTCTTTATGTGTCTCTGAACTAGGGAGACCAGATTTTCGCATTTAAAACCGGGACACATAAAATTAACAAAACATATTGAAATCCAAATCCACTTTATTTATATAGCACATTTCACAAACAAACAGTTTCCAAAGTGCTGCACAGATAAAAGCAAAACATACAGTCAACTATGATACATCCAAATAAAAACATAAAACAAATAAATAAAAACAAATAAAAACTGAATAAAATAAAATAAAAAAGACAACAGAGGGCCACACATCTCAGTCGGTGTTAAAAGCCAGAGAGTAAAAGTGGGTCTTAAGACGAGACTTAAAACACTCCACGGTGGGAGCAGATCGAAACATGAAGGAGCAGAGCGTTCCAGAGCCTCGGACCAGAACCTATAGGACCAGAGCCTAGTACCAGAGCCTAGGACCAGAGCCTATAGGACCAGAGCCTCGGACCAGAGCCTAGGACCAGAGCCTAGGACCAGAGCCTAGGACCAGAGCCTCGGACCAGAGCCTAGGGACCCAGAGGCCTCGGACCAGAGCCTAGGACCAGAGCCTCGGACCAGAGCCTAGACCAGAGCCTAGGACCAGAGCCTAGGACCAGAGCCTCGGACCAGAGCCTAGGACCAGAGCCTAGGACCAGAGCCTAGGACCAGAGCTCGGACCAGAGCCTAGGACCAGAGCCTCGGACCAGAGCCTAGGACCGGAGCCTCGGACCAGAGCCTAGGACCGGAGCCTCGGACCAGAGCCTAGGACCAGAGCCTCGGACCAGAGCCTAGGACCAGAGCCTCAGACCTGAGCCTAGGACCAGAGCCTAGGACCAGAGCCTAGGACCAGAGCCTATAGGACCTGAGCCTAGGACCAGAGCCTAGGACCAGAGCCTAGGACCAGAGCCTATAGGACCAGAGCCTACAGGACCTGAGCCTAGGACCAGAGCCTCGGACCAGAGCCTCGGACCAGAGCCTCGGACCAGAGCCTCGGACCAGGGCCTCGGACCAGAGCCTAGGACCAGAGCCTAGGACCAGAGCCTCGGACCAGAGCCTCGGACCAGAGCCTAGGACCAGAGCCTAGGACCAGAGCCTCGGACCAGAGCCTCGGACCAGAGCCTAGGAAAGAGGACCAGAGCCTCAGACCTGAGCCTAGGACCAGAGCCTAGGACCAGAACGAGAAAAGCTGAAAAAATGTTTACTCCACACTGGCAGCTCTGGACTTCCGTAGTTCACACATGTCTGGAGGAAACAGACTATCTAGAGGAGAACGGGTAAGCTTAGGGAAAGGGTTGTGGTGATGGGTTTTAGGTTAGGGAAAGATTTAGCTACATGTCCTGCCCGGATCCTCTTGTAACCATGGAGATACCATATTGTCTGAGTTGATTTGGTAAAAACATGGCTACAGCTTGTGTCCAGCAGGTCAGACTTGTTTTTCTGTCTGAAAAGGGCTGGGCGATATATTGATACATATCGTATATCGAGATGTGTATAGGACAAGGACTAACCCTTTAGTCATATCGTACATATCAAAATATTGTATCACTGGTAAAAAAAAAAGAGCTCCTAAAACTGATGAAAAGCAGTTATAGTTACAGATAAAAGTGACAAAGAGAAGGATAAGATCATTTCAATTTTCTTTTGTTGCAATAGTCAAATTATAACCTTAACTAAACAACTAAACAACTAACTAAACTAAACTTAGGCAAGATTAAAATTAATGTATTCAATGAAATTTACATTTCTACTTTCTATTTAGCAGACTGTAGGCTTAGAAAAAAAAATTCACTTAAAAAATGTAACTTCAAAGGTATTGAGATATGAACAAAATATGCCGAGACAGCCCTACGTCTGAACAAGCGCAGTGACTGAGATGTCTTCATATAATAGGCCTGGTTGACAAGTTTTCCATCTGTTTAAGTCAAAGAAAACAAAATCTCTCAATGACTTAAAGGTGCGTTGCACAACTTCTTGGCCAAAATAAACTTAAATAAATGCACATTTTTGTCATTTAGATGCCTTTGTTACACTAAATAATTAATCTGCATTTTTACTTTGAGCAGGCTTGCATGGCCACAAATTAGTCTAATATTTGGCTTGGAGGAGCTCAAACACATCTGTTTCCACAGAAAAGCTGTTTCTTTGGTTGATTTTTTTTTCATATTATATCATAAAATGTATTCATCTCCATTCAGAAATTCCCAAAGTATAGTTTATTGCTACTGAATTGTGTAGATGACTTTTCACGTCCAGAAAGTTAAACAATGCACCTTTAAGCCCAATGTAAAATCAAAATTAATTGAATAACATTTTCACTAGAGCAATTGGGAACTGAACGAGCAGATCTCCACAGCAAATGTCCTTGTAAAAACAAAAACTAATTGAATTCAAATGAATGCATAAAGCTTCTGTACATTTTTTTTAACTTATATTTAACCAGGAATTCTCACTGAGATTCAAAATCTCTTTTGCAAGAGAGACCTGGCCAAGGTAGCAGCCAACACCATCAACACAATAGTAAACAAATTCACACAATAGTACATTATAAAAACAACTCTCAAGGAAAACATACACAATTCTCAACAACAACAGTTTTTACAATTATCTAGAAACACCACAGTTTTAATTTGAGGTCTTTTTGTAAATCATATGGTTATAAAATAAAGTTATACTACGTAAACCTGGTGCAAAGTCTTATAGCTGTTACCATGGAGATCCGCCATGCTTGCAGCTTCCACAAAGATACATTCATCAAAACAATGTAAAAAGTAAACAAAAGAGCCGAGGAACAACCTGGTAATCTGCTGTGTCTAAATGGTTTTGTTCACTTGGCTAAAAACTCAAAAATGTAAGAAATATCTTTGGTTTGGTTCAAATTTTTCCCGGAGAGGACCCCAGACCCCCCTCTCCGCCTCACCCAGACGAATCAGAAAGAAGATATCAAAGCAGTTATCCTGGCTCGCACAAATCCTTCATATACATTCATTTTTGCTGCATTATGGCTAAAATAACTTTTCACAAACAAAACAGAGAAACTGGAGAGAATCACCCAAGAACAGCCAATCAGAGCGCTGCATTCGGCTGCTGATGAGAACTAAACTACTGCATTATTCATTTTAGAAACAGCACAACGACTTCAGTTTTTCCATAAAGTGCTGCATTTACAGTGTTGCTTTTGGTGGAAAAGACAAAGTGTATTAATTTACAGCTAAACCTGACCGCAGACGCCGACAGAAGCCGAAGCAGGACGTCCAGCCAGTGTATCTGGTGACTTCTTTATTTTACCCAATGCAGTCATGACCGAGTTAGTCTACTTCTCCCAAATCCCTTAACTTTACCAGACTAATCTAAGCCAGGAGTCTGCTATCTTTGCCAACAAAAGAGCCACATTAGCTCAATTCTAAGCAAATTAAGTCAGAAAGAGCCACAACTGTATTTACTAATACAAAATGAATGAGACCTATTTGTAAATACTTGAGCAAAAAAACTGTCACTTCTTGCATTTGTGCTTTTTAGATGAACTATGTTGATAGAAATAACTCTTTTAAAAAGACATTCCAATCACCTCAAAATAACAAGGCAATATTCCTAAAAGTCATGGGCTGGCAAGATGAAATTTGCCAAAATTGGATCATGGAACACATTTTTGCATTTTGGTTTAATTGTTAGAAGTCCTCAGAAGCTGAGTTTTTTTCCCCTGTCCATCTCATGTTCTGTTTTTATCTGTTATCACAATGTGAGCTAATAACTACAGTGGAGTACACAAGTATTCTCATATGAAATGGGTTAGGGTTACACATTATGAATATTTGTCTTTTACCCAGGCACCAAAATCTCGCGTGAACTTAAAGCGGCTCATTATAAAGCAGGACAGAGTATAATAATATAATGAGTTTATATTTCTGCTATTTGCAGGGGTTACACTACCATGCAAAGTAATGGCAGTGTGGCATACCCTGGGTTGGAGAAAAATAATCCGGCTTCATGTATTAATGTTCTGTATTATTACATGTAATACTTCAGACTCCCAGTGACATCTCTATGTACAGTAGGACTGCACGTGTGCAACTCTTCTAATCCGCAGGAGGCGACGACCGGTGCTTGTACTGACTCGAGTAATCCGAGTGCTTTGTTGGACAGTTTTTGTGTTTGGGTCGTGGACATTCGGAGCGTGGGACTGAGTCAGTAACACCAGAAGTTTAAAGTCTGTGAATCAATACATGTATTAGTAGTTCCACATTATCCAACATTTAAAGTTAGTTCCTTAGACTTAGACCTTATTGAACCCACTCGTTATACTACAAGTTTAGTTCAGATGTGCTTTGAACTGAATCCTTCATATAAAACATAATAAACATTAAATCACAGCTCATTTTAAAACTCACTGTCGTGTTAGTTTTCTTCATTTCCTTTGGAGGTGGAGCAACTTTTACAGACTCTTTGTCCTTCACAGTCTGTGGCTGCTGTGCAGGTGTTGTGTCTGTTACAGCGGCTTGTTGTTGTTGTGTTTGGAGAGTTTTGTGCGTCTTTAGAGGTTGTTTGTCGTTTACTGGTTGTTATTTGTCATTTAGTGGTTGTTGTTGTTTGCCGTTTATTGGTTGTTGATGGTCTTTTACTGGTTGTGTTTGTCGTTGGTGGTTGTTATTTGTCATTTAGTGGTTGTTGGTTGTTTGCCGTTTACTGGTTGTTGATGGTCTTTTACTGGTTGTGGTTGGCGTTTGGTGGTTGTTTGTTGTTTAACTGTTGTTGGTGGTCTTTTACTGATTGTTGTTTAATTGTTGTTGCTTGTCTTTTATGGTGGTTGTTGTTGTTGGTTGTGGTGGTGGTCTTTTACTGGTGTTTTGGTCTTTTACTAGTTGTTGTTTGTCTTTTACTGGTTGTTGTTTGTCATTTGGTTGTTGTTGTTGTTGGTTGTGGTCTTTTACTGGTTGTTGTTGTTGTTGGTCTTTTACTAATTGTTGTTTGTTGTTTAGCGGTTGTCATTGTTATTGTTTGTCTTTTACTGGTTGTTGTTTGTCTTTTACTGGTTGTTGTCTTTTATGAGTTGTTGTTTGTTGTTTAGGCGTTGTCGTCATTGTTGTTATTATTTGTCTTTTATGATTGTTGTTTGTCTTTTACCGGTTGTTGTTTATTGTTTAGTGGCTGTTCGTTGTTTAGCTGTTGTTGTTTATTTTGTACTGGTTATTGTTTGTCTTTGACTGGTTGTTGTTGTTGTTGGTCTTTTACTGGTTGTTGTTTGGTGGTTGTTTGTTGTTTCGCTGTTGTTGTTGGTCTTTTATTGATTGTTGTTTAATTGTTGTTGCTTGTCTTTTATGGTTGTTGTTGTTGGTTGTGGTGGTGGTCTTTACTGGTTGTTATTGGTCTTTTACTAATTGTTTGTCTTTTACTGGTTGTTGTTTGTCATTTGGTTGTTGTTGTTGGTTGTGATCTTTTACTGGTTGTTGTTGTTGGTCTTTTATGAGTTGTTGTTTGTTGTTTAGTGGTTGTCTTCATTGTTGTTATTATTTGTCTTTTACTGATTGTTGTTGTTTATCTTTTACCGGTTGTTGTTTATTGTTTAGTGGCTGTTTGTTGTTTAGCTGTTGTTGTTTGTTTTGTACTGGTTATTGTTTGTCTTTGACTGGTTGTTGTTGTCTTTAACTGGTTGTTTGTTGTTGTGTTGGTGGTGGTCTTTTACTTGTTGTTTTTGGTCTTTTACTGGTTGTTGTTGGTCTTTTAGCTGTTGTTTGTCCTTTAGCTGTTGTTTGTGTGTCTTTTACTGGTTGTTGTTTATCGTTTACTGGTTGTTGTTGTTGGTCTTTTACTGGTTGTTGTTTGTTGTTTAGCTGTTGTCGTCATTGTTGTTAGTTACTGGTTGTTGTCTTTTCTTTTACCAGTTGTTTTTGGTCTTTTACTGGTTGTTGATAGTCTTTTACTGGTTGTTGTTTGGTGGTTGTTTGTTGTTTAGCTGTTGTTGGTTGTGGTGATAGTCTTTTACTGGTTGTTGTTTGTTGTTTAGCGGCTGTCGTCATTTTTGTTGTTGTTTGTCTTTTACTGGTTGTTGTTGTTTGTCTTTTACCGGTTGTTTTTGGTCTTTAACTAGTTGTTATCTATTGTTTAGTGGCTGTTTGTTGTTTAGCTGCTGTTGTTTGTTTTGTACTGGTTGTTGTTGGTCTTTTACTGGTTGTTGTTTGTCTTTTACCGGTTGTTGTTGTTGTTGGTGGTCTTTTACGGGTTGTTGGTCTTTTACTGGTTATTGTTGGTCTTTTACTGGTTGTTGTTTGTCGTTTACTGGTTGTTGTTGTTGTTTTTGTTCTTTTACTGGTTGTTGTTCTTTTACTGGTTATTTTTTGTCTTTTACTGGTTGTAGTTTTGGTCTTTTACTGGTTGCTTATCTTTTAATGGTTTTGTTCTTTTACTGGTTATTGTTTGTCTTTACTGGTTGTTTTTGTCTTTTACTGGTTGTTGTTTTTGGTCTTTACTGGTTGTTGTTTTTGGTCTTTTACTGGTTGCTTATCTTTTACTGGTTGTTGTTGTCCTTTAGCTGTTGTTGTTTGTCCTTTAGCTTGTTGTTGTGTCTTGTACAGCCCGCTCCGTGTCCGTTTGAGGTTCTCCCAGATACAGGTTTAAGATTCCCAGCTCGTGCAGTTTCCTCCACATCTCTCTCTCCATGTCGTAGTTGTGGTTTACGTAAAACACCATGTGAGTGTTGGCGCCGCGTTCGTAGTAATAGTTGGAATATCGTTTGTGTTGGTCTGTGATGAAGCCGTAAGCGTCCACCTGGAACAAAAACAAACGCAAAAACAAATGTAAAAACAGACATTCTTACACTTAAAGTTGGAGTCACTAACTTGTTTTAGATGTAAATTAGTAAACTTTGTTTTCCCCTAAAAACGTCCATGATAAACGCAGCACTTTGTGAAAAAATAAGACCACTATGTCCTGTCTGAACCGAATAATAAAGAATTTTAGTTCTAATCAGGAGTCGAATGCTGCACTCTGATTGGTCGAGCTTGGGTAATCCTCTGCAGTTTCACTTTGTTGTTTGTAAAAAGACATTTGTTGACAATAAATGCAGTCAAAATGGATACATGTCGATAATAAGCATGTACTCATGGATTTATGAGAGGAAGTTGTCAGAATTAAAACCTAAATCGTGTTTGCAGTGTAAAAATGAGCTACTTCACCTTTAATAACCACTCTCTAGGGATGGGGCGATATTAGAATTTGCACTAATATAATAATCATGATTAACAATATTATTATAGGTGTACTGTACAGTTTAAAAGTCTCTAAAACATATATTACTGCACAATAGACCCATTTACTGTTAGTAAACAAAGATGGCTGCGCGCGCTAACTGGTGCCCTGAGTGGTGCCCAGTCTCAGGCTTTCAAGCTACGCAGGTGCAATTTTCATTAAAAACTCTCAATTCAACGAACAGCAAGCGACTCCAGATCCATGTACAGTTAGCTCCTGAATGTTAGCATGACGTTAGTAAGTGTCCCGATAGTCAGTGGCCTGATAATTAACTTGTATTTGAGGAGAGAGAAAAGCTTTGAGCTACAAATCCCTTGATGGAGTTTGACGATGTAATTTGCGGAAAAGTACAGGAGGTGAGTTACTGTGACATTGCTTAAAATTTTTGTGCAAGTTGTGTTAATTATAAATGTATCAATTATCAGTGGAGAATTAGACTCACAGTAAACTGCACCTGTGCATTATTTTTGTGCTGATTTCTACAGAAATTATGGTATAAAAGACTCCAAGGATATACTTACATGACTCTGAGGGAGATGTATTTATTTTCATAGTGATCCCTAATTTTTCTAATAGATTTTAGTGGCTAATTAGCCCGAAAAAAATCACGAGTTATAAAGAGTGTCACTGGTGCAAAACCCAAGGAACACATAAGAAAATGGTCAGAGCTTCGTTTGAAGTCATAGTTAAGTTTTCTAACCGTTAAATATCGTTAGTACAGCTTACTCATTTTGTATAGAAACTTATGGAGAAACTCTGGCGGAGGGCACCAGAGCGGCTCCGCCCCCAAAATTGACGTAGGCTCTGAAGGTCTAGTCTGCACTGTGTGTTTAGGTACAACACTCTTTTGTATTTGGTTTAGTGGAAATCAACAGTGATCTTCAAAAGTGAAAAAGTGTGAACACACTGAGCAAAAGACAAAATTCTATTCACCTTTATCACAGAGTCTGTAATTAACTGAATAAGAACACATAATCAACTTATTATTATCTATAAAATAACTTCACAATTATTTTTATTGCAGCCGTTGATTATCGCGATTAACGATGATATCACATATTGTTCCCATTCCTAATTAGGTCTGGGAAAAAAACTAATTTATGCGTCACTTGTCTTGTCCTTACTGGCTTTCTAATTAATTGTGCGCTCAGTTCTCTTCGTCCTCACACCTTCGGCCTTTTTTTTTTCATTGCACTATATGATGCACAAAATTGTTAAAAAAAGTAATCTCATTCTCTATTAAATGCTTGTTCTGCACTTTAATTCTAAATCACAGCAGTAAAGGAGTGTTTTTAGAAATTATATCTATGCATCCAGTTATTTAATTAGCATAACAAACATCTGAAAAAATATTCATTCCTCACTTAGGCAGTAATGGCGTGAGTGGGTGCAGTGTTTTTGGAGAGTCACGTGCTCGTTCCTAATGTCTTAAATTAAACTGTTGTGTGTTGTAACAGATATTGAGGCAGTGTGATGTTAAAACCCTGTTCTTCTTAAAAGGCATGACTAATGTGTCTAAAACTGAAACTATGGAAGGCACCTCTTACACTTTTACATAGTATTTACCTTTTATATTTAAAACGTGCACGGCTTATTTACATTTAATTGAAATTCAAAATAAAGACCTCTAAAACTATTGAGGTTTGTAAACACTTTACACAAAATAATGTGTTTTGTCGGTCTAGTTTAGAAGGGTGTGCGGGCCCCACACCACAGGAACATTTTACTAAATCTTAGTAAATCTTAAGCTTATGGTCAGGTCAGTTAGGAACAGACTCTAAACCCATAGTTTCTAGTCAGGGCTGCCCCTAGGAGCAAATATACTGGGGAAAGTCTGTCCTCTCACTTCTATACTGTTCTTGAAAGAATAATAAACTACAGTTTATCTCTAGTTGTGTTCTTTTGCTATTCACGTTGTCCCTGTCCACTCCCCTCTCGGGAGTGTAACCGTTGTGCTGCTGTTCACAGTGACATGGCCGGCACCACTGATGCCAACTGGCCTGTCCTGGTCAGTGCTAGACGAAGTCTGCTTTGGACTCTGGGCTCTACAAACAAAACTTGCTACATACTTTAGCCTTAGTTACATCTACAGCCTGCTCCGTCCATCGGGAGTGGATCCCTTATTCTTCACTGTGGTTTTTCTCCTCGAGTTTTTCTTTTTCTTTAGGGTTTTTTGAGTTTCCTTGCGAGAGGAGGGTCTAAGGACGAGAAGGAGGCTAGAGGACAGAAGAGGGTGCGAAGGTGATGTGGTCTCAAGGACAGAATGAAGAGGGTTCCTAAAGGACTTAAGGATTATAGGAGTGGTCTAAGGACGAAGGTGGGTCTAAAAGGACAGGAAGGGTGGGTCTAAGACAGAGACAGAAGGATGAGGATCCATACTAAGGACAGAAGGAGGTCTAAGGACAGAAGGAGGGTCTAAGGAAAAGAAGGATGAAGGTCTAAGGAACAGAAGTGAGGGAAGTCTAAGACAGGGGATGCTCTGACAATCATTCAATTCTTACTCTACTAATATATCTGCTTTGACATGCTGATCAAATGTTCATTGAATGTGTTTGTTTATTTTGATTTCCTATTATTCATATTTGCTAAAATTAATAATCTTGGGAAGTCCTCGAGACGACTGTTGTTGTGATTTTGGCTATAAAAATAAATTGATTTGATTTGATTTGACTTAAATACATCCAATTTCTGATATATTTTAAATGCTTTTGTATTCATACATGATTAATTGTATTATTGTTAAAAAGGTATAGGACATGTTGTAAATTAAAAAAAAAAATCTAAATTTCTCAGGGGCTCCAACACCGAATCTAGGTCCGCCCCAGTAAACCCAGCGTTCAGAAGCTTCAGTGATGAGACTGTCCTCAAACTGCGGCCATCCCAAGTTGTTTTCATGTAAAAATCTTAACTGGAAAAGGCACTTTTTATTTCGTGTTAAGTGTCTGTGTATTCCTGTAAGCAGCACCTTAACTTTTAAGTTCATGCTTGGCTTGCATTTATGTAAGCAGTTTTGTTTAGTTTTTGTGTAGATAATTCTACAAACGAAATATCCACAAAATAAACTATAATCATACAAAAACTAAAGTGTGTATTGCCTGAGCCCCTCGGCCGTCAATTTTTGTGCCAACCCTTGTAAGATTCATGGCCCCTGTCTGGCCACCCACAGAAAAATTTCTAGATCTGCCACTGGTCACGACCCCATTTAAGAATCAGTTCAGAGGTTCTCTCAATGGTGCGACAGTGAGACAAATAATCACTGTAATCGTTATGTCTGTGGCCTCTTATTTCTCTGGCAAGCCCGATCTCAAGAGAAGCGTACATTTACCACGACATTACACAACATGTAAATGAGGTATGATTAGCACGAGTTACCAGCTGTTTTTGTGTAATTATAGTACGCATCACAGTCCCCATTCATTTCAATGGTGGTTGTTAAGACGTGTTCTTATTTATGAATACTGATGAAATCCTGGTTCTAATCTTAACCTGCCCAAGATCCAGACCTAATCATACCAATTTTAGTAACTTTATGCCTGAACTTACCCGTTTCACCTGAAGAAAACGTCCCCACGCGTGGACAAGACTAAAAACTCGCTTTTATATCGTGCTAATGCACGGCGTAACATAAGTAATAAAAATAGACTTTGAAGTCGTGGTCAAAATATGCTGTTTTTTGTGTCGTGGTAAAAAGTACGCCATCTAGTGAGACTGTGTTGCTCTGGCACATCAAAAGATCATAAAACTCCTCCAGTGTGCAGCCGGATTAAAGCTTCAGCTGCAGGACAATACAAGATGAGTCAAACGTGGCAGGAATCAATCCAAAAACAGCTCTGAGTAAACTAACGACGTCAGACTCTGTTGAAACCAGATTAAAACACATTAAA